>CM060347.1:270557-275557 GCA_030674155.1 Stramonita haemastoma | reverse complement strand
GAACAGTACAGAGGACAGTACAGAGAACAGTGCAGAGAACAGTGCAGAGAACAGTACAGAAAACAGTACAGAGAACAGTGCAGAGAACAGTGCACAAAACAGTGCAGAGAACAGTACAGAGAACAGCGCAGAGAACAGTCATGGTGCAGAGAACAGTGCAGAGAACAGTACAGAGAACAGTGCAGAGAATGGTACAGAGAACAGTGCAGAGAACAGTGCAGAGAACAGTACAGAGAACAGTCATGGTGCAGAGAACAGTGCAGAGAACAGTGCAGAGAATGGTACAGAGAACAGTGCAGAGAACAGTGCAGAGAACAGTACAGAGAACAGTGCAGAGAACAGTTCAGAGAATAGTACAGAGAACAGTGCAGAAAACAGTCCCGGTAAAGAGAACGGTCCATCTCTGCTGACCGCCAACACCCCAAAGTCAGCTTCCTCATCTGCCGGAGGCTGTGACGATGTGTGTACAGGCACAGTTCATGGCAGTGAAGACAGTCGAGGTGGAGGTGCAGATACAGAGAATCTCAGGGAAACACACGGAAGCGGGAAAATCCCGGCCCTGAAAAACTGCATCCCAGAGCGTAGCTGAAGCCAGGAATGAGGGGATGGATGTCCGCCAGGAAATCTTCGCTCCCGTAACGTCTCTCCCGCTTCTGTCTCCAGACAGCAGAAAACGGCCGGTCCGACCCTCAGGTGTGCCTACATGGAAAACTGGACGCGAAGTCGCAGACCTCTCCAGATCAGAAAACTCGGCTGCGGGCAGTGAGCGGGTGTCAGAACAGTCGGCTGGTGCAGAGGGGGGCTCGGGCAGTAGTGTGTCTACATCTCTGGGTACAGCTGTGTGCATCAACCCTGTTCCCTATCAGCCCGAGCCCCGGGTCAGCGGACATACCGTGCTGGTGTGCAGGAGGCCGGTCAAACCCGGGTGGAAGAGCGGGTACCGGAAAACCAGCCTGCAGAGGGTGACTTTAACGCCAACCACCACAAAAGGGTACCAGGGTGGTGGAGGTACCCGTGAAGGAAAACGGTCTTCGACATCGTCCCTGCCTGAAGACTTGCCTCGGATCTTTCCTTGGACTCGCGCGGTGCTGACTCCTAATTCAGTGCAGGGGACAGGATCCTCGTTTGTGACAGCATCAAGACACCGAGAGACGGTTGAGGCTGCAGCGTCTTCAGAGAAAGTCGTCATCACGGAAAAGGACACGATCAAAAAGTCAGAATCCCAGCACGTGACCACAACCCAGCTGGCTGAGAAGACTCCAGGAGGCGGCGTGGACAGCAGGGAGCTAAAGGGCAACGTCTGCAGCAAAGCCGCTGGTCTGTCGTCACCGGTCAGACAGTCAGGCACAGGGACAACGTCAGAGAGGTCAGCTGCTGAGGGGGTCATGCCTCGTGGACCTGCACGCGTCTCTGAGGAGGAGTGTGGGAAGCGTGGTCAGTGTGAGATCAGCAGTGTGGCGTCACAGCAGCCTGCAGAGGAAAAAGAAACTGATCGTTGCAGGCAGGCAGATATCGGAGAGTCAGCAGTTCGCCTGCATACTGACATGGCCTTCCAGTGTGTTTCGGGCGGGAAAGGGAAGGTTTTGCCGGTTAGGAGTGTGCCGAAGGAAGACAGGGGTGTGGGCCGAAGGAAGACAGGAGTGTGCCGAAGGAAGACAGGAGTGTGCCGAAGGAAGACAGGAGTGTGCCGAAGGAAGACAAGAGTGTGCCGAAGGAAGCCTGCAGGAGTGTGCCGAAGGAAGCCTGCAGGAGTGTGCCGAAGGAAGCCTGTAGCAGTGTGCCGAAGGAAGCCAGTAGCAGTGTGCCGAAGGAAGCCTGCAGGAGTGTGCCGAAGGAAGCCAGTAGCAGTGTGCCGAAGGAAGCCTGCAGGAGTGTGCCGAAGGAAGCCAGGAGTGTGCCGAAGGAAGCCAGGAGTGTGCCGAAGGAAGCCTGCAGCAGTGTGCCGAAGGAAGCCAGTAGCAGTGTGCCGAAGGAAGCCAGTAGGAGTGTGCCGAAGGAAGCCAGTAGCAGTGTGCCGAAGGAAGCCAGTAGGAGTGTGCCGAAGGAAGACAGTAGGAGTGTGCCGAAGGAAGCCAGTAGCAGTGTGCCGAAGGAAGCCAGCAGCAGTGTGCCGAAGGAAGACAGTAGGAGTGTGCCGAAGGAAGCCAGTAGGAGTGTGCCGAAGGAAGACAGTAGTGTGCCGAAGGAAGCCAGTAGGAGTGTGCCGAAGGAAGCCAGTAGGAGTGTGCCGAAGGAAGACAGGAGTGTGCCGAAGGAAGCCAGTAGGAGTGTGCCGAAGGAAGCCAGTAGGAGTGTGCCGAAGGAAGACAGGAGTGTGCCGAAGGAAGCCAGTAGGAGTGTGCCGAAGGAAGCCAGTAGGAGTGTGCCGAAGGAAGCCAGTAGCAGTGTGCCGAAGGAAGCCAGTAGCAGTGTGCCGAAGGAAGCCAGTAGCAGTGTGCCGAAGGAAGCCAGTAGCAGTGTGCGGAAGGAAGCCAGTAGGAGTGTGCCGAAGGAAGCCAGTAGCAGTGTGCGGAAGGAAGCCAGTAGGAGTGTGCGGAAGGAAGCCAGTAGGAGTGTGCCGAAGGAAGCCAGCGCTACCACTTCTCGTGAAGACAGAGTCCTGGTCACGGAGGAGGATGACCCTCAGACAGTGACCTCTGCTGCACGAGCTGCTGCTGGCAGTGATGGTGGTGGTGGTGGTCAGGCTGAAGGATGTAAAAGTAAAGCTCACAAGGTGGCGACTTCAAGTTCTGGAATCACCAATCGTGACACAGTACAAAGGGAAGGTCCACCACCATCTGTCCAAACTTTGGAGTCATCAGCAATGTTGAAGGAAGAGGTTGAAAACAAAGGTCGGTCATGTCGTAGGAAGACATCAGATGAACCCGTGATTGCTGAAGACGTGGCAGAGCACAGTGACCAGCCTCTCCAAAGTCCTGACCCCCAGAGATTACACAGGAAAAGACCAGGAAGAAGAGTAACAGACAGAGTGAGAGCAAATCGCCAAGCCATCCTGCATCCCGTACAAACGAGACAGAGAGGAACGAACCAGTTCCAGTGCAAGAAGCAGACACAGAAAACTTTCCCAACGGCCATTCAGAGTGGAAAGAAGGAAGAGGAGAGAGCGGAAATGTTGATGGGTCAGGATCCATTGCAGATGGTAAGTCATCAGGCCATAAGGCACTGTCAGAGAGCGAAGACATCGCTGACAGCATGGCGAGGAAAACCAGGAGTGGACTGTTGAGGGAGAGAACCTCGGGGAAATCCATGACCTGTCCTGAGAACTTGGACAGGAGCGTTCATCAGTCCAGCAAAGCAGGGGTCTCAGAAAGCCAGGACAACGACGCTCGTGGAAGAGGGAAACCAGTCTCTTGCAAAAAGCAAGATCAATCACTTCAAATTGAAACTTGTAACCAAGGAGGAAGAGACCATACTGAAACTCCTGAAAAGAAAAAGCGAGAAAGTAGAACAAGGACACTAGCTCCAGAAAAGAGGAAAAAAGAAGTGTGGCTAGCGCGTGATGCGTCTCTCGACAGCACCAGTGATGATTCCTGCGGCGATACTGATGTCTCCTGTCATGGTACAGACAAGGCCGCCCTTCTCCAAGGTCCACAAGAGTGTTCGGGCAGAGGACAGTCTGAGGGGAAAAGGCAGCCCCGAATTAGGAGACGCAGGCAAGTGGACGTCTTCTCGTCTAGAAACAGAACGGAGGAAGATTATGACCGTACACATTCACCTGACCTCGACCCCAAACTCGCCTTGGAAGAACTGAAAAAGCAGGTCAGTTATATCAGATGGTTTCGTGCTATTGGTAAAACTCGGAGAAGGTCACCGGTAGCACCGTTACTGCCGTCACTGACAAAACGTGAACGTTATTCATCACACACGGCTTACAGAAACTTCGGCAGTGATGCTGGTTCGCCAGAAGCTCTGTCTTTGACATCAGACAGTCAGAAGAGCGACAGTGCAGCAGAGACACCTGACACCACCTCAGGACCAACGCCTGACGCCTGCTCAGACACTGCTGGGGAAGACGGTCACAGCGTGGAGAAGTCGCCTCCTTCCCGGGCAGCAGACGGCTCCAGAAAAACAGCTCTCTCTGTGTCAGGCTGCAGAGCGGTGCCCTCCACTGCAGGTCTGAGCTCTGCCAGTTCTGAGAAAGGTGCAGCAAAACTGGATTCAGAATCTCCGCATGGTGTCACCCACCCTAAAGCTGAACCGCTCCACGTCTCCACAGACGTGAATAATGATGAGGGTGGTGGTGGCGATCCTGACACGAGCGACACTGAAGACTACACCTTTGACGATGACATTCCTGAAGATGAGCTTTCTACCGTCGTCACATCAAAGGAAGATCACCTTTAAAACGAAAAGTTCAGCACCCTCACATGGTGTCCCCAACAATGAAGAAGCCAGACTCTTGCAGCACATCTCCAGAGATGCTGACTCTGACACAAGCGACACGGAAGATCACACCATGGAAGATCACACCACTGAACGTGATCAGTCTGTTGGTACAGTCAGGAAACAAGTTGAAGCTACGAGTATAGCAGACTCTAGCTGTGACAACGTAGCGGAGGTCGACAAAGAACGTCCCAAAGATGGCGCCAGAAACAAATCGCCCAACGCGTATGCTGAAGTTATCAAAGAACACCCACAGGCCTGCCCCCATCCCAGGCCTGACCAAGGAGGCGGTTATGAAGCCTCTGTCACCTCTGTTGACAGTCTACAGGACAGTGAAGACCTTGGATGCACGGAGGACAACAGAGAAGTCACCACTCTTACTGCTGCTGACGGTGGTAGGGTTGAAAATGTCATCCACCACAAAGCAGGTTGTGTTGACGACCCTGAAGATGACATCGCCCAGAAAAAGGAAGAGGACGTGACGGAAGATGAAACGAAAAGGGAAACCGAGACACAGAACGATGAAAATGACACTGCTGTTGATGACACGTGTGGTGATGATATAAACGACGTAGCTGATAATGTGGTTCGTGATGATGAATATGATGTGGTGGATG
>CM060347.1:254552-262052 GCA_030674155.1 Stramonita haemastoma | reverse complement strand
TCTGTGTGTCTGTCTGTCTGTCTGTCTGTCTGTCTGTGTATCGATCTGTCTACTTTTCTACAAACCCACCTACCTATGTACCTACCTACCTACTTACGTACCCATCTATCTATCTATCTATCTATCTATCTATCTATCTATCTATCTATCTATCTATCTATCTATCTATCTATCTATCTATCTATCTATCTATCTATCTATCTATCTGTCTGTCTGTCTGTCTGTCTGTCTGTCTGTCTGTCTATCTATCTATCTCTCTCTCTCTCTCTCTCTCTGTCTGTCTGTCTGTCTGTCTGTCCGTCTATCTATCTATCTATCTATCTATCTATCTATCTATCTATCTATCTATCTATCTATCTATCTATCTATCTATCTATATCTATCTATCTATCTGTCTGTCTGTCTGTCTGCGTCTGTCTGTCTGTCTGTCTGTCTGTCTGTCTATCTATCTCTCTACCTATCTATCTCTCTATCTATCTATCTATGTCTGTGTATTACGCGTTCTTCCTCTCTCTCTCTCTCCCCATCTCTGTCTCTTTGCAAGTCTGTTCTTACCACGTTCCTGGTTTCTTTCATCATATGTTTGTTTCTTTCTTACTGGTTTTCAAACATCAGTGATCAGAATAATTTTCTTTTTTTTTTTGTTTTCTTTTGTTTGCTGTCAGCCAGTCTTTAAGGAAAAGCGAGCAGTTAATCTTCATTCTTTCTTATAATCTTTTATTTTCCAAGGGTAACAAAGCATTCACATACTTTTTTCATCCGGCCCAGTTGAGAGGTTTAGAGGTTCTATGAAGATTCGGGCTAACTCCATGTCTATTGTTTGTTACTTCGTTGTCGTTGTACTGTATCGTGTTTCTCTGCTGACAGAAGTTTGTATTTTTTTTTAGTTGTTTACTTTTAGGTAAAGTTAGGAGGAGGTGTGAAGGAGGTAGAGGGTGTGTGGAGTGGGGGGGGGGGAGGATGGGAGAGATGGTGGTGGTGTTGTTGTTGGAAGAGAATGAGTTGGGGTGAAGGTGAAGTTGTGTGAATGTCCTCTGTCTGTCTGTCTGTCTGTCTGTCTGTCTGTCTGTCTGTCTGTCTGTCTGTCTGTCTGTCTGTCTGTCTGTCTGTCTGTCTGTCTGTCTGTCTGTCTCTCTCTCTCTCTCTCTCTCTCTCTCTCTCTCTCTCTCTCTCTCTCTCTCTCTCTCTGTCTTTGCGCAGACTTTTTCTGTTTGTTGTTGTTCTTGGAACTATCAGAACATCTTGCACACATGTTAAACCTGTGACGCTTTTGGAAAGAGTAGGCCATTGTGTGCCGGTGGGTGGGAACAGAGTGCAAAATTAAACAAAACTGCTTATAACAGGGACATCTAGATTAAAAAAAAAAAAAAAATTATTGTTTTATATCGAGGATAATAGAATAAGCACTCGTGTGCTTTTTTCATCCAGTCCCCGCGTGTATGCGGTTGTATAAATATTGTCATCTGTTCCCACTGGCACACAATGGTCTACTCTTACGAAAAGCGGAACCGGATTTAACGTGTGCGCAAGATACTCTGCAAAGGACATGAGTTAAATTAATCGAATAAATTAAAAAAAAAAAGAAGAAAAAGTGCATTAAAGTGAAAGGAATCTCTTTAATCAAGGCTACAGCTACAACCACTCCCAGGGAACGAATACACAGACCAATACCTTCAGGAGTACGTGTATGTAGCTGTATCGCTGTAGAGAAGGGTGGGGGTGGGGGTGGGGGGGGGAGGATGGGTGGAGGCTGAAGAGAGAAGGTGGTGGGTGTGTTAGGTATGTGTTGCACCACAAGGGAACTAACTGCAGAATGGCGTGAAAAGAAGCAGTGTGGTCTGGCAACCTGTTCACCTGACATTTTGCTCCTCCCTTCCTTCCTTCCTTCTGCTCTCTTAACGGCCTCCTCGCTAAAAGAGAGATTACTGCGGAAGATTGTCAGCACAATCCCGTGTTAAGCTGACGTTTGTTTCCACCATTTGTTTCAGTAACAGTCTCACTAGAGACAGTCTATGTCAGGCAATATGTGACGCTCCACCACATAATGAGTCCTATTGGACCTGAGGTCAATTTCTAGTTATTGGCATGTTATTGATTTGCAATGAAATGGTTATACAATACAAAAAACAGATTGAAAATTGGACAATTCTATCAAAAGTTACTACATTTTGAAATGATAGACTGCAGAAAATGACAGTGGAAATTTATAAGTTTAGCATACTAATAGGTGGTCAGAATGAGAGCTTGGCTATTTAAAAACATGCTTTAAGGCAAAAGGAAACAAAGTTACGTCTTGGTTTTTCATTACAGGTTTTATAATTAATCAAAATCTCAAAATCAACAACTTGCCCCCCCCCCCCCCCCCCCCCCCCCCCCTGCCTAAAATGGCTCCTAGCGGAAAAGTGGGTGAGATGTTAAGCGACTCATTTCGTGGTGGAGCGTCACATGTTCGCAGTGAAACTTCTTCACCTTCACCTTTACCTGTCCCGTTGTCCCGTGGACCGTGGGGGCACCATTGAAGATTTTGAAACCAGCTTCCTCCACTCCTCACGTTCTTCTGCCCTCCGTAGTAGGTCGTTCCACCCAAGGCCTGTCCACTCTCTGATGTTGTCTAATTCCCATCGTTTCCTCTGTCTGCCTCTTCGTCTCCCTCCCCTTACTGTTCCCTGTAAGACGGTCTTGGCCAGTCCAGATGATCGTGTGACGTGCCCGTACCACTTTAGCTTGTGTTTTTTCACTGTAGTTAGGAGCTCTTCATATGGTCCACTGGCTTTCTTTATTCTGGTTTTCACTTCTTCATTAGTGATGTGATCTCTGTATGAAATGTCAAGGAGTTTGCGAAAGCATCTCATCTCCATTGCCTGTATCCTTCTAACAATGTCTGCTGTCATGGTTCATGTTTCACATACGTACAAAAATATGGACATGATCAGGGAACACCTGTAGCAGAACTACAAGAAACTAAAAAAAAAAAAAAAAGAGATGTATTTCCCCTGCTTTATTCATTTCCCAATCTCTTTCTAAATTATTGTTTTACTTCCCTCCCCCTTCTCTAGTCCTCTTCCACCCTCATCCCTGCACATAATTCTCTCTGCATTCACCCCCTTTTCATGCATCCCCTTGAAGATTAAAAGAAAATGTATCACATACATCTGATCAGGGGGCAGGACAGCTCAGTGAATGTTCTGACCTAGCGGTCAGAACATTGCGCTGGCAATTTGATGACCCGTGTTCGATTCCCGGTCGAAAGATTTTTCCTCTGGAGTTAACATCAGTGCTGACTCCACTCTCCCCGAAAGTCTTTTGGATGAGACTATAAAACTGAGGCCCCGTGTGCGAACGCACGCAGAACATCTTGCGCGCACTTTAAATCCTGCTCCGCTTTTCGTAAGAGTAGGCGATCGTGTGCCGGTGGGAACAGATGACATTTACAAAACTGCGTATACACAAGGAATGGATATAAAAAAACATATGATTGCTTATTCCATTATCCTCGATATAAAAGAATAAATAAATAAAATAATAATAAAAGTGATCAGGGCACTAACTTTTCCCAAGCTGGGGAGTAAGGATGGGAAACAGACTCCACAGAAAAGGGGGGGGGGGGTTTATGGTGATGAAGTTGGTGGTGTTGAAATGGTATGGGAAGAAGTGAAGGCTGTGTAAATCAAGATTGTTTTTCTTGCTCTTGTTCCTGGACTTTCCATGTCTATGGAAGATAAATTTTGGGGAAAAAAAATCTCTTTCATCCAGTGTCATGGCCACAACCACTCCCAGAAATACGTACACAGACTACTGACTCAGTGTTAACATGCAAATAGCAGCAGATTGGAAGGGGGAGAAAAGTGAGGGGGAGAAGATGGGTGGGGGCTGAAGAGAGAAGGTGGTGGGTGTGTTAGGTATGTGTTGCACTACAAGGAAACTAACTAACTGCAGAATGGCGTGTGAAGAAGCAGTGTGGTCTGGCAACCTGTTCACCTGACATTTGTTCCTACCTTCTTTCTGCTCTCTTAACGGCCTCGCTAAAAGAGGGATTACTGCGGAAGATTGTCAGCACAGTCCCGTGTTAAGCTGACGTTTGTTTCCACCATTTGTTTCAGTACCAGTCTCACTAGAGACAGTCTATGTCAGGCAATATGTGACGCTCCACCACATAATGAGTCCTATTGGACCTGAGGTCAATTTCTAGTTATTGGCATGTTATTGATCTGCAATGAAATGGTTATACAATACAAAAAACAGATTGAAAATGGGACGATTCTATCAAAGTTATTACATTTTGAAATGATAAGACTGCAGAAAATGACAAAATGAGAAATTGATAAGTTTAGCATACTATAAGGTGGTCAGAATGAGAGCTTGGCTATTTTAAAACCATGCTTTAAGGCAAAAGGAAACAAAGTTACGTCTTGATATTTCATTACAGGGTATAATAATGGCTATAGTTTTATAATTAATCAAAATTTCAAAATCATCAACTTGACCCCCCCCTCCCTGCCTAAAATGGCTCCTAGCGGAATAGTGGGTGAGATGTTAAGCGATTCATCTCGTGGTAGAGCGTCACATATGTTCACAGTGGAACTTCTTCACCTTCACCTGTCCCAGAGTGTCGTGGACCGTGGGGGCACAACTAAAGATTTTGAAACCAGCTTCCTCCACTCCCCACGGTCCTCCGTCCTCCGTAGCAGGTCGTTCCACCCAAGGCCTGTCCACTCTCTGATGTTGTCTTCCCATCGTTTCCTCTGTCTGCCTCTTCGTCTCCCTCCCCTTGCTGTTCCCTGTAAGACTGTCTTGGCCAGTCCAGATGATCGTGTGACGTGCCTGTACCACTTTAGCTTGCGTTTGTTTAACTGCAGTTAGGAGCTCTTCATATGGACGGATGGCATTTTTCATTCTAGTTTTCACTTCTTCATTAGTGATTTGATCTCTGTATAAAATGCCAAGGAGTTTGCGAAAGCATCTCATCTCCATTGCCTGTATCCTTCTGACAATGTCTGCTGTCATGGTTCATGTTTCACATACGTACAAAAATATGGACATGATCAGGGAACGCCTGTAGCGGAACTACAAGAAACTATAACAAAAAAGAGATGTATTTCCCCTGCTTTATTCATTTCCCAAGATCTTTCTAAATTATTGTGTTTTACTTCCCTCCCCTTCTCTTGTCCTCTTCCACCCTCATCCCTACACATAATTCCCTCTGCATCCACCCCCTTTTCATGCATCCCCTTGAAGATTAAAAGAAAATGTATGACATACATCTGATCAGGGGGCAGAACAGCTCAGTGAATGTTCTGACCTAGTGGTCAGAACAATGCGCTGGCAATTAGACGACCCGGGTTCGATTCCCGGTCGAAAGATTTTTCCTCTGGAGTTAATATCAGTGCTGACTCCACTCTCCCCAAAAGTCTTTTGGATGAGACTATAAACTGAGGCCCCGTGTGCGAACGCACGCAGAACATCTTGCGCACACTTTAAATCCTGCTCAGCTTTTTGTAAGAGTAGGCGATCGTGTGCCGGTGGGAACAGATGACATTTACAAAACTGCATACACACGGGGACTGGATGTAAAAAAGCATATGATTGCTTATTCCATTATCCTCGATACAAAAGAATAAAAAAAATAAAATAAAAAAAATAATAATAAAAGTGATCAGGGCACTAACTTTTCCCCAAGCTGGGGAGTAAGGATGGGAAACAGCATCCACAGAAAAGGGTGGGTGGGTGGGGGTTATGGTGATGAAGTTGGTGGTGTTGAAATGGTATGGGAAGAAGTTAAGGCTGTGTAAATCAAGGATTTTTTTCTTGCTCTTGTTCTTGGGACTTTCTAAGTCTATGGAAGATAAATTTTGGGAAAAAAAAATCTCTTTCATCCAGTGTCATGGCCACAACCACTCCCAGAAATACGTACACAGACTACTGACTCAGTGTTAACATGCAAATAGCAGCAGAGTGGAAGGGAGAGAAGAGGGAGGGGGGGGGGAGATGGGTTGGGGTTGAAGAGAGAAGGTGGTGGGTGTGTTAGGTCTGTGTTGCACCACAAGGGAACCAACTAACTGCAGAATGGCGTGAGAAGAAGCAGTGTGGTCTGGCAACCTGTTCACCTGACATTTTGTTCCTACCTTTCTTCCTTCCGTCTGCTCTCTTAACGGCCTCCTCGCTAAAAGAGGGATTACTGCGGAAGATTGTCAGCACAGTCCCGTGTTAAGCTGACGTTTGTTTCCACCATTTGTTTCAGTAACAGTCTTAGTCTGTGTTAGGCAAAATGTTCACGGTGGTACTACATGAAACTACCTATCTATCTATCTATCTATCTATCTATCTATCTATCTATCTATCTATCTATCTATCTATCTATCTATCTATCTATCTATCTATCTATCTATCTATCTATCTATCTATCTATCTATCTATCTATCTATCTATCTATCTATCGATCGATCGATCGATCGATCGATCGATCGATCGATCGATCTGTCTGTCTGTCTGTCTGTCTGTCTGTCTGTCTGTCTGTCTGTCTGTCTATCTATCGATCTATCGATCTATCGATCTATCTATCTATCTATCTATCTATCTATCTATCTATCTATCTATCCATCCCTTAGTCTGGCGACCGTGGGGGCACCCCTGAAGACTTGACAACCAGTTCCCTCCATTCCTCTCTCTGTTCTACCTTTCTCAAAGTTTTGTGGAGTTCTAGGCCTGTCCATTCGCTGATGTTGTCCTCCGATCTCTTCCTTGGTCTGCCTCTTTTTCTTCCTCCTTGAACGGTGCCTTGCAGTATTGTTTTTGCAAGTCCTTTTGATCTTGTGACATACCCGTACCATTTAAGTTTACGCTTCTTTATGATTGATAGAAGATTTTTGTAGGGACCAATGGTTTGCTGGATTCTGTTATGCACGTTTTCGTTGCTTATGTAATCTCTGAAGGAGATGCCAAGGAGTCTCCGGAAGCATCTCATATCTACTGTCTGTACTCTATCAGTTGTATCACTTAAAACAAATTTCGGAAAGAGTTTGTCTGCAATGAGTCTGTCAGTATAAATAGCATTCTACAAATTATGTGCTGGGATTTCCTTCTGTTCTCTTCCTTCTCTTTGTTTTTGCTGATTTTTTTTCTTCCTGTGACCTTTTTTTTTTTTTATCCTATGTCTTCTTGGTGCATTATCCAGCCTTTTTTTTTTCTCCAGAAAAGACTTAAAGATTACAATTCTTTTCCATGCTGAATTCAGATGTTGCTGGGTATGAGTTGTCAGGCCCTTAATGACAGCACAGATCATTTTCGCTTATATAACAGACAATAATAGTTGCTGTATGTGTTTTCATTGACAATGACGACGACGACGACGACAAAGAATGAGGAGTAGGAGGAGGAGGAGCAGGAGGAGGAGGAGGAGGAGGAGGAGGAGAAGAAGAAGAAGAAGAAGAAGAAGAAGAAGAAGAAGAAGAAGAAGAAGAAGAAGAAGAAGAAGAAGAAGAAGAAGGAAGAAGAAGAAGAAGA
>CM060347.1:247052-249552 GCA_030674155.1 Stramonita haemastoma | reverse complement strand
GTAGTACCAGCAGCAGCAGCAGCAGCAGCAGCAGCAGCAGCAGTAGTAGTAGTAGTTAGTAGTAGTAGTAGTAGTAGTAGTAGTAGTAGTAGTAGTAGTAGTAGCAGTAATAGAAGTAGTAGTAGAACTAGTAGAAGTAGTACCAGCAGCAGCAGCAGCAGCAGCAGTAGTAGTAGTAGTAAATAGTAGTAGTAGTAGTAGTAGTAGTAGTAGTTAGTAGTAGTAGTAGTAGTAGTAGTAGTAGTAGCAGTAGTAGAAGTAGTAGTAGAACTAGTAGAAGTAGTACAGCAGCAGCAGCAGCAGTCAGTAGCAGCAGCAGCAGCAGCAGCAGCAGCAGTAGTAGTAGTAGTAGTAGTGTAGTAGTAGTAGTAGTAGTAGTAGTAGTAGTAGTAGTAGTAGTAGTAGTATAGTAGCAGCAGTAGTAGAAGTAGTAGTAGAAGTAGTAGAAGTAGATACCAGCAGCAGCAGCAGCAGCAGCAGCAGCAGCAGTAGTAGTAGTAGTAGTAGTAGTAGTATAGTAGTAGTAGTAGTAGTAGTAGTAGTAGTAGTAGTAGTAGTAGTAGTAGTAGTAGTAGAAGTAGTAGAAGTAGTACCAGCAGCAGCAGCAGCAGCAGCAGCAGCAGCAGTAAGTAGTAGTAGTAGTAGTAGTAGTAGTAGTAGTAGTAGTAGTAGTAGTAGTAGTAGTAGTAGTAGAAGTAGTAGAAGTAGTAGAAGTAGTACCAGCAGCAGCCAGCAGCGGCAGCAGCAGCAGCAGCAGTAGTAGTAGTAGTAGTAGTAGTAGTAGTAGTAGTAGTAGTAGTAGTAGTAGTAGTAGTAGAAGTAGTACCAGCAGCAGCAGCAGCAGCTGCTGCTGCAGCAGCAGCAGCAGTAGTAGTAGTAGTTTTTCTTTCTTTCTTTCTTTCTTTTTCTTTCTTTCTTTCTTTCTTTCTTTCTTTTATATCGATGATAATGGAATAAGCACTCATGTGCTTTTTTTTTTTACATCCAGTCCCCGTGTGTATGCAGTTTTGTAAATCTTGTCATCTGTCCTCACCGGCACACAATGACCTACTCTTACGAAAAGCGGAACCGGATTTAACGTGTGCGCAAGATGTTCTGCTTGCGCTGGCACACGGGGCCTCGGTTTACAGTCTCATCTGAAGGACTTGTGTGTGTGTGTGTGTGTGTGTGTGTGGTGGTGTGTGTGTGTGTGTTTGTGTGTGTGTGGTGTGTGTGTGTGTGTGTGTGTGTGTGTTGTGTGTGTGTGTGTGTGTGTGTGTGTGTGGTGCACGAGGGTGTTTCGTGTGTGTGTGGGTTAGTGGGTACGTGTGCATATGTGTGTGTGTGTGTGTGTGTGAAAGTCAAATTCAAAATCAAAGCCAAATTTGTATTTCCAGATGGTACATTGAATAAGCATTTATTTTCTTTTTTTCATCAAGCCATCTACCTAAGAAAAAACCCTACAAAAAACAAAAACACAAAACCTAACAAACAAACAAAAAAATACCAAACATTTCACCAAATTAATTAACTAACATGATTTCAACAGCCTTAAAAATAGAATATACAAGCAGCAGCAACAACAAAAAAGAAACAAAAAACACTAAACTTTGTTGTGTGTGTGTGTGTGTGTGTGTGTGTGTGTGTGTGTGTGTGTGTGTGTGTGTGTGTGTGTGTGTGTGTGTGTGTGTGTGTGTGTGTGTGTGGAAGGGGATGGGTAGGTGTGTGTATGTGTTGTGTGTGTTGTGTGTGGTGTGTGTGTGTGTGTGTGTGTGTGTGTGTGTGTGTGTGTGTGTGTGTGGAAGGGGATGGGTAGGTGTGTGTATGTGTGTGTGTGTGTGTGTGTGTGTGTGTGGTGTGTGTGTGTGTGTGTGTGTGTGTGTGTTGTGTGTGGAAGGGGATGGGTAGGTGTGTGTATGTTTGTATGTGTGTGTAGTTAGATGGGTGCGTGTGCATATGTGTGTGTGTGGGTGTGCTTGCGTGCAAATGTGTGTGTATGTGTGTGTGTGCATGTCTGTGTGTGAAAGGGGCATGTGTGCGCACGCTCAGTCACTTCTGTGTATGTATATGTATGTGTGTACGTGTGTTTGGAGCAGGTGATGAAAAGTGTTAGGAAGTTTTACAGAGAGAGAGAGGAGAGAGAGAGAGAGAGAAGAGAGAGAGAGAGGAGAGAAGAGAGAGAGAGAGGAGAGAGAGAGAGTGAGAGAGAGAGAGAGAGAGAAGAGGAGATGAGAGAGAGAGAGAGAGAGAGAGAGAGAGAATTTGTGTTTGCACGTGTTTGTGAAGATATGATATGTGTGTGTGTGTGTTTTGCGTGTGTGTGCGTGCATGTGTATGTGTGTGTTTTGTGTGCGTGTGGGGCACGCGCGCGGGGCGTGTGTGTGTGTGTGTGTATGTGCACGCACTCACGCATGTATTCGGGCATGTTGTGTGTGTGTGTGTGTTGTGCGCGTGTGTGTGTGAGTGTGTGTGTATGTGTGTGTGTCTGTCTGTGTTTGTGTGTCTTTCTGTATGTGTGCGT
>CM060347.1:237568-246952 GCA_030674155.1 Stramonita haemastoma | reverse complement strand
GGGGGGGGGGGGGGGGGGGGGCGGAGGACTGTGGGGTGTGGAGGAAGCTGGTTGCAAAATCTTCAGTTGTACCCCCACGGTCTTCGGGACTACGAGACATGTGAAAGTGAAGGGTGATATTTAACCATGTTTTTTATTCTGTCTGTCTTTATTTGTCTGTCTGTTTATGTGTCTCTATGTATTTCTGTCTGTCTGTCTCTTCGTCTGTCTCTCTGTGTTATTCATTCTCAACATATGCTAGACACGCGCACGCGCGCATGCGTGTGTACGTGTGTGTGTGTGTGTGTGTGTGTGAGCATGTTTCTCTTTCCTTTCTTTTCTTTCTTTGTTAGTTGCTCTCTCTTGTTCTGTTTTTTCGTTCCTTAATTTTCTATCTTTCTGCTAGCAAAAACCACTTGTCTAGCTTTCACTGGTCCCTCCGTGTGTGTGCATGTGTGTGTTTGTGTGTGTGTGTGTGTGTGTATGTGTGTGTGTGTGTGTGTGTGTGTGTGTGTGTGTGTATGTGTGTGTGTTTTGTGTGTGTTTGTGTGTTTGTGTGTCTGTGTGTATGTGTGTCTGTGTCTGTGTCTGTGTGTCTGTGTTTCTGTGTGTTTGTGCGTGCGTGCGTGCGTATTTGTGTATGTGTTGTGTGTGTGTGTGTGCATGCACGCGCGCGTGAGCGTGCGCTTGTGTGTTAGATGCAAGCATTTTATACTTTCTTTCTCTTTTCTTTCTTTCTGTCTTTCTGTTCTTTCTTTTATTTCTCTTCTGTCTTTGATTGTTTTCTTCTTTCTGTCTTTTTTTCTTTTCTTTTCTTTTCTTTTCTTTCTTTGCTTTCTTTCTTTCTTTCTTTCTTTTCTTTCTTTTCTTTTATTCAAATGATGTTGACCCTTGTTCTCTCAAAGGACATTAGGGACTGTTGAGAATGCAGGGTAATTAATTCAGTGACCTATTGGTCACATGGTTCATTTGCATTGCAAATTGACCAGACACTTATTCGATTGGGTAGTTTAGCTTGGCAGACAGCTGATGGGAATTGCATGACAGGCACTTGCAGAAACTGACATGTGTGTCTTATGCATTTCATGAAAACTATACAGTGTTTGATGTGCAAATGTAGGAGCATTAATTTGTTTGTTTCATTTCTGTGCTGGTTTGTCTTTATGTGTCTGTTGGTGGTTTTTCTGTGTCTTTCTGCTTCTGGTTAGATATCTATCTATCTATCTATCTATCTATCTATCTATCTATCTATCTATCTATCTATCTATCTATCTATCTATCTATCTATCTATCTATCTATCTATCTATTATATATATATATATATATATATATATATATATATATATATATATATATATATATATATATATATAGTGTGTGTGTGGTGTGTGTGTGTGTGTGTGTGTGTGTGTGTGTGTGTGTTGTGTTTGTTGTGTGATACTCTGCGCGAGCGCGCGCGCGTGTGTGTATGTATGTTTGTGTGTGTGTGTGTGTGTGTGTGGTGTGTGTGTGTGTGTGTGGTGTGTGGTGTGTGTGTGTGTGTGTGTGTGTGTGTGTGTGTGTGTGTGTTGACGTTCTCTTTCTCTTTCTTTACTCTCTCTCTCTGTCTCTGTCTCTGTCTCTCTCTGTGTCTCTGTATCTCTCTCTCTCTCTCTCCACCCCCCCCCCCCCCCCCCAACAAACACACACACAATAACAATTCACAAAGATTAAACAGAAACAAAAACAACCCCAGCAAAACAAAATAGATGCTCATGAATTCTTTTGCCTTAACCGATCTAATTATGGACATGTGTCAACGCCTACAGTTGAATACTACCAAATAACAACAACAAAAATGCAACAAACCCCCCCCCCCCCCCCCCCAAGGAAAATGTTGTTTTTTTTTATAAGAAGTTTGTTCCTGTCAATGCATATTTGCTGCTCTTTCTCTCTCTATCTCTGTCTCTCTCTCTGTCTGTCTCTCTTCTGTCTCTGTCTCTGTCTCTCGCTCTCTGTCTCTGTCTCTATCTCTCTCTTTGTCTCTCTGTCTCTGTTCTCTGTCTTTGTCTCTGTCTCGTATCTGTCTGTCTGTCTGTCTGTCTGTCCTGTCTCCCTCCCTCTCTCTCTCTCTCTCTCTCTCTCTCTCTCTCTCTCTCTCTCTCGATCTCTCTCTCTCTCCTCGCGTGAATATCAACTAGACGTTGAAGACAGAATCTACATAATTGAAAAAATGCCCCCACATGAATACACCCATGGTTCTGTCATTCTGCACATTCATTTATTCCTTTATTTCGAGGATAATGGAATAAACACTCACGTGGCTTCCTTTTATCTGTCGATCTGTATGTCTGTTCACATATCTGGCATAGGGGGTAGGGGCGGAGGAGTATTTTGCATCTATTGTCTGTCAGCCTGTCTATTTCTCTCTCTCTCTCTCTCTCTTCTCTCTCTCATCTCTCTCTCTCTCTCTCCTCTCTCTTCCACTCTCTCTCCTCTCTCTCTCTCTCTTCTCTCCCCTCTCTGTCTGTCTGTTCTCTCTCTCTCTCTCTCCCTCTCTCTCTCCTCTCTCCTCTGTCTCTCTCTGTCTCTCTCTGTCTCTCTCTGTCTCTGTCTCTTTTCTCTCTCTGTCTCTGTCTCTCTTCTGTCTCTCTCTGTCTCTCTCTCTCTCTCTGTCTTGTCAGTCAGTCTCTCTGTCTGTCTGTCTGTCTGTCTGTCTCTCTCTGTCTGTCTGTTGTCTGTCTGTCTGTCTCTCTCTGTCTGTCTGTCTGTCTGTCTGTCAGTCAGTCTCTCTGTCTCTCTCTTCTCTCTCTCTCTTCTCTTCTCTCTCTCTCACTCTCTCTCTCTCTCTCTCTCTCTCTCTCTCCTCTCTCTCTCTCTCTCTCTCTCTCTCTCTCTCTCTCCCTCTCTCTCTCTCTCTCTGTCTGTCTGTCAGTCGTCTCTCTGTCTGTCTGTCCTGTCTGTCTGTCTGTCTGTCTGTCTGTCTGTCCTGTCTGTCTCTCTCCTCTCTCTCTCTCTCTCTCTCTCTCATCTCTCTTCTCTCTCTCTCTCTCTCTTCTCTCTCTCTCTCTCTCTTCTCTTAACAAGTTTTCAAATCTCCACCTCTTCAGTTGGCATGGATGAGCAGAGCGCAACTGCCGAAACAGCATACCTGAATCACAACACAGGGGACCTGGAGAACAGACACACAACAAACGTCACTGCTGCAACAACTGGTAAAGTCAGTGCACTTCCTTACTGAATCTGTGACAAGAATTGAAAACAGGCAAGAAATTAATCAACAATTTCTGTCTTCTAAAATAGCTGAAGTCGAAGCAAAACTGGATAGTCGGCTTGATGAATTGAATGATCAACAAAAAATACTGACTGATGACGTAGACGCAATGTTTATGCACTACGAAAAACTAGAGGACATTCAAGATGATGTTAAAACTCTGTGGAAAAACTTGAAAAAAAAGGGATAATTTAGAAAATCGTTCACGACGCAACAACCTCATTTTTGGGGGTCTTTTGAAAAATGGTAAAGAGTCATGGGAAGAATGTGAAGAAGAAGTGCGCTATGTGTTAAAGAACAAAATGAAAATTACCAAAGACGTAGGGATAGAACGAGCACATCCTCTAGGTAAAAGTGCGATAATTGTCAATTTTCTGTCTTTTAAGGACCGTAACCTAGTAATGTCTCGAGCTGGTTATTTAAAAGGAAGTGACCCTCCGATCTTTGTGAGGGAAGATGTATCGGAGGCAGTACGGAATAAACAGAAAGGTTTGTTGGGGCTCAAAAGGGAGATGAAGAACAGCAACCAGAGAGCAGTCCTCAGATTTCATAAGCTTCACACAGAGGAAGGGATCTTCACCTTCGACCTGAAGAAAAGAGAAATTGTAAAACTTAGGGACAGAACATACGCACCACGGAAGGAGGAAAGATTTCCGCCCCCTTCCTCACGCTACCAGGAAGAAGAGATGAATGAGAACCATCCACAGAAAGCAAAGGGGAAAGCTTTCCGCTCAGGCCCTAGGAAGGACAGGACAACGTCTCCATACGACGTGCCAGCTGCGGACCAGCAAATGGAGATGGACTGGGAGGACAACAGGTTTACTCTACAGTGGTAACAGATGGCAGACACAGAGAGTGGGGCGGGCTGCTCCCACGTACTCCAGTACGTCCAGAACAACCGGGCCAGCCTCGACTGCGACCGGAGCAGCAAGGCGAGCCTCCAGCGCAGTCACGGCAGGCAAGGCGTGCCTCCCGTACGGCCAGGGCAGCGAGGCGAGCATCCCACACGACCAGGGCAGCAGGGTGAGACTTCAGCTCGTGGAGGGCAGCAGGGCGGGACTTCAGGAAGACCAGGGCAGCGGGGCGAGCCTTCAGCTCGTGCGGGGCAGCGGAACCAGCCTTCAGCTCGTGCTGGGCAGCGGAACCAGCCTTCGGAACGTGCGGGGCAGCGGAACCAGCCTTTGGAACGTGCGGGACAGCGGAACCAGCCTTTGGAACGTGCGGGGCAGCGGAACCAGCCTTTGGAACGTGCGGGGCAGCGGAACCAGCCTTCAGCTCGTGCTGGCAGCGAACCAGCCTTCGGCTCGTGCTGGGCAGCGGAACCAGCCTACGGAACGTGCGGGGCAGCGGTGCGAGCCTTTGGTTCGTGCGGAGCAGCCGAACCAGCCTACGGAACGTGCGGGGCGCGGTGCGAGCTTTTGGTTCGTGCGGAGCAGCCGAACCAGCCTACGGAACGTGCGGCAGCGTGCGAGTTTTTTGGTTCGTGCGGAGCAGCCGAACCAGCCTACGGAACGTGCGGGGCAGCCGTACGAGCCTTCGGTTCGTGCGGAGCAAGTGGAACCAGCCTACGGAACGTGCGGGGAACTACGGAACGTGCGGGGCAGCGGTACAGCGGTACGAGCCTTCGGTTCGTGCGGAGCAGTGGAACCAGCCTTCGGCTCGTGCAGGGCAGCGCAACGAGCCTTCGACCCCTACAGAGCAGCCGAACGAGCCTTCGACTCCTACAGAACAGCAGAGCGAGCCTTCAGAACGTGCTGGGCACCGCAACGAGCCTTCGGAGCGTGCTGGGCAGCAGAACGAGCCTTTGGCTCGTGCAGGGCAGCGCAACGAGCCTTCGGCTCGTGCAGGGCAGCGCAACGAGCCTTCGGAACGTGCTGGGCAGCGCAACAAGCCTTCGGCTCGTGCAGGGCAGCAGAACGAGCCTTCACAACGTGCAGGGCAGCAGAACGAGCCTTCACAACGTGCAGGCAGCGGAACGAGCCTTCGGCTCGTGCTGGGCAGCGGAACAAGCCTTCGGCTCGTGCAGGGCAGCATAGCCAGTCTCCTGTGAGTCCAGGACAGCAGAACAAGCCTTCAGCTCATCCACGACATCCCTCTTCAAACACATAGGGGTCTGGCCGGCCCTCACAGGATCAACATTGTGGTGGTGGGTTAAAGATAGGGGCTTGGAATGTTGAAGGGTTACTGCAACGTCTCCATTGCAATGAGTTTGTCACTTTTCTTAAATCTTTTGATATATTTTGTCTCACTGAAACTTTTATTGATTTCCAGTTCCAATTTGATAAAATGTCTGACTACTGTTTTGTTTCCTCTTTTGCCAAAAAACTAACTGTAAGAGGTCGGAAGTCAGGAGGCGTTGTTGTAGGCTACAAGAGTGTGTTAAAAGATTGGATCAGTGTTATTAATCTGGATTATGATAATTTAATTTGTTTACGATTAGATTAAATCACTGCTAGGTCTACAAAAAGATATGTTTTACATTGGTACATATGCTCCACCTAGTGATTCTAATTGTCTACA
Organism: Stramonita haemastoma; assembly: GCA_030674155.1. Taxonomy (NCBI): domain Eukaryota; kingdom Metazoa; phylum Mollusca; class Gastropoda; order Neogastropoda; family Muricidae; genus Stramonita; species Stramonita haemastoma. The sequence goes on along the minus strand of CM060347.1, from coordinate 241,199 downwards.
ACTTGCTTCATAATGGATATGGAATTGAACCTCTAGAAAGCTGCATCAGTACCCTTTATGAAAGATTTGATAATTTTGACTTGGTTATTTGTGGTGACTTAAATGCACGAACAGCCAGTCTAAATGGTCTGTTCGAAGTGGACTTGGATCCAATTAGCCAAGAAGATGTTTTCATGTCAAGACAGTCCCAAGATACTAATGTAAATATATTTGGTTCCCAGCTTATTGACCTTTGTAGTATGTTCCAGTGTTCTATTGTAAACGGGTTGAGTGATAAAGGGTTTGATGATAGTTTGACATATATTTGTCAGACAGGGGGAAGTGTTATTGACTACTTTGTTGTATCTAATGATTTACTTGAACATAACCTTATTTCCTCCTTTGAAATAATAAGTAGAGTTGAGTCTACTCATTTACCTGTTTCAATAATATTGGGAAATTTAAACTCTATGTCTACAAAAAATAGTAGTAAGGGAGCTAATAAGGGAGTTTGGAAGGAAAAGTTGTGCTGGGACAAAGAAAAAGAGGGAGAGTTTTTAGCTAACTTGTCCTCACCTGAATCAGTCACTGACCTTGACCGTGCTTTTGAAGAAATAGACACAAACACTGAGTCAGCTCTAACAAGATTTGTAGACTGTCTGTTGAATGCCGCAATTTGCATGAACAAAAGATTCAAAGTAGATATGAATCAGGACAACAAGGGAGCTCCTTGGTTCGATAGAGAATGTAAAGAAGCTAAACGGTTAACTTATAAACTTCTCAATGCCTTCAGAAAATCAAAAAATAAGTATGATAAAGGTATGCGTCTGGGGAGAGCAAATAGAGATGATGAGATAGAAGATTTAGAATCGGTCAATAGGAAACGAGTTGCTTTTGTAAATGCAAGAAAAGAGTATCGTCAACTTAAACAGAGTAAAAGATCTAGTTATAAAAAGGAGAAAGCTCGTAGAATAAACCAAGCTATTCATGACCCCAAACTGTTTGGTCAGAAGTAAGATCAAAAACAAACAAACAGAAACCGAGTGAAAACATATTGCTAGATAAATGGCTTGAACATTTTAAATTGGTTTTTAGAACAGATGAAGCCCACGGGCAAGACAGGGATGTTTTTGTTAATATAAATCAGGAATCGGTAAATGAGCTAAACATTCCTATAGCTGAGGCCGAAGTTAGAACCGCCATTGCAACGCTAAAGAATGGGAAAGCATGTGGTTGTGATGGGGTTGTTGCTGAAATGCTCAAGACTGCAGAATTAAAATCAGTAGCTTTCTTAACTCTTTTGTTTAATAAGATTTTCCGTAATGGCGAATTTCCAAGTCAGTGGTCATATTCTATGATTGTACCTATATTCAAGAAGGGAGATGCAGACCAGCCTGACAATTACAGGGGCATTTCTTTATTAAGTATTATCAGTAAAATCTATACAAGTGTTCTCAGAAAAAGACTTGTGTCTTGGATGGAAGAAAACGAAAAAAATTGTGGAAGAACAAGCAGGCTTTAGGAAGTCATATTCAACCATTGATCATATTTTTACCTTGTCTTCTATTGTCGAAAGAGCCCTGAACAAAAAAGGGGAAAAATTATATGTAGCGTTCATAGACCTGAAAAAGGCTTTCGATTCTGTACATCGTCCTTCTTTATTTGCAACCCTAGTTAGGACAGGTTTGTCAGGACCATTTTTGGAAGCCATAAAGGCAATGTATTCTTCTGTTTTGTCCTGTGTTCGTGTGAATGAAACGATGTCTGATGTCTTTAAATGTCCGCTTGGTGTTAAGCAAGGATGTATTTTGAGCCCTGCTCTCTTCTCATTGTTTATAAATGAATTAGCTATAACTATGGAAAATGTGGGAAAACATGGAATTCAACTGCAACCTGGTTCTATGGAATTATTTCTATTGTTATTTGCAGATGACCTGGCTCTTTTGTCAAAGACTCCTGTAGGGCTACAAAGCCAGTTGAACAATCTGAGTAAGCTATGCAAAGAAAAATATCTGGATATAAATATAGATAAATCTAAAATTATGGTGTTTAGAAAGGGTGGACACCTAGGTCGGAATGAAAAATGGCATTTAGATGGAGCAAACATGGAAGTGGTTAATAGTTACACCTACCTGGGATATACTTTTACTACAAAACTGAGTGTAGTTCAAGGAGTCAAGAAATTAGTTACAAAAGGAAGGAAGGCAGTTTATGAATGTGCTCGAGTGCTCCGCAATCTTAATGATATTTCTAAACAGACTTACTTTAAGATGTTTGATGCCCAGGTTCAGCCAATCTTGTTATATGGATCAGAGTTCTGGGGACTTGAACACACTGATTCAATCGAAAAAGTTCATACCTTAGCATGCAAACGCTTTCTAGGTGTCTCTCCTAAAACCCCAAATAAATGCATTTACGGCGAACTGGGCAGATACTCTCTTCATATTAATGCATGCATGAGAGCTGTTAAGTATTGGGTGAAATTGTTGCACATGGAATTAAAGAGACTGCCTAAGCAAGCTTATTTAATGCAGGTTAGCATGGAAGAAAATGGTATTGTATGTTGGGCATACAGATTGAGAACTATATTAGAAAAATGTGGTTTGGGATTTGCATGGTTAAACCAGGGTGTCGGGAATGAACGGAGTTTCTTTTCATTGTTGAAAGAACGCCTTGTGACAAATTTCATTAGTGACTGGTCGGATGCACTTAACAATAGCGAAAGGTTTTCATTGTATGCATCTTTTAAATCAAACTTCATGACTGAACCTTATGTTGATACCTTAAATGTTAAACACTTTCGAGACACTCTTGCCAAAGCCAGAATGGGGGTTCTTCCCCTGAACGCAAATACTTTTCGTTATGCACGGGATGATCCTTCAGTTTTGCTGTGTAGTTTCTGTCAAAATGAAATAGAAAATGAAATCCATTTGATTTGTACATGTCATAATTACAAAGAACTAAGGAACAAATATTTAGGGGATAATCAACTAGATGAAACTTTATTTTGTGATATAATGACCAACTGTGACTCACTGTTCATGCAAAACCTGGCTCAGTTTATTTACCATGCTGTGAATAAGAGAAAGGTGTTAAAGATACTAGCTAACTAAAAGAAATTCCTGACTTCCTGAAAAACCATCAATCATGTTGGAAGAGGGCCAAAGGCCAGAATCCTGTGTGTGTGTGTGTGTGTGGTGTGTGTGTGTGTGTGTGTGTGTGTGTGTGTTGTTTTGTGTGTGTGTGTGTGTGTGTGTGTGTGTGTGCGTGCGTGCGTGTGTGTGCGTGCGTGCGTGCGTGCGTGTGAGTGCGTGCGTGCGTGCGTGCGGGTGAGTGCGGCGTGCGTGTGAGTGCGTGTGTGCGTTCGTGCGTGTGTGTGTGTTTGTGCGTTTGAGCACGCGCACGAACTGCATGGGTGCACATGTCGGGGGGGGGGGGGGGGGGGGGGGGGGGTTGCATGCGGTACAAAATCAACTATGAGTGTGCCAAAAAATTTGAGCGAGACATGCACAAGTGATCATGATATCTTAATTTGTATCACACAATACATTATTATTCATATTTTGTATGCCGATCCAGGCAATCTGTATACCGCTGGAAATTGCATGAGTTAGAGTGCAAAATGTTAGGAGTCTGAAGACTTATGAACATT
>CM060347.1:217568-222568 GCA_030674155.1 Stramonita haemastoma | reverse complement strand
CTTGTGGAACTGTACTGAAGCCAAGGCACGCAAATAGTCACCCATCCAATTGGCAACCACTGCTCGACGCTGCTTAAACTTTGGCTGGGGAAAAGCGAGTGCTTTGACCACTGAGCTATCCTGTCCCTTATGTTTAAAGAAAGGAAAACTAAAACATCTTGCAATACATCTCAGCAGCGCTAATGCGCCAAGAAAGTGCAAGGCAGATATTTGCATGACTGTGAAAAATCGATAATGTTTTGTCCCTGTGTGGCAGCAGAGACGAACACAAGCCATTCATGCTCATAGCTTTCTCCTCAGCTGCTGAAATTAAGTCATTGATCAGCTCTTGACAGCTGCTGTGCTGTTGGTGTGATCATTCCCCTCCCCCCCCCCCCCTTTCGATTTTTACCCCCTGGATAAATATCTGCATAAACTTGAGAGTCTGTGCTGATGATAGAGATTGGAGAAGAAAGGAGCCATATCAAAGTTTGTTTTTGTTTTTTAAACTCCAGGATTTCTGTTTGTGTTCAGGCTGGTTAACGAAACTGGAGCCAAGTCTTTGGTTTTGTTTGTATTGTATTCATGTTTTCAGTCAGCAAAACGAAAGTGCACCCTGGTTTTGTCTTTGTGGAGTGTGTTTGTAGTGTATTGTGTTTCCTCACTACAAGATAAATTCAGCCCCCCCCGCCCCCCCCCCCCCCCCCCCCCTCTCTCTCTCTCTCTCTCTCTCTCTCTCTCTCTCTCTCTCTCTCTCTCTCTCTCCTCTCTCTCTCTCTCTCTCTCTCCTCTCTCTGAGTGTGTTTGTATTGCATTGAGTTCTGTCACTATAAGACCATTTTCTGAGAAACCGAGAAGACAAGAAAAATGATTCCACAGCAGCGAAGAGAAAACATAAACACCCAAGTCCTTCGGATGAGACTATAAACCGAGGCCCCATGTGCGAACGAACTCAGAACATCCTGCGCAAACGTTAAATCCTGTTCCGCTTTTCGTAAGAGTAGGCCATTGTGTGCCGGTGGGAACAGATGACATTTACAAAACTGCATTCACACGGGGACTGGATGTAAAAAAGCACATGAGTGCTTATTCCATTATCCTTGATACAAAAGAACATTATTTTTTTTAAAGCTATGAACAGTTCCTTTGCCCCATAGAGATGGCAGGGGTCTGTGAGTATAACTAATGTCCCACCTTTGCTAGGAATTCCCTCTTTTCTATCCTTCTCTTTGTTTCTTCCTTGTTCCTTTTCTTTCTTGTGGCCTAGTGGTCAGACCATTATGCTCACAATTTTGACGACCCGGGTTCGATTCCCGTTCAAGGGGATTTTTTTCTCCTGGAGTTAACATCAGTGCCGACTCCACTCTCCCCTTAAGTCCTTCGGATGAGACCATAAACTGAGGCCCCGTGTGTGAACGCACACAGAACATCTTGCGCACATGTTAAATCCTGTTCCGCTTTTCATAAGAGTAGGCCATCGTGTGTCGATGGGAACAGATGACAAGATTGACAAAACTGCATGCACAAGGGGACTGGATGTAAAACAATCACAAGAGTGCTTATTCCATTATTATTGATATAAAAGAATAAAATAAATAAAATGTTACCTCTTTCTTGTCTTATTTCTGTCTTAATGCTTCATTTCTCCTGCTTTTCTTTTTTCTTTTTTGATAAAGACTTAAACATAAAGATTCACTCCCACCTCGAAAGTTGGGTGCTTGAGTCTGCTTGAGGGCAGTGCTATGCATTTTCTCTTAACTGACAGATAACAGTAGCTGCTGTCTGAGGGTTTGATGACCCTGACCTCTGATTTGGAGAGAAGAGTACAGACGGTAGAGATGAGATGCTTCCGGAGACTCCTTGACATCTCGTACAGAGACCACATATGCAACGAAGATGTGCGTAACAGAATCTAGCAAACCATTGGTTCCTACGAAAATCTTCTATCACTTGTAAAGAAGCGTAAACTTAAATGGTATGGGCATGTCACAAGATCGAAAGGACTTGCAAAAGCAATATTGCAAGGCACTGTCCAAGGAGGAAGAGAAGGCAGACCAAGGAAGAGATGGGAGGACAACATCAGTGAATGGACAGGCCTAGAACTCAACGAAACCCTGAGAAAGGCAGAACAGAGAGAGGAATGGAAGGAACTGGTTGTCAAGTCTTCAGGGGTGCCCCCACGGTCGCCAGACTAAGGGATAGATAGATAGATAGATAGATAGATAGATAGATAGATAGATAGATAGATAGATAGATAGATAGATAGATAGATAGATAGATAGACAGACAGACAGATAAATAGATAGATAGATAGATAGATAGATAGATAGATAGATAGATAGATAGATAGATAGAATAGATAGATAGATAGATAGATAGATAGATAGATAGATAGATAGATAGGGACAGAGAGATAGATAGACAGATAGATAGACAGATAGATAGACCGATAGATAAACAGATAGATAGACAGACAGACAGATAGATAGATAGATAGATAGACAGACAGACAGACAGACAGACAGACAGACAGATAGATAGATAGATAGATAGATAGATAGATAGATAGATAGATAGATAGATAGATAGATAGATAGATAGATAGATAGATAGATAGATAGATAGATAGATAGATAGATAGATAGATAGATAGATAGATAGATAGATAGATAGATAGATCTGTTCTTTGTTTGTTCAGCTTAAAAGGAAAATCATGTTTCTACAACTTCAGCGTTTGTCACTAAGAGACAATGTGATTTCTTTACCTGTTTACGTTTCATCCAAATGCATAACTTTGGGGTTTCTTTTTGCATGCTGAGATTGCTTCACAAATAAGGAATAATAATAACGGTATGCTTTCAAAGAGATGTTTGTTTAACAGAAAGCGAATGAGAAGGTAATATTTCCAAATATTCTATTTGCATAATGGAGAATAAATAATGTTTTTACTATGTTCAGTCTGTATCACAGACATTTTTTTGTTGCATTGTTGTTATTGTTGTTGTTTGGGTATTTTTTTGTATTTTGTATTTTGTACCATTTTATGTCACAGCAGATTTCTCTGCGTGAAATTCGGGCTGCTCTCCCTAGGGAGAACGCGTCGCCACAAGTGCAGCGCCTACCCATTTTTTTTTCTTTTTCCTGTATGCAACTGTATTTTTTTCCCTATTAGAGTGGCTTTTTCTCTACAGAATTTTGCCAGTCAACCCCCTTGTTACCGTTGGTTCTTTTACGTGCGCTAAATAGTGATGTGTAACACACGGGACCTCAGTTTCTAGTCTCATCCGAAAGACTAGCGCCAAGACCACCACTCAGGGTCTAATGGATGGGGAAAGAGTTTTGGGCCCAAACGGGATAGGAACCACCGCACACTCCGACCCGGACATTTTGCTTTCTCGAAAAGGCGCGTTACCACCTAGACTACCGATGATGATTTTGCATGTTCTCCAGTTCAACATCTTGGAGGTCCCCCAAAACATATGTTTTAAATCACTAATCCTATCTGAAAACAGCCTTACAGTTTAAATTTCACAATGGATAAGAAGTTTGCAGTGTGTGATTCACCATACAAACTGCCAGATTCTGACCTTTGACAAAGGCAACATAGTGGGTGTTATGAACTGTGATTCGACATCTATCTATCTATCTATCTATCTATCTATCTATCTATCTATCTATCTATCTATCTATCTATCTATCTATCTATCTATCTATCTATCTATCTATCTAATCTATCTATCTATCTATCTATCTATCTACCTATCTATCTATCTATCTACCTATCTACCTATCTATCTATCTATCTATCTATCTATCTATCTATCTATCTATCTATCTATCTATCTACCTACCTACCTACCTACCTACCTACCTACCTACCTACCTATCTATCTACCTATCTACCTATCTATCTATCTATCTATCTATCTATCTATCTATCTATCTATCTATCTATCTATCTATCTATCTATCTATCTATCTATCTATCTATCTGTCTGTCTGTCTGTCGGTCTGTCTGTCGGTCTGTCGGTCTGTCGGTCTGTCGGTCTGTCTATCTATCTATCTATCTACCTATCTATCTATCTATCTATCTATCTATCTATCTATCTATCTATCTATCTATCTATCTATCTATCTATCTATCTATCTATCTATCTATCTATCTATCTATCTATCTATCTATCCCTTAGTCTGGCGACCGTGGGGACACCCCTGAAGACTTGACAACCAGTTCCCTTCATTCCTCTCTCTGTTCTGCCTTCCTCAGGGTTTTGAACTCAACAAAACCCTGAGGAAACTCTGAGAGTTTGACATACTCCTTTTTATTTACAGAATATAAAAACTATGATTTCCACCAGTTCAGCTTCTGTTACTAAGAAATGATACACACACAAAAAAAAAATGTTGCTTCCACAAGTAATTATTTTTTATTTTAATATATATTCTTGTAAACATTTGTATTCAAGTTTTGCATATAGAGACACCAAAAGTATCATCTTTCCCCCCTCATCTCCACCATTTTTTAACGCATAAATGCACATGAATATAATAATGATATGTACATAATTTTGGAGCTCATTACAGCAGTTCCTACATTAAAAAAGCAACAACAACAACAACAACAACAAACCCCCCCAAAATGATATGTTTCTAAGTAGTTTTAGTCATTTATTTATTCATCTATTATTTATCTATCTATTCTTTTATATCGAGAATAATGGAATCAGCACTCATGTGTTGTTGTTTTTTACATCTAGTCCCCGTGTTTATGTAGTTTTGTAAATCTTATCTGTTCCCATGGGCACACAATGGCCTACTCTTACGAAAAGCAGAACAAGATTTAACGTGTGCGCAAGATGTTCTCCATGCGTTTGCACACGTTGCCTCGGCTTAGAGTCTTTAAGTGATGGGGGAACAAGTAACCAATCAAAACATATCGCGCACTTATGTGGTCAAGTTATTTAACAAAGATGACATTAGGGCACATGGGATCATAAACGAAAAGACAAACATAATTATAT
>CM060347.1:207568-210068 GCA_030674155.1 Stramonita haemastoma | reverse complement strand
GATGACAAGATTGACAAAAACTGCATACACACGGGGACTGGATGTAAAAAAAAAGCACATGAGTGCTTATTCCACTATCCACGCTATAAAAGAATATAAAAGGATAAAAGATTAAAAGGTGAAGCAGCATGTGACGTCATACAGAGTTGAACGTAAAGAGAGTTCAAGATGAATTCCAGTCAACAGTTCCAGACAGTGTCCTGTATGTGTGTGTGTGTGTGTGTGTGTGTGTGTGTGTGTGTGTGTGTGTGTGTGTGTGTGTGAGTGTGTGTGTGTGTGTGTGTGTGTGTGTGTGTGTGCCTGTCTGTCTGTCTGTCTGTCTGTCTGTCTGTCTGTCTCTCAGTCTGTCTGTCTGTCAATATGCTACCGCTCACAAGTGTTGTTGCGTAGCAAGAGCCCCGTTTTCACTTATCGTTCATTAATGATCAGCAGATTACCTCCTCTTGCAATAATAACACAGCCCTTGCTACCCTTGCTTCTCCCTGTCTTTCTGTCTCTGTCTCTGTCTGCCTGTCTGTCTGTCTGTCTGTCTGTCTCTGTCTGTCTGTCTGATTGTCTGTCTGTCTGTCTGCCTGTCAGTCTGTCTGTCTGTCTGTCTGTCTGTCTGTCTCTCTGTCTCTCTGTCTCTCTCTCTCTCCCTCCCTCTCTCTGTCTCTCTGTCTCTGTCTCTGCTTTTTTCTCTCTGTCTCTCTGTCTCTGTCTCTACTTTTTTCTCTCTGTCTCTCTGTCTCTGTCTCTGTCTCTCTCTCTATCTCTCTCTCTCTGTCTCTGTCTCTCTGTCTCTGTCTGTCTCTCTCTCTTTCTCTCCCTCTCTCCATCTCCCTCCCTCCCTCTCTCTCTTCCTCCCTCTATCTGTCTCTCTGTCTCTGTCTCTGTTTTTTCTCTCTGTCTCTCTTTCTCTCTGTCTCTGTCTCTGTTTTTTCTCTCTGTCTCTCTTTCTCTCTGTCTCTGTCTCTGTTTTTTCTCTCTGTCTCTCTTTCTCTCTGTCTCTGTCTCTCTCTCTGTCTCTCTCTGTGTCTCTCTCTTTGTCTCTGTCTCTCTCTGTCTCTGTCTCTGTCTCTCTCTCTCTGTCTCTCTGTCTCTGTCTCTGTCTCTGTCTCTCTCTCTCTCTCTCTCTCTCTCTCTCTCTCCTCTCTCTCTCTCTCTTTCTTTCTCTCTCTTTTTCTCTCTCTCTGCTTCAACTGGAAATTCGAAAGTATTTGCTCCATCACATACTGTTCATTGTTGTAGGCTAGTGACAAGGCATACTAGGAACTGATGCTGAATTTCTGACAAGAACATGGAGATAATGATGATGATGATGATGATGTTGATGATGATGAAGATACTACTACTACTACTACTACTACTACTACTACTACTACTACTACTACTACTACTACTACTACTACTACTACTACTACTACTACTACTACGACGACGACGACGACGACGACGACGACGACGACGACGACGACGACTATACTACTACTACTACTACTACTACTACTACTACTACTACTACTACTACTACTACTACTACTACTACTACTACTACTACTACTACATATTTCTTCTTCTTCTTCTTCTTCTTCTTCTTCTTCTTCTTCTTCTTCTTCTTATTATTATTATTACATGTGGAATTTACATAGCGCTATATCTTGCAGAAACAAATCAGAGCACTTGCATTCAGCCATGATGATGATGATGATGGTGATAATGATGATGATGAATCATTACACCAGCAGGTCAAAATTTATGTCAGGATTTATCTGGGGGGTAAAAAACCGAATGGGGAAGGTGAACAAACTTTATCACAACAGCACAGCAGCTGTCAGAGGCTGATGAATGGATTCATTTCGGGGACCTGAGGGGAAAGCTGTGAGCATGAATGGCTTGTCCCTGTGATCCACGACAGTAACAAAAAAGAAGACAAATACAAATGCATATTCATGACACGTTAACATTATTTTTAGACACCTTTCATTTTTAAAAAAAATAATTTTCCTCATATTTCTTTCTTTCCCCTTACACTTTTACCCAATACAAGTTTTTTCATGGCAAGAAAGGTTAGGGCTTTATTTTTTCGGATAAAACTGAATGCGTTCATCACTAAATATAGCAAAAATATAAAATGTCTGTGCGGTGAGAAAATTACAAACAGTCACATAATTTTTGAATGTAAGAGTCTAAAACCATTCTTACCCTCTTTCTCGGAAAAATCCTTGGATAAGATTTTTTTAAATCTTAATTTGGCATTTCGTATAACAAAATCTTTAATGAATAGTTCTTTAGGAAATCTGATATAGTTGTAAGTCATACTTGCAATTGTTATGTATTTACTTGTTATCACTGTTTAGCCCAAATCTATGTACTGTATACATTATTAAGAAAAAGACACCCATTTTACTGCACACATCCATCAACATACTAGACCCTCCCCTTCCCTTCCCATCGTCTAATATCACTTTGAGTGAACAGACGTAAAATCGAAGCGACAACAACAACCCTTTTACCTTTT
>CM060347.1:197568-200068 GCA_030674155.1 Stramonita haemastoma | reverse complement strand
GCTTTTCTTAGACACCTGATTGATTTTTTGATGGTTAAAAAGTTGAGACATGCTCTGTGAACAATTTCCAATGAAAAGCTATGGAATGGTTATGGTGTTTTGAGGGAGATAGATAATTATGTTATGTGGTTGATTTAAATACGTTTTTTGTATAATGCTTGATATAACTCAATGACGGATATGTTATAATTTACTTAACATGTAATTGTGCAATGAATAGTGGTGGAGCGTGTATTAGCGTGCCTGCATGCATTTGTGTGCATGCGTGCGTGCGTGTGTGTGTGTGTGTGTGTGTGTGTGTGTGTGTGTGTGTGTGTGTGTGTGTGTGTGTGCGTGCGTGTGTGTGTTTGTGTATGTGTGCGCACGCACACGTGCATGCGCACATATTTGTGTGTGTGTGTGCGTGCGTGCGCACATGCGATGTATGTGTACAAAAATACAGTTCTTTTTAACTTATCCTCTTTCGCTCCCTTTTCTGTCTTCAAGAAAACTTTCCACAAAGCTGCATAGTGTGGGCAGGAGCACAAAAGATTAGCCGGAAAGATTCAAAGCTAAAGTACCAACTTTTCTTTAGAAATGATAGGATTTCTTCAGATAGAGCGTATTTTTCTTCTGTCTCATAGAAATAACAGGCATGGTGCCAGAACTGGGTGTGTGTGTTTTCTTTTCTCTACATTTCCCTCAGACCAGCAGACATGCTCAGTGCCAAAGAAAACGTGAGTTGTGTGCATCCTGATATTTACAGGGCCAGTGCGACTGGGTTCCACTGTGGTACAGACTTTTCTTATTGGTTTCTGAAAGTCAGAAAGTTTTTTTGGGGGGTTGACATCTGATTGATCAGTTTGATAGTTCAGAAGTGAGGCATGGTCTTTGAATGGTCCTAGCTGAAAGTATCGTATGATCTTCATGTCTTGGAGGGAGAGGTTTGATACTGTAAGGTTTTTTCTTAGGCACCTGATTGGTCTTCTTGATGGTAAAAAACAATTGAGGCATGCTCTTTGAACTGCTTCCAACACAAAGCTATGGAATCTGGGTTGAAAAACTAAAATAAATGAGGATTTTTATCGAAGCAGAATCTCACAATATAACAAACTCAAGACAGTAACATAAACTTGTCATACAGACAAAATAATACAAATACAAAAAATTGATAACATGGGTATAAATAACAACAAAGCAGCCGAAAGTGTCGAACATAAGAGTGGACTTACAATTTGTCCATCAGATGTTTCTTCAAAAGTTTCTTTACCATTTGTTTTGAAGGAACTGATTTTAGAAATAGAGGCAGATTATTCCACAATGTTTTTTCCTGTATAAACAAGCAAGGCTTGATTTATAGAGATTATTATGGGGCACTGGGCAGAAACAGTTTATGGGTGGGCGGTGTGTGTGTGTGTTTGTGTATGTTTGCGCACGCATGCATGCACACATTTCTGTGTGAGTGTGTGTGTGTGTGTGTGTGCGTGCGCACGTGTGTTGTATGTGTAGAAAAATACACAATTCTTTTTAAACTTTTTCCTATCCCCACCCTTCTCTTCCGTTCAAATAAACTTTCACAAAAGCTGCATAGTGTACGCGAAAGCACACAGATTAGCCGGAAAGATTCAACAGTAAAACACTAACTTTTTCTTTAGAAACCAGAGGATTTCTTTAGAGAGAATGTGTGTGTGACTTCTGTCTCATAGAAACAACAGGCATGGTGCCAGAACTGGGTAGGTGTGTTTTCTTTTCTCTACATTTTCCCCAGACCAGCAGACATTGCTCAGTGCCAAAGAAAACGTGAGTTGTGTGCATCCTGATATTTACAGGGCCAGTGCGACTGGGTTCTACTGTGGCACAGACTTTCATTATTGGTTCTGAAAGTCAGAAAAGTTTTGGGGGGTTGACATCTGATTGATCTGTTTGATAGCTGAGAAACCAAACATGGTCTTTGAGCGGTTCTACCAAAAAGTATGGTATGGTCTTTATAACTTGGAGGAGGAGGTTGATTCTATGAAGATAAGTATGATATATTTCATTGATCTGTTTGATGGCTAAGAAATGAAACATGATGTTTCAACTATTTTCAACACAACAGCCTTCAACTGAAAGTCAGAACTTTTTTTTGGGGGGGGGGGGGGGGGGGGGGGGTGAGGGGGCGTCTGGTTGAACTGCTTGATAGTTGAGAAGCGAGGCATGGTCTTTGAGCAGTTCTAGCGAAAAAGATATGGGATGATCATGATAAGGGGAGGAGAGTTCTATGATAATGTGTTTTGACGGGATAGCTCGGTGGTCAGAGCACTCGCTTTCCCCAAGCTAAGGTTAAGCAGCGTCAAGCGTGGTCACAAACTGGATGGGTGACCGTTTGCACATCTTGGCTTCAGTGCAGTCCCCCAGTTCACCAGCTGTAAATGGGTACCTGCCCTTTTGAGTGTCCAGGGAAGGTAAAACAGTGAGGAAGAGGGAGATGGGTGCTGCCCCCAATATGCTAGCCCCCTAGAGAAGCTGAGGTCTCTGATGC
>CM060347.1:172568-180068 GCA_030674155.1 Stramonita haemastoma | reverse complement strand
ACATATACACACATACACACATGCACACACATACATACACACAAGCACACGCACAGACGCACAAGACACACAAAGGCACACACAGAGGCACTCACACACACACTTACACACTTACACACTTACACACTTACACACTTACACACACACACACACACACACACACACACACACACACACACACACACACACACACACACACATAGAGACAAACACACACACACACACACACACACACACACACACACACAAAGGCACACAGACACAGACACACACACACACACTTACGCACACACACACACACACACACACACACCACACACACACACACACACACACACACACACACACACACACACACACACACACACACACACACGTTATCCCTATTTTTCCCCCTTTCTTCTTAAAACGCCGAGACAGCAGCTATTATTGTCTGTACATGTAATATGAACACAAATGCGTTACGCCGCCGTTGAACACCTGACAAGTCAGGCCCAGCACATCCAACTTCAGAGTGGAAGAGACTTAATAATTTATCTTTTAATCTTTAAATTTGTAAAGTTTTTTTTTTCCAAAAAAGCAGGAAAAATGAACCGAGTAGGCAAAAAGTTGTCAAGAGGGAGGTGACAGGAAGAAAAGGAACAGGGAAGAAACAAAGAGAGGGATAGAAAAGAGGAAATTCCCATCACAACAGTTCCAGAATAGCATGCTATTAAATATTTTTATCCTGACAGCTTCACCCCCCCCCCCACCTCCCGCCGGATCCCCCGACCCCCTCCGCCATTACTACGGCGGGGAGTGGGGGCAGGGTCCCAATTTTCTGAGTTCTCAAACTTTTCTTCGTCTTTTTTTTTTCTTTTTTTTTTCGGGGTGGGGGGTGGGGGTGGGGGTTGGCAGCATTTGTGAATTTCTATATTTTCTTTGTCTTTGTGTTGTTGTTTTTTTGTGTTTTTTTACGAACAACAAATATAATTTATGTCTAGTGTATCGTTTTATAAGATCATTTTTGTATATGTATATAAACAAACAAGCTGTGTTTTTCCATTATATTTCTGATAGTTTGTATTCCCCCAAAATAACAACAAAATTTCCATTTGAGAGACTGATAGTATCTTAGCGGGTTACAGACGTACTTGTTTTAAGATATTTTTTATTTTTATTTATCTATTTATTTATTTATTTATTTATTCTTTTATTTATTCTTTTATATCAAGGATAATGGAATAAGCACTCATGTGCTTTTTTTTTTTTTAAAGCAGTCCCCATGTGTATGCAGTTTTGTGAATTTTGTCATCTGTTCCCAACGGCACACGATGGCCTACTCTTAGGAAAAACGGAACAGGATTTAACGTGTGCGCAAGATGTTCTGCGTGCGTTCGCACACGGGGCCTCGGTTTATTGTCTCATCCGAAGTCTGCTTGTATCCGAAGGACTTTTGGGGAGAGTGGAGTCAGCACTGATGTTAACTCCAGGAGAAAAAACTCCTCGACCGGGAATCGAACAGGGTCGTCAAATTGCGAGCTCAATGTTCTGACTACTAGGCTATCACGTCCTCCGATTGTGCGTGCATGGTGTGTGTGTGTGTGGTGTGTGTGTGTGTGTGTGTGTGTGTGTGTGTGTGTGTGTGTGTGTGTGTGTGTGTGTGTTCGCGCGCCTTTGTGTGTGCCTTTGTGTGTGTATATGTGTGTGCGTGTGTCATGTGTGTGTGTGTGTGCGTGTGTGTGTGTGTGTGTGTGTGTGTGTGTGTGTGTGTGAGAGAGAGAGAGAGAATTAGAGAGAGAGAGAGAGAGAGAGAGAGAGAGAGAGAGAGAGAGAGAGAGAGAGAGAGAGAGAGAGAGAGAGAGAGCAGAGAGAGAGAGAGAGAGAGAGAGAGAGACTAGACATTCATTTCTTGGGTTTATGACTGGCTGGTTGAATGTCTGTTATTTTTGTTGTTGATGCTTTTAAACCACTTTTTTTCCCCTTCTAGTATCTTAGAAACACGTGTTGTGAACGTTTAATTCATTGGTCTATTTATGGGTCTGTATAGACGTTTAATATAAGTGTGAATGTTTTTTTCTGATTCAAAAGCAAGTTAATGGCCTTGAAAGCGGGAACGAATTGGCAGGTGTGTGTGTGGGGGGGGGGGGGGGGGGGGGGGGGGGGAGGGGGGTGCTGAGATTAAGTATTTTCAGTGTCTGCAGGTGATCTATGATTACCTGATAAATCTTCAGTCTTTCTACGTCATCAGTGTGTGTGTGTGTGTGTGTGGTGTGTGTGTGTGTGTGTGTGTGTGTGTGTGTGTGTGTGTGTGTGTGTGTTGTGTGTGTGTGCTTGTGTGTGTATGTTTGTGTGTGTGTGTGTGGTGTGTGTGTGTGTGTGTTCGTGTGTATCTGTGTGTCTGTGTGTCTGTGTGTGTGTAGTGTGTGTGTATGTGTGTGTCTGTGTGTGTGTAGTGTGTGTAGTGTGTTCGTGTGTGCGTGTGCGTGTGCGTTCGTTGTGTGCGCGCGCGCGCGTGTGTTTATGAGTGAAATTCGAGGCCTTATGTGGGAAACGCACGCTTAACATCTCGCACAACAGTGAAAACCTGCTCCGCCTTTCTAAAGAGTGCATCATGTCATTTTGTGCCGGTAGGAGTGGATGCAATAATTCTTTTTTTTTTTTTTTTTTTTTTTACAAGTAAATGCATGTATGCTGGGTGATGAGTTTAGACACCATCCCCGAAGCTAGAATGCAGTTACCTTCATGATGGGCAAAAAACCGGTCGCACACACACACACACACACACACACACACACACACACACACACACACACACACACACAACACACACACACACAACACACACACACACACACACACACAAACACACACTTTCACCATTAGTAAAAAAAAAAAAAAAAAAAATCTTGTAGCGTTAGAGAAAGAAACAAAAACTAAAACAGAAAACGAGCAAACAAAATAAAAAGCGCTCATTTATTATTTAAAAAAAATGCAGGTACACTTTTGAATGATAAGAACATAATAGTGCTATTTTATTTTATTTTATTAGAAAACAGTGTAAATGGTGCTTTTGTTGTTGTTGTTGTTTTTTCTATAGAAAGCAAGTGTATTTTGCTTAAAGTTTTCTTTTGTTTCACAGACACCAAAAAAAATCCCCGATTAACATCTCAGATTTTGGGTAATATTATGTTTCTAGGCCTTGGCACTTTTGCTTACGTTAGTATCAAGCCACACACGTGGACTGGGTCAAAAATGAGGTTGGGAAAAATCGATCGGTAGATCGGTGGTCTAGAGGTTACGCGCCTGTCTAGAAAGCAAAAAGTCCGGGTCGGAGTGTGCAGTGGTTCCAATCCCGTTTGGGCCCCAAACTTTTCCCCCCCATCCATTAGATCATGAGTGGTGGTCCTGGGCGCTAGTCTTTCGGATGAGACGATAAATCGAGGTCCCGTGTGTTACACATCCTTATATAGCGCACGTAAAAGAACTTACGGCAACAAGAGGGTTGTACCTGGCAAAATTCTTTAAAAAAAAAAGCAACTCTGATAGGGAAACATGATTATACACTTGCAGACAAAAAAACAGAAAAAAATAATGGGTAGGCGCTGCACTTGTGGCGACACACTCTCCCGGGGGAGAGAGAGAGAGAGGAGAGAGAGAGGAGAGAGAGAGAGAGGAGAGAGAGAGAGGAGAGAGAGAGAGAGAGAGAGAGAGGAGAGAGAGAGAGAGAGAGAGAGAGAGCAGCCCGAATTTCACGCAGACAAATCTGCTGTGACATAAAGTGGTATCAAATAGAATAAAATAAATAAAAACAGCACACTTAAAACAACTAGTTCGTTGCCAGAATTTGTATGTGCGTAGAAAAAAAAACAAAAACTTGTTTACTCTTAAACCACATACAGGCCAGATTTTCTCTCTACAAATAATGCTGATAATGTAGGACACACCTCTCTCAGCAGGCTAATGGAGACTTATCTAAATGGTGTGAGTAGGGAGGTGGTATTTTTAGTGTGTGCAGAAAGCACATGACTGGAAAATGGGAATTGAATGGGCGGAGGTTTTGAGATTACACCCTCAAAGAATCAGTGGGGGATTTACAGTTTGTAAGTACATGTGGGGGGGGGGGGGGGGAGGGCGGGGAGGGGGGATGTGTGTGCGTGGGGGTGGGAGGGGTGGGGGTGGGAGTTGGGTTGTAGTGTGTATTGTATGTTTTGTGGGGGGGGGGGGGGGGGCGGGCGGGGGTGAAAAGTGTGTGTGTGTATATGTGCGTGTGTTATTTATTTATTTATTCTTTTATATCGAGGATACTGAAATAAGCACTCTTGTGCTTTTTTTTACATCCAGCCCCCCCCCCCCCCCCCCCGTGTGTATGCAGTTTTGTAAATGTCATCTGTTCCCACCGGCACACGATGGCCTACTCTTACGAAAAGCGTAACAGGATTTAACGTGTGCGCAAGATGATCTGCGTATGTTGGCACACGGGGCCTCAGTTCACAGTCTCATCCGTAGGACTTTGAGGTTTGTGTGTGAGTGTGTATTGTGCATTCTCAATAAGGAATATCTCTGTCGAATGACAGAGAATGTTACAAAAAAATGTTCATGCATATTAAAATGGACATATCACAGAATCATCAACTTTTATCACCATCAGTCTCTATGACTACCCCGTTGGGATTCCTGGGGCATCTTAGTATAGAAATAGCATCCCCACCTTCTGGAAATTCTATGCTAGGAATTCCCTCTTTTCTATCCCTCTCTTTGTTTCTGCATTATTCCTTTTTTCTTCTTGTTGCCCGCTTCTTGTCTAATTTCTGCTTTCTTGGTCCATTCTCCTGCCTCTTTTTTCTAGAAAAAAAAAACTAATAAAATAATGATTCTCTCCTGTGCTGAAGTCGGATGTGCTGGGTCTGACTTGTCAGGCGCTTGACGCAGCGTGACGCATTTTCACTCATATGATTTGATTGTTTGATTTATTCTTTTGTACCGAGAGTAATGGAATAAGCACTCTTGTGCTGTTTTACATCCAGTCCCTGTGTGTATGCAGTTTTGTAATTGTCATCTGTTCCCACCAGCACACAATGGCCTACTCTTATGAAAAGCGGAACAGGATTTAACGTGTGCACAAGATGTTGTGCGTGCGTTCGCACACGGGGCCTCGGTTTAAAGTCTCATCCGAAGGACTTTTGGGGAGAGTGGAGTCAGCACTGATGTTAACTCCAGGAGAAAAAACCTCCTTGACTGGACTCGAACCCGGGTCGTCAAATTGCCAGCGCTATGTTCTGACCACTAGGCTATCCGTTCCCCCCCTGTGACCGACAACAAGAGTTGCTAAAGAAGAAGACAAAGTCTCTTTGACAAAGACAGGCATCAGAGGAAAACACAGGACGTGCATGTTGACATTTTTCTCCAAGCTAGTCAGTCAGTCTTCAGCCTATAACAGCAATAAAACGATGCCTCAGAGCAAGAAAGGTCTACCGGCAGTTGCCATTTTCAAAAGTTTCGAGATATGCTCACTTGAAAAGTTTGAAAGGTCAGAACAAATCGAGGATTGAATGGAAGCGTTCGGTTTTCGGAGAGAGGAAGGGCATTGATGCTATCTTTACCATAGTATGTTTGTGTTGTAATACATGTAGAAGAAACGCCATGATAGCAAAAACACTGGCAGTGAAGCCAGACCACCCGTGTCTGCAGAGAAATTACAGCAGAACTGGCACTTCCTCCCATGCAAGCATGGCATGGCGATTAGCTTGACCCTTTTTTCCCAGATAAGATCACTCTCCAGCCACCAGTGTTCCCACGCAAGAACAACACGGCATCCAGGCCCGCCAGTGTTGCGTAAACTCTGCCCAGTGGTCCTAGTGTATCCCTTCCCATGCAAGGAGGTTTTGCACAGCTGGAAGTCCTTCCTTACACAAATTATCAGTTTAATTGGCACTACAGCCTTTAGAGCAAAAGCGGAGTGCCGTGCAGTCGTCCCTTTTACCATGAGAAATTCACTCAGGTAATTTTGTGCAAGAACGGTACTCTTCAAATATCTTTGAAATTAATTTAAATTTTTTTTTATCGCTTTGTCATCTGAAAGTTTACAGTAAATTCTACCAAATATCAAAAAATTGAAAATTGGTATTGTTTTTCAGATAAACCGTTCTTCCTCTGAGGCATCGATTTTTAAAGGTCATGCCAAAGTTCGCTCTTCTTCTTAGTTTAACTCTCAGACAGCAACTTACTGTTGTCTGTCATATGAGCGAAAATGCGCTGCGCTGCCGTTAAGCTCCTGACAAAGTAAGGCCCAGCGTATCCGACTTCGGCGTGGGAGAGAATTGTTTTCTTTTCAGTCTTTCTGGGGAGAAGCAGGCAGAAGAATGGACCAAGAAGGCAGAAAACAGACAAGAAGAAGGTGACAGGAAGAAAAGGAACACACACGAAAAAAAAAAAGATGGATAGAAAAAGATATCTTAGCACAGTATTTCCAGAAATTGGGGATGCTATTTATAGTTAACCCCCCCCACCCCCCACCCCATCCCAGCATTCCTACTGGGATAAAACTTGCCTGATCTCCTTTTTTTCCACCCAAATTTCAGACGGTGTTTTCACAAAAAAACATTACTATGCCAATATCTTCCCACCAAGTGTACCATGATACTTGTCTAAAGTGTGTTTATATGTGGGTGTATTTGTGACACACACCACCTGGCAATGAGTCACATTGCACCAGAGATCAGTTTTTTGTTATTGACTTGTTATTAATCTAAAATAAAATGACTGTACAATCCAAAAATCAGATTGAAAATCGAACGATTCTATCAAAAGTTATCACAACTTGAAATGACAAACTTCGGGAAATGTTTAAATTGAGAAATTGACAGGTTAAGCATAGTAACAGGTGGTCAGAATGAAGACTTGGGTACTTTTAAAACACGTTTAAAGACAAAACGAAACCAAATCACGACTTGATATTTCAGTGCAAGGTAGAATAGTAGCTATAGTTTTATAATCAATCAAAATCTCAAAATTGACAACTTGACCCCCATCTGCATTACACGGCTTCTCATAGCGGTCTTTTAGTTCCCCGCTCAAAGTTCATGACCCGCAGCTGGCAGGGCGTTGATATAAATAAACGGGGCAAAAGGAAAGACGGCAGTAGCAGCTAGTGCTATAGCCGTGTTCAGCTGTAAATTACCATGGTTTCTTTCACGCATCGTTTTGCACAGTGATTCGTCCAAAAAAAGACAAACAAAGCTCTCTTTACAATCAGCTTTAAACAAGCTTTCTTTTGACACCAAACTCCATATACTTTCTTTCACACTGGTTGACGTGAGAGCAGTCAAAACATGGGTGAAGATGAGCAGGGGAGGGACAGGAAAAACACAGTCACAAAAAATCAGTCATTTTTAACTCTCTCTCTAAAAGAACAGACATTTGTAATATACAAATAACAAATATAGAGAGAAAATTGAACATGTCTGCATGCAGAGTAACTGTTTTTTCTTTGCTGTGAGTTTTTTTTTCTGTGGGCACAGC
>CM060347.1:152568-155068 GCA_030674155.1 Stramonita haemastoma | reverse complement strand
AAAGGTAAGAAAAGAAAAGAAATATTACGTGTCCTATCAAAATGCAGTATCAAAAAAGTCAAGACGTAGCTTTTTCTCGCAGTTGGAAAGCTTTAAATAAGTACATTGCAAAGTTACGAACAATACTTTCGTTTTCAGATGACATCAATAAACATAGACGAAATAAGCTTGGTTGTGCATAGAATTTTTTCGGGATGAATCTTTCACGGAGATCACAGAGGGTGTCACATTTCAAAACAAAGTGTACCTCATCTTCATCTTGTTCTTTACATAATGGGCACAACATATCAGTGGCACAAGTACGTTTAAAGCGATAGGCATGTTTCATCACTTCTGAAATACCAAACCGAAATTTGGTTGTAATTACTCTTAAATGTCTATCTAAATTTAAGGAAAGATACTTCTTCACAACATGGGTAGAGCTGTAGATCCTGTATATGTCAAATCTGTCGCTTGATTGAATGTGACTTTCCCAGCTTTGCCATCTACAATCAATCAAGCGTTGGCGAAATATCTGTATAAACATTTTTTCTTCTGCTACCCCTTGAAACATCCAAACATATCCGAACCCAAGCTCAAACAGACATATTCGTATGTTTGAAACCCAGTTGACTTTACCCCTTGTGTCTAAATCAAATAACATGTTATATGCTTTCCACGGAAGTCTTTCCCTACTCATCTTTACTAATTTAAGCCAGTAACGGAAACATCTAACAGCAGAATTAATGTAGATAGGATATCTATTACATTCTCCATATACTAAATCATTTGGAGTTCTCATGTCAACACCTAGAAACCTTTTGAGACCAAATAAATGAACAGACTCACATTGTGTAACTGCTTTTTTGTCCATACCCACAATTCGGAACCATATTGAACTCTAGGTTGTATTTGAGAATCAAAAATTTTAAGAAATAGGTCCAAAGAGTTGTTATTCAGTGCATACAGTTTCCTCATTATACAGAAAAGCACATGCTTTGCTTTACTGCACAGATCCTTACATGCAGCAACAAAACTCAAACGAGTAGAAAAAATAATTCCTAGATACCTATAGGCATTCACAACAGACAATGAAGCACCAGCATATACCCATCTTTCTCTGGCTGCCAAGAACCCACCTTTTCTAAATACAACAATATTACTTTTGGTTAAGTTAACCTTTAATTGTAATTTTTTGGCTGCACTTTGCAAGCTGTTAAGCTGAGTCTGTAAACCAACAACTGTCTCTGAAAACAACACTATATCATCAGCCAATAACAATATGAATAATTCAACAGAATCAACAGTAAAATTTGCACCGTGTCTACCCATTTCAATGATTTCTATTGCTAATTCATTTATAAACAGCGAAAACAAAATAGGGCTACATACATCCCCTTGTTTTACACCTTTGGTACAGTTTATATAGTTAGACAGTTTATCCCCACATCTTACTCTTGTTTTAACTGAGTTATACATACTCTGAACACATCGAAATAATTTACCATTAATTCCGTTCTTAATCAAAATTGGCCATAACAAATTTCTATTGATGGAATCAAAGGCCTTTTCAAAATCAATAAATGCTACATAAAGTTTCCGGTTAAATGAAAACTGTTTCTGAACAAAAGCCAAAAGTGTGAACATATGATCAGTTGTTGAATATCCTCGTTTAAAACCAGCTTGATGTTCACCTGTAATATTGTTTTGCTCTACATATTCCTGAAGCCTACTATTGATTATAGTACTATACACTTTACTACTGATATCAGACAACGAAATGCCTCTATAGTTATTGGTATCATTTACGTTACCTTTCTTATATAACGGAAGAATAATGGACTCACACCAGTTCTCTGGAAAAATACCTTTGTCGAAAAGAGTGTTACACAACTTTACAAAAAAGTCAAGAATTAATTGACAAGGTGCTTTTAATAGTTCTCCAATAATTCCATCAGGGCCTGCTGCTTTTCGATTCTTAATTTTACGAATTGCAGTGAAAACTTCTTCATGAGATATTGGTCGATCCATTATATCCTGATCAGTCTCCTGAAAACTATTGACATTATCATTAGAAAAAGGTACATCTTCTTCAAGTAATGCTTTGAAGTGCTGGAACCAGTCATCGACAGAGATGCTGTTCCTGGGCTGACTCTTTTTCAAAGATACCTTATTCATGTAACTCCAAAACTGTTTCTGATCGTTAATACTAGATACTAAGTCATTTAAACAATTTCTCATTGAAAGCTTCTTCTTCCTAAGTAAAATGTTCTTATATTCCCTACGTGCTCTAACATAAAGATCCTTATCGGTTTTGTCTAGTGTTCTACGAAATGTTCTTAATAATCTGCGTACTCTCCTTCTTTCCATGTTACATTCGCTATCAAACCAGCCTGCCTTATTTCTTTTTTGATCAATCTTAATTTTCTTTTTCATACATTCTGCACATTCTCGAATACAACCGTTGAAGGTTTCCAAAGCATTGTTAACATTTTCATCAATTCTGTGCTATTGCTGTTTT
>CM060347.1:147209-152468 GCA_030674155.1 Stramonita haemastoma | reverse complement strand
TGTGTGTGTGCACATGGCATGCATCCATGCATGTGTGTGTGTGTGTGTGGTTGCTGTGTGAGCTGGTGTTGGTTTTATAAAAAAAAAATTTAAGACTGTGTTCAATATCTTGATAGAATAAAGTAACAATTTAATTTATATTTGTCTTATACAATGTGTTATAACAATTTCGTTTTTAAATATCATAAAATGCTGCGAATGTTTCCAAAATTGTATGTGTGTGTGTGTGTGGGGGGGGGGGGGGGTGAATGTGTAGGGATGGATGGGTGCAAGCCATGTGTAGCAAGTGTTGGTGAGTGGGCATACTGGTGCGTGCACGAGTTTATGACTGGCTGAGGTATTGCTGAGTTGTGGGTGCTCTTTATATTGTGATGGAAGCGTGCTGATGTTCAGAACCTGTGTTGTGCAACATATCTATGATATTTTTACATGTTTACTGTTTTCCTGTGATGTCTTGTAACCTGCCTAAATTTCTTGGTCTTTGAGATAATTAAGTATTTGAATTTGAAATTGTGCTAAGCATAGAAACCCTTTTCCATCTTCTTCTTCATTGTCAAATGCTCAGACAGCAACCATCGCTGTCTGTCCTAAATATTCATGAGTGGAAATGTGTTACGCTGCCATTATGTGCCTGACAAGTCAGCCTAGCACATCCAACTTTGGCAAGCAAGAGAATGGTTATCTTTAAGTCTTTCTGGAAAAAAAGGCTGGAGAATGGACAAAGAAGGCAGAAAATAGACAAGAGGAAGTGGCAGGAAGAAAAGGAAGAATGCTGAAACAGAGAAGGATAGAAAAGTGAGAATTCCTAGCACAAAGTTTCCGAACAGTGGAGATGCTATTTATATTGACAGCTATCCGGCATCCCCATAAGGAACCACCTGTTCAGTTAAACAAAAAAAATTAAATAATAAAAAGACACCCTTTAACCCTAGTAGCCCAGTTCCTGGAACATTCCAGGATGACCTTTCACAGCACCACGGCAGATCCCGGAATATTCCGGGATGACGTAAGTGGTCATAAATGAAGGCTCACTTTTGCTTTCAAAAGGTCACCCAATGAATGTTAAGGCTAGTGTAGGTACACAAAAAGGGTTTAAGGTCGTTCAAAACTCGCAAGCACCAAAACTTTTCATTGGTTTAGAGGGTAATTTTAATTTTTTTTCAGACTAGTCGCAGTCGTCTTGAACAAAAATGGCAGCCAAGCATTTGTGCCGGAATTTCTTGAAGTGTTTTGCAATTTTTCTATTTTTACAATATTGACGGCGAAAGGAGTTTTAGAAGCTTGATTTGGTTCAATTAAACAATGACAGAGATGATGAGGTAAGGATTGTGGAATATTTTTGAAAACTTAAGAAAAATTTATCGCAATCCGACCAAATCCAGTGGTGCTAGTTTTGCCAGGATGTACTTCTTCACTACTTGACAATTTCAACGTCATACATTGTTTCACTTTCTTTTGACACAACAAGGCTTCGAAATAACTGTTGTTAAGTCAAACTGATATGCTGCCAAGTACTTTGCATCACACAAAATCAAACAATCATTGTAGTTTCATCATATAAAGCTGCCACTTTACACGAAGTGAATGTTCACTGCCATGATGATTGTGATGGCGTCTATCATTTCACTGGACTTTTCCGAGTCTTTGACGACCAATAAGGCAACACAAGCTCCTTATTTTTTAAAAACTTATGTCAAGAGATAAAAAAAAAATTTTAATGTCAAGAGATAGAATTTACCTATCGCAATGGCATCGATCATTTCACTGGACTTTTCCTAGTATTTGACGACTATAAAGCTACACAAGCTCTTTATTTAAAAAAAAAAAAAAAAAACACCTAATGTCAAGAGTATTTTCCGAATCATGACATTTTTGTACTGCAACAGCACTGCATATGTGTTAAAATCAATCTGGGGCTCTGACGTCACGACAGTGATCAGTTGTGCTGACACAATATTGTTTCACTTATTTATTTTTTTACATTATCATAAACACTACCTGCTGCTATAAAATTACACTCATTTAAAAGCCTGTAGTCTAAGCTTTCCAGATATTTAAAGCTTTACACACTTAGTTCAGTTTTACATATCAACATCAAGGGTTGTTTAACCCCATCCTGCTTCAAAACAGCACTGGCCGCTGTTAATTCTGCCAGCAGCATTTGAGAACCGCTGCCGTGGATTCAGCACTACCAGACACTCTGACATCTTTCTCGCCAACTTACCTGTCCTTCTCCCTGCCTTTCTCTTCTCCTCTTATGCACCATTCCTCCATGCTCTCTGTTGCTCACCCAGTCCAGGGCTCCTTCTTCCCAGTGTCTCTGTGCTGATTCTATAAAACAGACCAACAACAAAAAAATCATTATTCTGACACATCAGTCTACTGGTTGATTGACTTTTCCATTAACCTCCATAAGCTTTATTGAAGCACTGCATTGAGTTATTTCAGCACAGTTAATCCTTTTCCATGTCACAGTCTGTTAGCCATCCAGAAACAATCCAAAGAGGCAAACATGTTCAAGCTAATATTTTTTCTAAGGGAGAGGAGAGTAACATATTTCACACACACACACACACACACACACACACACACACACACACACACACACACACACACACACACAAGGAGATTTTTCTCCTGGAGTTAACATCAGTGCCGAGTCCACTCTCCCCAAAAGTCCTTCGGATGAGACTATAAAAACCGAGGCCCTGTGTGTGAGCCCACGCAGAATATCTTTCGCACACATTAAATCCTGTTCCGCTTTTTATAAGAGTAGGCCATCGTGTGCTGGTGAGAACAGATGACATTTATAAAACTGCATACAATAGGGGGAACTGGATGTAAAAAAGCACAAGAGTGCTTATCCCATTATCCTCATATAAAAGAAGAAGAATGATAATAATAACAACAACAACAAAACACCAAAACACAACAACACAACAACAACACAACAACACACACACACACACACACACACACACACACACACACACACACACACACCACACACAGTGAAAAGATGTTAAATCATTTGAAAAACAAAGATTATTGCAAGGTGGGTTTTTTTTTACGATTATGACAGCTAGGAGTTTTAGAGGCTGAATTTGCTTCTGAATTTGGTTGAAATGACAGAGACGCTGAGTTAAGGGTTGTGGAATATTTTTGAAAAACTTTGGAAAAATTTATCCTGATCCAACTGAATTGAGCTGTGCTAAGTTGTTTTTTGTTTTGGTTGTTGTGGGGGGGGGGGTATTTTGGAGGTTTTTATTTTTATGAGATCAGATTTTCAGATTTTTTCCTGTCATCAACTGCGATGTGATAGTCATAGAGTAACATGCGTAGTCTCAGGAATACTGAATAGGGAATCTTTGTTTTCCTACTGGGGGGTTGTTTGGTTAAGGGTTATTTGTTTGGGTTTTTTTTACTGCCTCATTTTCTGTGACATCCCTGTCTTGGTGTTCCCACACCGTTTTGTTTTTAATCTCCCCACCACAGCCATACCCAGAATCATTAGGTCTCATTCCCCCCCCCCCCCCCCCCCTCCAGAGTCCACAGGGAGCCATCAGTATTACTAATTAGACTGCGGTGGGGCCACCAGCCATACGGGCCCTGCAATGCTGCTGGGTCACTTTGGTGGTGTTCAGTGGTGCCTGTTCTGAGCTAACATACACAGGACACCACCTACTAAGCCCCCTACTAACGACAATATTAGCTCAGTCGCGGAGCCAGACTGAGTGAGTCACCCACCTGACAAGGCGACCACCACAACGTTGGTCCAATTACCTCTCCCTGCAAACCTCCAACCCCAAAGGCTTTGACACAATCTCACCTGAGGCACAAAAGTGTGTTCATGAGGAAACCAAATCTGAGGTCACCGTGAGACCAGAGCAACTGGGGCCATTGAATCAGAGGCAATTTTTATTATTGCATGATGATCAATGGTAATGAGAATAATGTAATGATGCTGCTTGTGGAAGTGCATCTGCTTCGAGACTATTTGACAGGGTTGTACTCTACGCTTACTATCATAATATATCCCAGCAACAACCAGACCGATGGATACAGTACCTGCAGTGTTGGTCAGGTAATTAGAGCAACACTCAAATTCGCATCCGTAAAGTGGATGAAGCTCAAACAGCGTGGTCAGTCTTCCCAATAAGCCCACAGCACACTCACTCTGGGTAGGATTCGAACAAGTGGTGCTAAAGTTTTGCCTGATGCACTTCCATGCGCTTCTTCGCTACTCAGCAATTTTGACGTCATACATTGTTTTTCTTTATTTTGACGCAACAAGGCTTCGAAATAACTCTTGTTAAAATAAGTCATTTCAATATTGCCCAGTACTTTGCATCACACGAAATCAAGCGATCATTGCATTTTTGTCATAGAACGCCACCACTTTGCATGAAATGAGTGTTTACCGCCATGACAATCGCAACAGCATCAATCATTTTGCTGGACTTTTCTGAGTATTTGCCGACCGATAAAGCTACACAAGCTCCTCATTTTTTCAAAAGTGATGTCAAGAGATACTATTTACTGAATTATGAAATTTTTGCACTGCAACATCCATTATTACCAGCATGAACTGACCTACTCTTCTGGAAGGCAGAACAGGTTTTTAACAAGTGCATAAGATGTTCTGTGTGCTTTGGCGCATGGGGCCTCACTTAAAAACCCATCAAAAGGTCTCTTGACGTTTGTTTTTCCCGTCAAACTGGGAAGAAAGGGCAAGGCTGGGAATCAAACCTACAACCTCACGGTTTACCTGTGAGGCAGGTGCATGTCTTAACCTATCCTTACATTAAAAAGGAGAACCCCTCTTTCCCAGTACATGTGCACTGTGCACATTTCGTAAACTAGTGTAACCCAGATAGTGGGTGATTGGGATGGAAGGGTTAGTAGATAGTTGGTTACCCAGGCTATAGAGGGTTACCTATAGGAAAAGGGTTAACAGTAACAGTCCTTCCACCTTTCTTCTTAGGCCAGTGTTTGATTTGAACCAGCACAACAAACATCTTACAATTATCTACTTCAACAAAATCAATCAAATACATTTCTTTTTTTTTCTTTTTTTTGGGGGGTGGGGGGATGGATAAATCCCTCTTCACCCCATACAACATCCCAACCATCCTTACCCCCCACTGCACCCCATACAACCTCTCTCTCACCTGGAGATCCCCACGGACTGTGGGCTTGCAGGGACCCGGGAGGGGACTCCCTGCCGCTGACCCCCAGACCCAGAATGTGCTGGGGATG
>CM060347.1:114709-139709 GCA_030674155.1 Stramonita haemastoma | reverse complement strand
GGCAAACTATCTGCCGGCAGCAAACCAGATCAATAACACAATGCCAGCCTGGAAGTATAGCTGGTGCACACAGCCTATTGATTTATATTGCAGGCAGGCTTATTCCCGCCTTACACAAAAACATGTCTAGACATGTTTCCTACGATTCTCCAATCACAAGACTAGATAGAATCAGCTGATTAGCAACAGTTACGTCATATCCGCCCAGCACTTGTGTTGTTAGCAACTGAACCTGTCTCTCTTGTCATTTCACATTTGGGAGGTGTACAGTGCAGACGTGCAGTGAGAGAAGTGCTGTGCATTATCTTTTCTGTGTTGGCTGACTTCATGTCTCAAGAATATAGAGTTATTCGATAGCCCTTCTTCTTCTTCTAGTATGGAGCCGGATGATGATGGATTGCAAACTCGTGATTCAGATAGACATACTGGACTCAGTCAAGACTTTGAGGTGATTGATTTAGAAAGTCCCGAATGTGATCAATTTATTAACTTTGAAAGTGTGCAAGTTAAAACAGAAGTTGACTCTGAGAAACTAGAGAGTTTAAAAAAACACATTGAGTATCATACAAAACTTCTTGAATTTTACAAACAACTTGATACAATTTTCCAACAGAGAGGACATAAGGCGGCAGAAGAGTTTGAGTTGAAAAACAATCTCCCCAAAAAGCCAACACCTGTTACCTTCCAAAACAAACGGAAAAAGAAATCAAAGGTCTTGACTTTACTTAGAGGGTTGGAGCTCCTACAGGGTCTAAAAAATCATCTGTACTATGATGGATCAACAAGCGAATCTTTGTTGTTTAGTACAAGAACAACAGATATTGAGGAACTCAAACAAAAGCTTCTTGTTTGTGAAAAACAATACAAAAGTAAAGCAACAGATGCCCTAAAAATTGTGACTGTTTATGGGCAATATTTAGAAGTGCTGAGGAATAAACATTTTGGAAGATTCAAGGGTGTTTGTTTAGAAGTGTTAGGTATAACACCTAGATGGGCAAGAGATCTTATCAATATAAGCACCCTTCTCAAGACATATCCCAAATTCCAACAACTGCACCTTCCAATAAAAACAATGCTGTCTCTTCGCAAGCACATCCATCAAGCCTTGGAAAACAATGAAGAGGAAGCAGCTTTCTGGATTGGTAAGTGTTATTTCTCTCTATTGCATACATTTGTTTACTGGTAACCAATGAGGGGAGCTGCAGTTCCCCCCTTAGCAACGATGAGCATAAGTAAGTGTTATTTCTCTCTATTGCATACATTTGTTTACTGGTAACCAATGAGGGGAGCTGCAGTTCCCCTCCTTAGCAACGCCACCACGAAGACAAACTGCTATCTGAACTCTTAAAGCTGGCTCGCAGTGACAAGGGCGAGGCAACCGCCGCATTTGTTTACTGGTAACCAATGAGGGGAGCTGCAGTTCCCCTCCTTAGCAACGATGAGCATGATGGTTTATTTTATGTGATATGATATGTAAAACTGTGATATTATAATTTTTAGTTAAATATGTATTTGTTTACCTGTAACTAAGTAGAGGAACTGTACTTTCCTTCTTAGTTACAAGTTTTCATTCTTTTTTGTGTGTTTTCAGATGGGTGAATAACCAATGGATCCAGCTGGGAAACACTTCTCCAGAAAACAAGTTGTGCCATGACTTTGTAAATAGTGTATATAAATGTGTGTTGTTTTTTTCTCTACCTGCTTCAACACTTCGCTTCGCTTCACCGCCCTGCTTCAATATTTAGGCTGCCTATTCAGGCGGCCACAAAGCGGTACTTAGTTCAATTGACTTGTTTATTGAATCAAGCTTTGACAAGTGCTCTCTGTGGCTGCATTGAAAACTCTACAAAAGCCTATCCTGTCGAGAACCCAACAACGACTTGGCGCTGGGCTTATTCAAAGATAATGCACAAAGGCACCTACCCTACTTTCTTAACGCATGCACTGACCCGTTTCCCATTGCATTCAGAACAAGTTATTTTCAAAACTTGGCAAGTTGTTTATAGGTTCCTATCAAGTAACTTGGCAAGTTGTTTATAGGTTCCTATCAAGTTATACAAGTCTGGATAGTTTTGATCAGTTTCAGACAGATTAAAAATGTTATTAGATAGTTTTGGAATAATAGTTACACATGTTAAGTTCTTTTTAAGAACTGCAAGAAGCCAATCCTAAGTTAGTAATAACAACTTATCAAGTTATTAATAAGTATCTAATCAAGTTCTACAATAACTACTTACCTAATACTTAACAAGTTATTAATAAGTATCTAATCAAGTTCTACAATAACTACTTACCTAATACTTAACAAGTTATTAATAAGTATCTAATCAAGTTCTACAATAACTACTTGCTTAATATTATTGCATTAAAAATGGATCATTCTGAAGTTTTAAGCGTGTTGATGGTTTTTCTTCTTCTTTTACTTCTGTCTTTGTTTCTTTTTTATGCAGTTGTTCTGGCTTTGCTGGCTTTGATGGCTTATATTCTTTATATAAATTGTAAGCCAGATAACCGCCAACACCAACCATGACAAACCCCATTGCCTTATAAGACATTTGACTGTTTTCTTTTGTAACTTCTTTTTTGTTTTCTTTTGGAAGTAACGGCTCTGCTGACTCATTATTCTTAGACAACAGTTTTTGTTTGGTTTGTTCATTTATTTTTTTTAGTCGATTCCACTCAGCTAATCTTTTACCAGCCACAACTCGCCCAGGATGTTTAGTTACTGTGGAAACTTGGGGGGTCGCTTGCGGAGTCACTTGACTCTCCAAGTGACTTGACTCTCTTGTCACTTGACTCTCCAGTTGACTCTTCTCTTGGTTGCTCATTTTTTATACAACTAAAATCTATATGATTAAAAGTAATCAGTCCCATAGCTAATGGGGCTAAGAACGTTCCAAATCTATAGTACAGATCACACCCAACAGATTCTAAAGACTTTGTTAGAATGGGGTCCTGCGCCAAATCATATATGAAGTCTTGTTCTGAATCAACAGGAGCAAAACGACTTACTAACTTTACGTATAAACTTAAAACTGTTTGACCAACGCTTTTTACCATTCTTGATCCTAACTGTGCTTCATATCTGTTGTAATATTTTTCAATGTCTTGCACTGACATTTGTTGAATCTTATCCAAACTAAACTCTGTTCCTAGGTACTGTTTTGTTTTTCCACAGGCAGCAAGAGAATATAATCTTTCTTTTTTAGTAAGCAGTGCTTGCTCATCAGTAACTGTAATCTCAGGAACACTGGCACATTGTAGCAGATCATCACAATTCATTTTTTTATTTACTTTAAAAAAAAAAGAAATCTAAAAATGAGTGCTGAAAAAAACTGTTGTAAACCTTATCTACCATTCTGCTGTGATTGGGGGATTAAGTGTTGGTTACACAATGCTTGGTAAAAGTTTATTCAGAATAAAAGCGGCAGACCTAGGAAAACTAGATTTTGAAGACTCTGCAAAATTGGTTGCTGTAATAACAGCTTCAATTGCAACAAAAGACTTTTTAGTCAAACAGGGAATAATTCCAGAAAATATTAACATGTAAAAAATGGCTTCTCTTGTTATGATGGTTGGTGGTGCTGTGGTTAATGCATTAGCATTCTCAGGCAGCAATTATATGTTTAGTAAACTGCGAAACGATGAAGAGAGACAAAGACATAACAAAGCAATGGAACAACTGGCAGCAGCACAGGACGCCTATGATAAACAAAGACTTGCACAGTTAGATTTTATTAATGAAAGACTTAAACAACAAGGACATGCTGCATATACATTTAAGAACGTCGACAATGCTATCAAAGAATACTATTTAGTGACAGGTGAAAAACTGCAACAATCTGCCCCTCCAAAGTTAACAGACTTTTACCAACTAACAGAAAAACAAAAAGGGGGAGAAATAGCCTTTATTGTGATTGGCATGACTGTTGTGTATTTTATAGCCCAAAAGATTGGTTAGTATTAAAAAATGGACACTAAGCTAGCTAAAATTTATTATTCACCCAAAGGTTACTGGAAGGGTCTAACAGCTATTACAAAGCTTAGTGAAGCTGCAGGTGTTAGTGAATCCACAGCAAAGGCATGGCTGTCCAAACAAGCAGTATGGCAAATATACTTGCCAGCACCCAAACGAATAAAACGACCTCACTTTGTTAACACAATACCAAACGACACACATCAAATGGACCTCCTATATTTGCCTCACGACACAATAAGAAGAAAGAGATTTAAATATGCGCTTACTGTTATTGATCTGGCATCAAGATACAAAGATGCAGAACCATTAACACAGAAGAGCGCCATTGCTGTTGCTGTTGCTCTACAAGAAATTTACAGTCGTGGTCCACTGACTTATCCTCGTATGGTTCAAGTTGATGATGGAAAGGAATTTAAAGGTCAAGTTAGTCAACTGCTGTTAAAACACAGAGTTGTTATTAAAAGAGGCATTCCAAGCGTTCACAGATCACAGGCTTTAGTGGAAAACTTCAACAAGCAGTTGTCTGAACGGCTGTTCTCATATCAGTACCATAGAGACATTCTAGACAATGCTCGTAACACTGACTGGGTTAGAAGACTTTCCCCAGTACTGCGTGCTATGAATGATGAAGAATCAAAGGCCACAGGATTAAAACCCATCAAAGCAATTAAACTCAAATCGATTGGTATCAGCCAACATTCAACAACTGACAAACTAATACCATTTGGAGTGAAAGTAAGGCACCTGTACGCACCAGGTGAGGCAGAAGGTGACAGCCGAAGAAGAGCAACTGACCCTATCTGGAGCATGGATACCTATGAAATTAAAACAGTTATAAGAATGAATCCCCCTGTGTATTATTTAAGAGAAACACCTACATCAAAACGACCAGCGCCAAAAAGAGCATTTGTAAAGGAAGAACTCCAAATCATCCCGCCAGTTAGTTAATTTGTGTATACGTTTGTGTGTTTAAAATGGAAGCTCAGACAACTAGTCCTGTTATTACTTATGTTTTCATTACAGGTGATAATCGCATGCGCATTGTTTTCCTGAATGGCAAAATAAATATGCTGGTGTTTACTTAGAAAGCTCTGATAAAGAATTACTATTAAAAGAACGAGAGTATGACCGTGGCACCCCCATGTTACAAATGTTTGTTCAACAGTTTACAGTTCATGAATTAAATGGGAGGACCGTAATAAAACCATTTACACCAGACCATTTCGATGATCTAGAAACCCATGAAAACAATATGTTAGAATATTTATTTAATAACAAAAAAAGCGATTCATGCTGTTTTAATATTTGAAGACTAAAAAAAAATGTAAAGCTATTTTAATAATAAAAAAGGTGCTGTTTTTTATATATAAGAGTAAATAAATGTAAGCTATTTATTTTTTTGTTTTGCAATGACCAATTGCATATGACCACTCTGGGTGTACAAACACGCGCTTTGTGTTGTTAGAATCTAATGACTTCTTTGTTACAACAGTTGTGTTGATCTGATGCAATTCAGACCTTAGTTTTACATTGTCATGATGAAACACTTTAGAATCAAAGAGTGCTTCTTTATAGTTGTCGTGTGATATAGCCATCTTAACTACAGGTTTGCTGATCCCTTTTGCTTTTTTAATAACACTAGTTTGACTAGCGACACTATACATTTTTGCTCTCAAACCAACATACTCTTTTATTCTAGTTCCATTCATTTCATCTTTCATCTTACCAATAACCTTTTTATTTACAACTGAATGTAAAGGACTGTCTTTAGGGTAATCACATGTGTCATACCAACTGTCCGATCCCTTAGCTACTTCTGTCTCCATGTCTTTATAAAAGTCTTCAGTCGGAATGTCCAGAATAAACGAGTCAGTGTCCGTGTACAGGACTCTAGACTCTGGATACAATGGTTTAAAGTAGTCATAGAGAAATTCTAACATTAACAGCTTAGACAACTCTAACACAGTAAACCCAA
Organism: Stramonita haemastoma; assembly: GCA_030674155.1. NCBI lineage: Eukaryota > Metazoa > Mollusca > Gastropoda > Neogastropoda > Muricidae > Stramonita > Stramonita haemastoma. Next base: position 133,755 of record CM060347.1, on the reverse strand, counting down.
TAAACACTGGCTTGTCTAAATTTACCCGAAGCTTCTTCATCATAATGCCGTACAAAGAATCATGAAATTTTCTGAAGTTCTGGTACTGTGGTTTTGATGTCAACTTAATTGCTTGGTTCTCTTCAATTACCAGTCTGACGTCTTTACGTTTGTGGGGGTTCTCCATTGTCTTTCCAAAACAGCTGTTGTTCATTAACTTAAAGAAGTCCTTCTCTGAAGTATCAGTTGCTTTAGTTCTAAGCTCTGTGTTCTTCATGATGTATGGTTTCATGAACTGCCCTTGATCAAACCAAATCATGCGGTGAACGGCTGTAAGGCAGAGTCCATGTCTTAGGTAAAACTGGAGTAGTCTGTAATGACAGACATACTTTTTTTTTGTTTAACAGATTTGGCACAAGCTTAGGTGGTTCAGCTCCTATCTTCTTTCTTTCTGCTGCTAATGGATAATCATTATGCAGGTCATGAAGTTGATTTGGATATTCTAAGTCTACTTCTGCAATCAACCCCAATGGCTGATCAGGGGACATTGTCCACAAGGCGTTCAGAAATTCATTTACATCAAATGGGCCTGGTAACATTTTAAAATTGCGTAAAGGAAGTGACTGACACATAGCCCAACCATATAGGTTATTAGCGTCTAAATACATAATATAGTTGGATGGTTTATTAGGATCATAGTCATCTAAATATTTGTTGTTAGCTTTACAGTAACTATGTGATGCCATGCTGATTCCACCACGCAGTCCATCCTCAATCATTTGGAGCATGGGCAGGTCAGACAGCAGGTCGATCTTTACACCTGTAAACTTTAAGAACGCATCCCAACTCATGCCAGGTGCAGAAATGTAATGAGAGGGATCCAGACTATAATGTTTTTTGCATGTTTTTCTGTAGTTCTCAAAGACATCTGCTAACAAACAAACGTCAGCCATTAAGTAGTTGTCATGGTAATCTGCCATGGTCTTACACTTTAATTTTTCCCATGCTGCCTTTGCATGTTGGTAATCAGAGTCACTAATGTCTTTACCTTTTAGACTACTAAAAAATGCGCCTTTAGGTGGTAGGGCGTCTTCATCAAACCTATTCCAACTGTTCATATACTCATAAGGATAAACGCCTTTACGCACTAGAGATGGATCAAAGTATTTTTCTGTAATAGGACAACAGCTCAGTGATGCAGCCAAGGATTCTAATGTACCCATCATGTGCTGAGCTGAATCATAGAAGGATAAATAATTTAGAGTGAACGTCATGTACTTTTCCGAAGACTGGGCAATACAACTAACCTTTTGAAATTCATCAGTTACGGCCTGTAAAATAAGATGGGAATCATACCCACGTAAGTTATGGAAGAAGATGGGTAATTTCCAAGTCTTTGGATCAAACTTAAGCTGCAGGTTACAATTAGAATGTGCTGCTCCCCTAAACTTACCACTGATGTGATCATGATCTCTTACAGTTGGGTTGTCTTCTGTGTTTTCTAATGTATGGCCGCAGATCCAACAATGTCTTGCTAAATTATATTGTTCTTGATCTTCGGTAGTCATAATAATTTTAGAAAGGTTAAGACAATTAGATAAGTCAGCACGTAATTTTTTCATTTGTTCTAAGAAGTGTTTTGCTGCATCAGGCCCTCTATATAGCTGTGGCATTGTGTGTTCGCCATCTGACCTAACAACAATAAAAGCGTACGAACAGATTTGATGATTATTAACTACAGCAGTTTTAGGTAATGTTTTTGGCTTAGGTCCTTGGTATGGAACTATAATAGATTCAAAGTCAGCATAAACAACGTAAGGATTGGGCTGTAATTTTTTCCAGTTCTTAAAGCTTACTGTGCTACCAGGTTTTGGAGTAATAAGTTTTGTAATACAGTCAGTAGAGCTCTTACAATGTTCTCTGTGTTTATGTGCTGCTGCAATAGATGGAATTCTTACTAAACATCTTCTACAGAACTCTTGTTTTTGTTTTCTACTTGCTGTTGTGTATGCTAGTAGTCTACTCATTGTGCGAATTAAAGTATAATGCTGTTTTACACCATCTGTCACTAAAAGTAAGTCAACATGTTTGGCATGTGGCTCTCCTACAGTCGGTGACTCGCTGGATATTCTAAGCGGCAGAAGATCATCTTCTTCAGACCATGTATATACGTTTACAGTGATTGGTTTGTTCTGGGATTCGAATTGTTCGATTTTGTCTAATCCCACTGGAAAGTCAATTCCATTAAAGTTAAGTTCATGTTCGTATGGTTCATAGTTGCAGACTCTCTCCACATTCTTTCGAACATAATAAAGCTTTGCTAGAATACACCACATAAAACATTTATCATCTGAATTCTTAATGTTTAAGACTGCACGTTTTAAAACCAGTGTTCTAGGTAAAGGAATGTAAGACTTACCAACAAATGGGAAAAACTTAGTCTGGTATAATTTGATCTGCAATACTTTACCTTCTGTCCAGCCAGAACCTCTCAGTTTTGCTTCTTCTGAAGCCATGTTAAACCGATCAACCATTTCATCAGCCCAGCTAGCAGTGAAATCATTGTAAGAATAAACAGCTTTCTGCATAGTTGACACCCATGCTTGTATGGTTTCCTCTGACACAGTAGTATATTCGATGTTCATAGCTATTTGCACCTTAACTGGAGGAAGTATTATTAGCTTGTCTGGTATTTGAGCAATAGCATGTTGAATGCTTGCATAAGAGTTAGTGTTATCAATTATTTCTAAGTCAGTCTCTTGAAATATACTGGAAATTTTACGGCCACCCCTAGCAGGAGTTATTACTACGTTAGTATCTTCAAAAAAACTGGGAATTTCTGCCATATTGAGTTTCTATTTCTAACTCAAAATATTTACTTAAATTGAAAATCAATTGGGGTTTTTTTAATCATAATCCACAGTATTTTTACATTTGGAATTATAACTTACTGTAAACATACGATTACCCCATGTTACAGTTAGGTCTTTAGAACAGAGTTTAATTTTTCGCTCATTTGTTTTAGGCATTCCTTTTTTATTGACTCCAAGTCTGGCTGTTGAGAAAAAGCGACTCGAGACTTTTTTTGCATCTCAAACTTTTGCCGTTTATAATCATCATAGTCTGCTTGCAAACGATTGAACTCTTCATCTGTAATCTTAGAGTCTGCTAAGGCTTTGCTTATTATGAGTCTGAATGAACTAAGTTTAGCAGTTGCTAACTGAACCATAGCTGTGTGCTTTTGTAACTTTGGCTTTATTTTTTTGTAAGCAACACTCAAAGCTAACGAACATAATCCAAAGCCTACTGAAACAGCACCAAGCATAACAGCTGCTGGACTCCCAATGCCTGTTGCTAAAAGTCCTACACTTGTTCCTGATGTCAGTGTAGCAGCAGTTGCCGTTCCGCTGTTAATGTATGCTAACGCATTAAAAAGAGAAGAATATGATCGTTTGGTTTTGTTGTATTTTGCAAGGTCTTGCTCTAGTTCACGCTGTATTTGTGTAATGTTGGACAGCCTGAAGGATTGTGCACTGTCATCCAATGGTTCTTCTTTTGGTATTTTTGGATACACTGTAACATGAGACATTTTTTTTTAAAATAATAAAAAATATTTTAATTTAATGTAGTTATTTCAGTTAGAATATCTTCAGTTAAAATGCTTTCAGTAAAGTAGAATCCAATAAGATCTAAGTGAGTAAGATTAATATATGATAATTCAGTTAGAATATTCTGCTGAATGTTTAGGATTACCTTGTCGCTGGAAGAGACGGCCTTTATTTCATCACCATTGTTTTGAATAGCTACAATTATTCTTAATGTTTCAACACCTAAATTTTGCCAAGCAATTCTAATTCCTTTTATTAGATTATCACTAACACCTACAACTCCATCATCACCAGTGACATCACGTTGTATAGAAATGTCAAATATCATAGTGAACTTGTTTGGTAAAGGCATTTCAGGCATGAACTGCAATTTAGTGGTGGAAATTTTAGTTACAGATGCTTTTCTGTGTAGCAAGTACTGTTTCTTTTCAAAGAGAACAATTTCGATTTCGCGTCTGCTGTTGTTCTCAGGCGTAAGACTAACATGCAATGGACCAGCATTGAATGCCTTCCTGAAATGTCTTCCTTGGTCAAAGAAAGTGTATGGACTTACAAATTCAAATTTGATTTCCCAGTCGATAAACGGAATAAGGTGCCATTTGTTTTCTTTCCGAACAAGTTTATATTCTAAGTTATCAATGTTTTCTACTTCTACATTACGCAGTTGCTCTAGCTTAGGATTCTTTTTGCCTTCACTTATCTCTTTACGTTTATAATAACCGTCTTCAGTGTATTCAAATCCATAAACTTCACCAATCTCTCCATTTAGATCAAAGTCTTGTGCGTCTGCTAGATCTTTAAGTTCAAAAGTAATACATCTGATAGGTGCGCGCATAACTGGCAGTTCTGGCCCCCGGGACATTGTTTTTTACATGGCTGATTTTATTTAATTTCTAAAACAACATAAAAGTCGTCGCCTGGGACATTGTTTTTTACATGGCTGATTTTATTTAATTTCTAAAACAACATAAAAGTCGTCGCATATTACATCTTTACCTTTTTGATCTGTAATTCTTAGGCTTAGTCTTTCGTGATGGCCACAAACTAAGGGTTTAAACTGTAAGTTAGAAAATGTTTGAATCTTAACATCACAGTATGATGCATTACCTGCTGGAATAACTCTCAGAATAGTTGATGGTCGACCATTGTACAAGTTTTCATTAGTGTTTAGTTGGTCTAGGTGTATATACATCAATGAATTGATTGCAAGGTCAATGGGATTTTCTCCTTCGAAAGTGTTATTCTTTTGAACACCTAAAAGTGCATATATTGGTTTATTACTAGTTTGAAACCCTAACATTTTAGCTAGGGCTCCTGCAAAGTTAAAGGTTTCTGGCTGAAGATCTGGGTCTGGTTTTAATGTTAGCGTTATTTTTAGGTTTGCATCATTAAGTTTTAGATCAACTCCATAGTCACTTAGTATTTCTTTAAGAGTGCAAAATCCGTAATAACCATCTGGTATGGTCAAAAGACTTCGTACATTTCCATGGCGATCTAATCTTTGAACCCAATTGTTTTCTTTTTCCCTGCTTATATTGAACCATTTAACTTTGTAAACAATTTCATGTAGAGCTGCTTGCAAGTTTCCATGATTGTTATCAAGTGGATAATCTAAAGCAATAGGTCCTTGGTTTGTTAAAGTTATGAACATTTTTATATATTGCATAAAAAAAATGAATGTGTTCAAATATAACAAGGAAGCAAAATATACAGTTGGCGCTGTGGGTAATCCTAAAAACTTAATAGTTAATAGTTTAGTTGTTGCAGTGAATCAGTCAGAGAGTTTTAAAGTAAAAGTGAGTAGCCCGCTAAATAAATATTTAAATCCCCCTATCAAAAACGATGGCATAGCAACGATGTGGCTTAGTCATCCTATGCAGTTTTATCAAAATCAATTAAACTTTGCTATGTATTGCGCAACAACTGGATGTGGGGTATCATATGCAAACCACTTAAATCACCATAACCTGTTGGTTAGGTCGGTGTACAGGTTTCATTTTTATTATCAGTTCAGGCGTTTGTTATCTGAACTCCAAGTACCATTACCCCATGACAAGTCCTTTAATCCTTTTAACAACAGAATGGATATGAAGGCTTTTGAACGTATTTGTAATGAATTTGGCGTTGCGTTTAAAGCAGACTTTAGACAAAAGTTAGATCATAATCACGGCATGGGTTCTCTTTATTTATGGGGGGTGCACAGAATATATAATTTTGACTATTGGCCAGGGCATACTTCCTTTGGTTCAGGCACAGCTGTTCGTCTGGGGTCAATAATGCAAGAACATAAAAACGCATGGACCACATTTATCTTAGATCAAAGCAACGGATTTACTAGGGCTGGTATAGAACGAATAAACGATTCTATTCGTACTTATGTATGGTGTTTGCTGGGTTCACAAGCACAAACAAGATCAAACATAATGGATCAGAGCACTGGGTTCGATGCACAAAAACAGTACTTAGCCAATTTAGAAGATGCAATAAATTCAACAGTTGATTTACCATCTAGTATTAAACGATATCAAGATGTTTTAAGATATGCAAGATCAAAAGTAGACTTTGCTGTTGGCATTGGTTTATACATGCTGCCATCTGATCTTAGGCTTCAAATGGGAACAATAATAAATTATAATAATGAAATCCTTGTTGCAGGCGATGACCAAAAACTTGGCAAAAATATAGATATAAATTCTGATCCAGTACAAAGTATATCAAGGCCTGTACAAAGTATACCAAGGCAAAGCAGAGACCCCATTAAAAAAATTAATAATGATGCTCATGAATCTGAAAAAGTAGCACTTGTTGTTGGACTAACTTTTATAGGATTAGCTGCCCTTTATTTTACTAAGAAGTAATCCAGTGACTAAAACAGCTAATGTCCATAAGTGGTCAGCCATAAAACCAACTACTTTGCTTGCAGTAGACAAAATCCAGCTTACAATTGTGCCCAGTATACCTGGCAGGGCATCAATTGCTTTAGCTGCTAATTTTTGTAAAAGATTTTTTAGATGCTCTAATTGTTTTTTAATCCATGATTTGTCTGGAGGCGTAGGTGGCGTTGGTGGCACTGGCAGCGTGTGTGAACCGCCAGTTAAAGCATACACTAAAGTACTTATAGCAAAACCCATTGCTGTTAAAACGCTTGCTATTGTGATTCCTTGTTCTCTAAACAATGTTCTTATGCGCTCAGCTAGAGTTGTGTCTTCATACAAAATTCTTTGAATGGTTTCTCTTATTCTGTTCACTTGGGTCCGTAATTGTTCACGATTTACAGAGAGTACTTCTAATCTTGTAGCCCTCTCTTGTTCAAGATCTCTTAGTCTCTGTTGTATTCTGTTTTTAACGTCTTGATCTAAGTTGAGGTCGTCTGCATCAGCAAGCTTTTGTTTTTCTCTGTTTATATGTTCGTCTAGCTCGCCCAGTTTAGCAAGATTGTTTATTAGTTCTCCTCTGATGGTTTGTAGTGATTCATTAAGGGCTACTATTTCTCTCATTGGTAGTGGCGGATCATGGATTGTTTTTAATGCTGTTTCTTCTTGGGGTTCAATAAAACTTGTTTCTTGAATTAATTCATCTGCCGCTCTACTTAGGTCTTTAAGAGGAACAGACTGAACTTGTCTGTCCGTTGGTAAATCTTGCAACGTTTTCTGAAGGTTGGCAATGGCAGATTGTCTTACTTCTAAACTTGAAATAATGTTCAATCGCCTTTGGTCACTAGTACCCAGCCTGCTTTTAATTGTACTCTTTTTTAAAAACTTTGTGGAGTCTGGTCTAGTAGTTAGCTGCACAAAATTTCCTTGATCATTCTTTACAAATAAGTGGTTACCCTCTCGTAATTCAAAGTCATTAGGATCAAGTACTTCAGGTAGATCTTGACCTATACTATTATAAAATGATCTTATTTTAGATTCTGCCAGTTCACGTCGAATTGTTTGTGAACGAGTAGGAACAGCTTCACCCATATCATCACCAGGTTCAAAAACATCATAGTCTTCATCTATGCCTGCCATATTTTTAATAATTAAATTTTATATCTGAGATTTAAAAAACAATGGCACAATCATATGGTACAATACTTGATCCGCACAGAAGACTGAAAGAGCCTCTTGGTGTAAAGGGCATTAGGCAGTCTATTGTCATAAGCAATAATCCATCAACAATAGACCAAGATCAAATTTTAACCATTAGATTTCCTAATCTTGGAGCAAATGATGTGATCGTGCCAGGCACGGCAAGGGTTGCATTTAAAATAGACCTTGAATCAGAAGACGATGCCAACAGAACTGTGGTTAATAACTTGGGTAGGGCAATTGTCAAAAAAATTACTATTAAACTAGAAGGCAGAGAAGTGTTATCTCTAAACAATTCAGACATCTTTTTAATCTACTGTGATCTCTGGTTAACTGCAAATGAAAGAAAAGATCGTGTATACCAGGGAATACAGGACGACAAAGGTATTAAACATAGAATAGGTGCTGGAGATGCTGCAGAAAACACTAAAGATCAGGCTATTGCTGCAGTATATGCTAACAGATTTTGCATACCACTAGACTTTGAACTGCTGAACACACATTTACCTTATTATCAAGGAGCGCTAAAAGACAGGTTGTCATACGAATTAACATTTAATGATTATAGTCGGGTAATAAAATCAGCGAATACTTCAGCAAAGTATACAATTTCTGACATCTCATTAGAGTTTGAGATTGTTCATCATGCTGAACTAGCAAGACTGATTGCACAGCAGTATCAGTCAAAATTAGCAATTTATTATGAGAGAGTACTACATCACAGCACATTACAAAAAAGTAGGGCTGAAACTATTTGGAATTTAAACCTTAACACACCTGCGAGATCAATGAAAGGTATTTTGATGCTGTTTGAAGATGTAAGAAAACCATACCAAAGATTAAGTGAACGTTTCTACAATCCCAAAATATCAAAGTTAACATGCACGATTGAAGGTCAACCAAACCAGGTGTATGCAAGCGGGCTTTTGCCATATCAACATTTTGATGAAGCACGAAAATTTTTTGCTGGCGGACGACTAAAAGATCCAAGAGCTGATATAGTCAGTAAAGACCTTCATCTTCATGATGTTAGACTTGAAGAATACTTAACATTTAAATATGCTTTGTGGTTAGACCTTAGAACAACTGAAGACAACAAGTTGCATGGTAGCGGCAGAAGAATTGAAAATGGATCTGAAGGAATAACTATTCAGATCTTTAAGGAGCAAGAAGAAGACAAGCCAGTTAATATTCATTTGTATGTGGTATCTGATGCTCAGTTGAATATTGAAGACAATAGATTAAAAGATGCTGTGTATTAAAATGGAAGATTTAAAGTTTTAACGAAAGATCCCCATTGTTCCTTAATTTGTGGACAAACAGGGTGTGGAAAAACAATATTTGTTCTTGATCTTTTACAAACAATATACAGTAATCACTTTGAACATATAGTAATATTCTGTACAACATTGAAGTATAATAAAACATACAAGGAAAGACAATTTGTATGGCTAGATAATGAAGTTTATTTGGTTGATCCAAGCAACAGATTAAGCGATTACTTAGAGCATTTTTACAAACTATTTGAGGGAACACAAACATTGTTTATATTAGATGATTGTTCAGCCGAACAAGACATGATTAAAAAAAGAAAGACTCTATCTAAGCTAGCTTTTAGCGGAAGACATGCCGGAGTTAGTGTGTGGGTGTTAACTCAAAAATATAATTCAGTGTTAAAAGACTTTAGAGAACAGCTTAAAACGGTTGTGTTGTTCTATACAAAGGACAGAAATAGTTTTGATGAATGTTTGTGTGAGAATGATGTAATTGAAACAAAAGAAGAGAGAGATAAGATTAAACAACAGCTAAAGAATAATAAGTTTTGTAAACTGGTATTAAAAACAGATAATCCTACTTGCTATGTTTGTAGCAGTTAAAAAAATGACCTTTGACTTCTAGCAGGTACTTGACAGGCAGTACATTTTAATACACAGCATCTTTTGATCTAGTTTGCTGTCGGCCCAGAGTTTGCCTTACATATTGATGTTTTTTTTTGGTGTGTGGCTACATAAGAGAATAGTAAAATGAGGGTTCAAGATTCGGGGCCAAACCGCCAGGTTTGGCTTTGAGCTTGAACCCTCATTTTACTATTCTCTCCATGTTGTTTTTTGTTATTTATATGGACAATCTGTAGCAAACACTAGCTATTCCATAGTCAGACTGTCACCAAAACAGCCTTTACTCTTTTGTCACAGGAATGACTTCCACCAACTTCAAATTCTGTGGTGTGTATGGGGTTGTTGTTGTTGTTGTTGTTGTTTTTAATTCTATTCTTTTATTTCGAGGATAATGGAATAATAAAATTGTGTGTGTTTTTTTTACATCCAGTCCCTGTGTGTATGTAGTTAAAATTGTACATTTTTTTCATCCCTTCCCAGGCACAATGGCCTACTCTTCCGAAAAGTGGAACGGGTTTTAACGTGTGCGTAAGATGTTCTGCATGTGTCTCATCGGAAGGACTTTTTTTGAGTGGAGGAATAGGGGTAGGCTACGTGTGTCTTCCCTTTTGAAAGCTGGACAGTTTGGCAAGTTCTTCGGCAGCAGGCTGTCTTGCTTTTGCTTGATGAACCAGTATGTGCACTGTCACCATCCAGAGAGAGAATGCGAATGCAAACTTTTTATCCAGGAAGGCCATTGGCCCATTCTGAAGGGCCTGTAAAATATTGTTATATCAAAATGAACGACAATCATTTTACAAAAGAAATCAAATTTTTCATGAAAACAAAACAGTATAGATCTACTATAATCTTTAACTTATGGCTATATTAAAGTATATTGCGCCTTGTCAGTGCTTTGAGTGTATGTGTAATAACAAATTCCTTTTGGTAGTTTCATTGGAGCATGACACAAAAAAAGTAAGTGCACACAGATTCCAGTAGTATTTTTTTCTGCAATATATTGGAAGCACTTTGATTTGTTTTTACAAGATATAGCACTATATAAGCTCCATGTATTATTATTATTATTATTATTATTATTATTATTATTATTATTATTATTATTATTATTATTATTATTATTCCTGAACGGCATATGCTGGACATAAAAATATTAAGTGAATTTCATCCTCCCTATCAGACTTATACACTGGACATAACTGATGTGTATTAGTTGTTTTACTGAATCTTATTGAATCTATCATTATAGTATCAATATAGATGAAACTCTTAATCTAAGTTGAAGCATTTCTTACAAATGTATTCAAGTTTATTTTCAACTATGATTCCATTAAGTGATTGTGCTTCAGTAGAGCATATATTATGATTGAAATCATTGGCTGGTTTGAAAGTGGTTATTCCATCCTTGCCATCTGCAATCTACAATGCTCTGAAAGCTTTGATGAATGCCGATATAGATTCAAAAGCGCCAAATATCCGCGGGAACACCGCGGGAACACTCCGGACCGACAGTGGAATGCTGGCACCAGCCTAGGGTGTGCCAGCCCCCCAGGAGGCCCTGCCCGCGTGGGGTGTTCCTCCTGAAGATTGTTTTCTCCCTTTTAGGATCATACAAGGCTCGGAGAGAGAGTATTGCAAATACCCATCAGTGCGAGCTGTTGCACTTAGTGCAGAAATTCTAATTTTACAAGGCTGTGCTTTAAAATCTTCTAATTCTACTCCTTGATTATCTCAAACAAAAGAAAACCCAAATCTGTCTAGCATTGTCCTTACTTGTGTGGCCCATGTTAGTTTTCCCACAGAGAGAGAGAGAGAGAGAGAGAGAGAGAGAGAGAGAGAGAGAGAGAGAGAGAGAGAGAGAGAGAGAAGAGAGAGAGAGAGAGAGAGAGAGAGAGAGAGAGAGAGAGAGAAAGAGAGAGACAGACAGACAGACAGACAGACAGACAGACAGACACTGCCACTGGTCATACAGCCTCTTCCATGGATGCTGGACCTGTGGGTAGAAATAGCATTCCCACCTACTGGAAATTTTGTGCTAGGAATTCCCCCTTTTCTATCCCTCTCTTTCTTTCTTCCTTGTTCTATTTCTTCCTGCCACCTCCTTCTTGTCTATTCTCTGCCTTCTTGGTCCACTTTCCTGCCTTTTTTCAGACAGAAATAAACGATAACAATTCTCTCCTGTGCCCTCGTTTTGATGGCTTGGCCCGACTTATGAGTATACCTTGGAGGAGGGATGTCATTGCGGACAGTTTTTTCAATGCTAACAGCAACAATGCCAACTACATTTTGGTGTTTTATTCTTTGTTTTATTGTTTGTTTGTGTGTTTCATGTGTGCACGCGCGTGAGTGCGTACGTGCTTGCGTGGGCGCGCACGCGGGCGTGTGCGTGTGTGTGTGTGTGTGGAGAGAGAGAGAGAGAGAGAGAGAGAGAGAGAGAGAGAGAGAGAGAGAGAGAGAGAGAGAGAGAGAGATTTATTTTATTTTATTTTTTATTTTTATTTATTTTATTTTTATTTATTCTTTTATACCGAGGATAACAGAATAAGCAATCATGTGCTTTTTTTCATCCGGTCCCCGTGTGTATGCAGTTTTGTAAATATTGTCATCTGTTCCCACCGGCACACGATGGCCTACTCTTACGAAAAGCGGAACAGGATTTAACGTGTGCGCAAGATGTTCTGCGTGCGTTCGCACACGGGGCCTCGGTTTAAAGTCTCATCCGAAGGAGAGAGAGAGAGAGAGAGAAGAGAGAGAGAGAGAGAGAGAGAGAGAGAGAGAGAGAGAGAGAGAGAGAGAGAGAGAGAGAGAGAGAGAGAGAGAGAGAGTTTGAGTGCATTCTTTGTTGCTTGCTTTTTGCTTATAAGTATCATCTCCAAGGTTGCCGAAATCATGTTAGTATAATTTGATGATGAAATGATTTTTGTTCCTAGATAGTTTGACGAAAAAAAAGGCAAATTAATGCTTATAAATTCAATGTACCATCTGGAAATAAAAACTTGACTTTGTCAGATGCTTTGACGGCAGGTGTAACATTTTCGCTCATATGACAATCAACAATAGTTATTCCCTCAGCATTCATAAAAAAAATGAAGAAAATATTTTTCTCGCCATTAATGGCATTAGCCTATTTGGGTTTGGGTTTGGGTTTTCATCTGTGGTGATATTTATAAGCAATATGTTAAGCAGTGTTTCATTCATAACAAATAACTATATTCCAGTTACAAAATCCACACATGATGCTCTCTATGCAAACAACACATGTATCTGATAGGCCTATACTCATGACATCAACCTGAAAATAGATCTATAGGCCTACACTATAACCGTTTAGTGCCGCAAACAGGAAAATCATCAGTATCTTTATCATTTTTGTCTGGAATGCCTTTAACTTAAGTCTATTAATGAGACAAATAGTTGACCTGGCTTGAGAATTATCTACTCCAAAATGAGAAGAAAGAACATGAGTAATCTCAAACAAGGTAGAAGAACTATATGGACAACATCAGCGTCTTCCTGTTTTTTCCTTGCGTGTTTCCAGCAGGCACTTTCAATCATGCTGTAACCTTCATGTATAGAAATAGGTATCCATAATACAGGCACAAAGTGAATATATATTTTGCCGTCGCAGCTTTGTCAACTTTTTCATTATAATTTATATTGTGATGCGATGGCACCCAACAAAAAGTGATGCCAGTACCTCGTAACATTAGAAAGTGTACATAATGATTTATTTCCCTAATGAGACCATGTGTAATAACGGCCCTGAATTCTTTTGAGAATGAAAAGCTGACGTTGAATCATCACTGATCACAAAAAAAGAACCTGATGTATGGTCCTAGGAAAATCAAGTAAATAATTTCAAGCCATTAAAATAGCAGTCAACTGTGCCGTAAAGATTGGGTGATTCCTCCCAATGTGGTATATTTTTTCAACCTTTAAAGACGGAATAATAAAGGCTGCTCCTCCCTCATTACTCTTGAGAAGGGACCCATCAGTATAGATTTTATGATGTGAAGGATAATTAGTGATTATATGATCTTTCACAAAGGTGCTAATAATATTACTTCCTTTCTCCTTTTTAAAGCTAGAGTGATCAATGTCAAAATTAGCTCTTTGATGTTCCCTTGACCCATAGGGAGATACATGAGGCATAAGTAAAAAGGTAAAGGTGTCCCGTAACCTGTGTGGTCGTAGGGGAGCAAGGTGTCAGAGGCCTCAGCTTCTCTAGGGGCCAGCATGTTGAGGGCGGCGCCCATCTCTCCCTCGCTGCTTTATCTTCCCTGACCCTGAGGGCAGGTACCCATTTACAGCTGGGTGAACTTCGGGACTGTACTGAAGCCAAGGCGCGCAAACGGTCACGCATCCATTTGGTAACCACGCTCGAGGCTGGTTAACATTGGCTGGGGGAAAGCGAGCGCTCTGACCACTGAGCTATCCCGTCCACAAATGAGGCATAAACTGTTTAATCTCCTTTGAATTAATTTCAGATTTGTCAAAAATTGCGGAAGTGAAAGGATGTCCAGATAGAAATAAGAGAAGAAATGGTTTTAGCTCTGTTCAGAAAGTGATTGTGGATCTTAGATTGATCTCATTTTGAATATCATTTTCAACAGCTGAGCTTCTTATGACATAGGCTACTTTGCTACTGTTAGTTCACGGTAGGCTATTCATCTAGAGGTAAAATTCCCATGTCTGTTTATATACATGTATCTGAAGATGAAGCGTAAGATGGTATACCCATTATCCAAGGCAGGACGGAAAGCTTTACAATCTAAGCATTTAAGTTTCTTAAGTAAATATTTTGGAGGACTAAAGTACACTTCTTGCCAATACGTCAGTATAGAGCGAGAGCGCTAACGATAGGTGTTTAGTTTTAGAAGTGCTGTATTTTGTGCCCATCGCTGCTTACTTAAAACTTTTATGAAATTCAAATTTTCCTTGCTTTATCTAACAAAATAGTCAATATGACGATTCCATGTTAGTTTTGATGTAAGATATACTCCTAAAGAAAGGAAACCTCAAGCAATGTCAGAACTACAGAACCATCAGTCTCATAAGCCATCCTAGCAAGATCGTGCTGCAGGTAGTCCTCAACAGACTGAAAAACCAAGCAGAAAAACTCCTGGCAGAAGAACAAGCGGGCTTTAGACCAAAACGCAGCACAATGGAACAAATTTTCAACCTGAGAATTCTGATAGAGAAGCATCTCCAACACCAAAAAGACTTGTACCACAATTTTATAGACTTCAAAAAGGCCTTTGACAGGGTATGGCATGACGGCCTCTGGCAAGTACTCAGGCACTTCAACATTGACAACTGCCTAATTGAAGTCATCAAGGCTCTGTACGAGAATGCAAGAAGTGCAGTTTTCATGAACAATCACGTGGGCGAGTTATTCAAGACCACGGTTGGAGTCCGCCAGGGCTGCCTTCTCTCACCTGTACTCTTCAACCTCTTCCTCGAAAACATCATGACAGAGACACTGCAAAACCACCACACTTCCATCTCCATTGGTGGAAGACCCCTTTGCAACCTCAGATTTGCAGATGACATTGACCTCATGGGCAGCAGCAAACAAGAACTGCAAATCCTCACAGACAGTCTAACAAATCGAGCGAGCGCATACGGCATGGAGGTCAGTACAGAGAAATCGAAGATCATGGTCAACAGCGCGAGTAATGACAGCACGGAAATAAAGATGAATGGAGAAATATTGGAAGAGGTGAGCCAATTCAAATACTTAGGCTCCATCCTAACAAAAGATGGCACATCAAACAATGAAGTGAAAGCTCGCATTGCAACAGCAACATCTGCTCTAGTCAGACTCCAGAGGATCATCAGAAGCAACAACATCAGCTTCTGCACCAAATACCACCTCTACAAATCCCTCGTGATATCTATCCTCCTATATGGCTGTGAATCATGGACTCTGACAGCAGAGTTAGAGAGAGGAGTCCAAGCATTCGAGAACAAGTGCCACAGAAGACTCCTCAAAATATCATACAAAGAACACAAGACCAATAACTATGTGAAAGAAGAAATCAAAAAGCGTGTGGGCCCCCAAGAGCCTTTGCTCTCCACCATAAAGAGGAGAAAGCTGATGTGGTTTGGTCACACCACAAGACACAACACCCTAGCAAAAACCATCCTGCAAGGAACAGTCGAGGGCAAGAGAAGAAGAGGCCGCCACAAGAAATCATGGGTTGACAACATCAAAGACTGGACTGCCCAACCCCTGCAACGCCTCCTACTAGCCACACAGGATCGTGAAGTATGGAAAAAGATCTCCGTTGCGTCTTCTCTCATGTCCCCCCTACGTCCTTTGGGACATGGGACTGAGTGAGTGAGTGATACTCCTAAAAAAAAATTACGAAACAACGCACACATCATTAATTTTGAAAATAGGAAGGGATTATGGATCAACTCCATTATTACAGAGTACAATGTTAAGTTTTAGTCGGTAACAACACTCATCCATTTTAAACCATACAGATTTAAGCCCTAAGCATATTAAAATTTTAGTTCACAATGATATATTTTTCGAATGTAATTGTTTTTAAAGTTGTCTTTTTGGTGTTATCTTCTTCATCGCTGTCGTCATCTACATGCAAAGATCATCTGCATATTGAACAAGAACAACGTTATCGGTCACTGATTAGGAAGATCATAAAGTAAAATATTGAAGAGATAAGGAGCAATGATAAAGCCTTGAGGAATACCCATAGTGGGAAATCTCTGGGTACATGTGTCCTATTTTTACTCTTTTTACTTTTAATTTCTACAACAGAGAAAATTTGCAAAGTACGAGTAGAAGTGACCAGATATATCTAGATCGATATTATATATAGCAATCTAGTATGCCAGACCTGATTCTACGCTTTATTAATATAAAATTTTTAAAAAGTAGCAAGAACATTCTTCCGGTGCACAACTTGATGTTTAATGTGCGTAGTTAACTTTATCTAGATGATCAACTACAGATCGGGCCTTTTCAAAAACCTGTCTGATTAACTGGTTTTATTTTATTTTTATCGGAGTAATGTTCTAGTCTGTTAAAAATGATCTTTTCAATAAGTTTTTTCTGGTGTGTGAAGTCAGTGTAATGGGTCTATAGCTTTTGATGTCTTCTTTGGATTTTCCTTGTTTTGATATAGGGACAATAATGGACTGTTTCCAGAATAGGGGGAGTTTGCCCTCAGCCCAGTACTTCTAAAATTATTCATTTTTTTCATTCAAAACGTAAAATCGATTTTTCTGGCAAATGCTTTAACATTTCATTTTGACATAGCATCTATTCCGACTGATGTCCTCTTATTGCTTAGAGACTGTATACCACCTTGTTTTTAGTTCCGGTAGTAGTGTGATTAATGCATTCATATAATTTGTATTAAATCCGGGACAGGATCTGTGTATAGATCTTTTTGTATTTATCTCTTCTCGCCTGGTAGCGACTCGAGTTGAAGTTGAAGAAAGTAACTCTTCATTGCGTTGATAAACATGTCAACGAAAGCTTCTCCCTTGTCTACATTAGTAGGGAAATCTTTTCCATTTGTCTTGATTTGATAAAGAGGTAAATTTACACCATGTTTCATGTGGTTAACCCTTTTCCACAGCTCCTGTAGATCTCTATGAGAGCTAATGTCTTTGCTACATAGATTGGACCATCTGGAAATCCCTTTTCCCTGTTGGATGACTCTTATCAGCCTCTTTGATAGCTCTCTTCAATATAACTTTATAAGGTGATTTTCTAACGGTTTGTTTTTTTACGTAGGTTTTAAACATTAATATCTGTTTATCCACAGCTTTCTGGCAGGCAGCGTTCCACCATATATTACCTTCATGTTTATCAGATTTTACAGACAGCAGTTTACAGAGAATTAATTATCTGCAGCCTTTTAACATGGTGTCGGTAAGTTTAAAATAAAATATGTTAATATTCTCATCTCTTAGTCTTAAAGACTTGGTGTCTTCTGTTCTTCATAAGGATTGAAACTTGATCCAGTCAGCATTAGTATTACTAGAGTTCATTTTGGAACGATATCTCTTACTTTGTCAGTTTGCACCCATTTACCTTATGAAAAAGAGTTATAACAATTGGCACACGGTCACTTCCCGATGTATCAATACTATCATCCAGCGTTTCCAATACATGTACAGTGAGGAACAAGAATGGGAGATATAAAGGAGAAATTAATGGCACTAGCCCTAAGGTTTGAAATATCGGGAATCTTGGTGATTCGACCACCGTTATGGAGACGGAGAGATGAATCGACGATATGTTCTACAAAATGTCGACTGGTGATAGTTATACAGTTGCTGTTATACTATAATACAGTGTGTGTGCGTACGAGCGCGCGCGCGCGCGCGGTGTGTTTGTGTGTGTGTGTGTGTGTGGTGTTGTGTGTGTGGGGTGGTTATGGTGCGTGCGTACGAGGTGCAGCGTGCGCGCGTGCGTGCGATAGGGTGCGTACGTGGGTGCATGCTGCGCGCGATACTGTGATGCGAAGGTGCGTAGCATGTGTGTGCATGCCGGCGCGCGCGCTTATGTGTGTGCGTGTATGTGCGTGCGATGCGTTCATGCGCGGTGGCGTGTGTGTGTGTGCGAGTATGCGTGCGTAGTGCGTTTGTGCGTGTGTTGGCGTGTGTGTGTGTGTGGTGCGTGTGTGTGTTTGTGCGTGTGTGCGTGTGTGTGTGTGTGTGTGTGTGTGTGTGTGTGTGTGTGTGTGTGTGTGTGTGTGTGTGTGTGTGGTGTGTGTGTGTGTGTGTGTGTGTGTGTGTGTGTGTGTGTGTGTGTGTGTGTGTGTGTGTGGTGTGTTGTGTGGCGCGCGCGCTAGAGCACCGATCCACAGGGTTCAATGCTGACTCTACTCTCGCCAAAAGTCCTCTGATGAGACCAGTCCCTGATGAGACTAGCCTATAGGCTATAAACCAAGGCCCCGAAGGCGAACGCACGCAGAACATCTTGCGCTCAGTTAAATCCTGTGCCGCTTTTCAAAAAAGAAGGCCATTGTAAGTCGGCATACACACGGAGACTGGATGTAAAAAACAACAACAACAAAAACATTAGTGCTTCTTCCATTATCCTCAAAATAAAAATAAATAAATAAAAGAATGAATTAAACAAAACAAAAAAAGCTCAAGTGAAGGAGAGAGAGAGGGAGAGAGAGAGAGAGAGAGAGAGAGAGAGAGAGAGAGAGAGAGAGAGAGAGAGAGAGAGAGAGAGAGAGAGAGAGAGAGAGAGAGACAAGGCAAGGCAAGGCAAGGCAAGGCAAGGCAAGGCAAGGCAAACTTCTTTTATTCGAGGATAATAGATAAGCACTCATGTGTTTTTTACATCCAGTCCCCGCCCTTTTCAGGGATAACATCAAGATAAAAAGATAGCCTCAACTAAACAAGAACAATTATAATGGTCCAATTACCAAGAGCAAAAAAACCTTACCAAGTATCAAACAACAGGTGAGAAATAGACAGAGATACAATATTAAGGT
>CM060347.1:102209-104709 GCA_030674155.1 Stramonita haemastoma | reverse complement strand
TAACGTTTATTCAACTTTGACCACTTGAAACCTTCCAGCTGTCTCCTCCCTTTCACAGTCTGGCACTGTCCGACACTTCCCACGCTAGCCTTGCCTAGCCAACAAGTCTGTCTTTCTCTCACCCCCTCTGCAACCCCCCCCCCCCCCCTTCTCTCTCTCTCTCTCTCTCTCTCTCTCTCTCTCTCTCTCTCTCTCTCTCTCTCTTTGTCTTCTGATCAAGTGCATTTTTATTACCTTATCATATATAGTGTCCTTATTCTTGTGTGTTGTTTGGTTTGCGTAAAGCTTTATTGTTTAGTATCTTTTCAACTTGATGTATCCCTGAAAAGGGCGGGGACTGGATGTAAAAAAGCACACAAGTGCTTATCTATTATCCTCGAATAAAATACTTTGCCTTGCCTTGCCTTGCCTTGCCTTGCCTTGCCTTCTCTCTCTCTCTCTCTCTCTCTCTCTCTCTCTCTCTCTCTCTCTCTCTCTCTCTCTCTCTCTCTCTCTCTCTCTCTGTATCTGTTATTGTGCTAGCCTACGCCCTGCCATGAAACCTGCTTGTTCCTCAGCAATGATGGTTTCTGCTTGTGGCTTCAGTCTGTTCAATATCATCCTCAACATGACCTTGCTTGGGTGGCATATGGGCTGATAGGGCGGTAATTCTGGCACTGCTGAAGACTTCCTTTATTGGGGAGGGTGATGATGAGTGACTGCGTCCAAATCTACTGTGTCCAAATGCCTAATCTACTTTTTTTTCAAAACGTTTGGCCCTGTACACGTGGATTAAATCGGTCTCGGATTAAGAATCGTATAATAGTCGCTCATTTTGGATTCCACACACCACACACACACACACACACACACACACACACACACACACACCACACACGCACGCACGCACGCACGCACGCACGCACGCACGCACGCACGCACGTACGAACGCACACTCACACTCACACACACACACACACACATGCACACACGCACGCACGCGCGCACGCGCGCGCGCGCGCGACCAATATTTAAAGAGAAATGTCCCTCAAAAACGGATTTAGGCCTATTCTACTTTTTTCAAAAGGTTTGGCCCTGTACATGTGAATTAAGTCTGTCTCTGGGCCTAAGAATGGCGGTCATTTTGAATACACACACACACACACACACACACACACACACACACACACACACACACACACACACTCACACACACATACCCCCCCCCACACACACACACACACACGCACGCACGTTAGTACGAACGCACACTCACACACCCGCACGCACGCACGCACGCACGCACACACACACACACACACACGCGCGCGCGCGCGCGCGCGCGGGCGCGCACACGACAATATTTGAAGAGAAGTGTCCCTCAAAAACGGATTTAGGCCTATTCTACTTTCTTCAAAACGTTTGGACCTGTACATGTGGATTAAGTCTGTCTCTGGGCTTAACCTTTTCGCTGCTGACCTATTTTGCTCAGGCCTATGCTGAAGAAATTTTCAGAAACAGACAAAAATCACGCATATGATTTTCAATTGCTTTTAATTCAGGAAATTCCTAAGATAGCTACATAAAAGTATATACTGAATGAAAGGAAATTGAATGAAGATTGTATTTGTGACAATTTTTAAAATATATAGTTAGACAGACAGACACACGTGCGCGCGCGCGCAGGCACCACGCACGCACGCACACACACACACACACACACACACACACCTGCTCTTCACACAAACACACAGCCAGGGAGCCAGGGTAGATGTCAGCAAGAACAATAGCTCATCAACAAAACAGACAGACACACACTGATAACTGACAGCTAACGAGTAGCCTAGGTGACAAGTGACACACGAGGTCGCAACCACTTCAAAGTAGATCAAACACATGAGCCAGTCACTCACTGGCTCGCTCGCTCACTGACCGGGCTTGGTGCAACCATACGATACACACATTCAGTTGTTCTGTTTATGAATAAACAGAGAAAAAAAGCAATATAATTATGTTATAAAAACGAATAAAGCCCTCAACTATACCCAACTGCATCTCGAATGATACGATCTTCATGTTCCGATTCAGACGAGTACATGTTCCGATTCAGACAACGAGTACGCAGAAGTTTCTTTTCTTCCGGATCAAAACCTGAGTTGTTTGCATCGCAAAGTTCGATGTCAACTGAATAAAAAAAAAAAAACCAACCCTAATCTCCACTATCTTGATCTCTATAAATTTCATCAATAACTTCGGCAACTGTATAGGTCAGTTGAGGGGCAGCCATTGCTTCGAAAACCCAAAAATTGAACTTCGCAGTACCTCGTTTACCTTGCCGATTGAACGTCATAAAATATGCAAATGACTTGAACAAATGGGACTCATGGGTTGAAGATACATCAAGGGAGCTAAACAAATCATAATAAGAAGGATTTTCAGCAATGCTGAGCGAAACAGAGAGAGCGTTGGTTCATGACGAGCGGCGCTCGTCAACACAGCATTGCAGGTGGCGGTTTCTATG
>CM060347.1:88371-97109 GCA_030674155.1 Stramonita haemastoma | reverse complement strand
CTCACTGGAATCTTTCGAAGTCTATGAACTCAATCTTCAATCCAATCCAATCCAATCCAATCATGTTTATAGCCCTGCCGACCACACAGGCCATATCGGGACTGTCACCTCGTCAAATTTTAAGACTCGAAATAAAACTGTACTATTATATACAGATTAAAACGGGGTATAAAACCAATTTAAATATCCTTGCCTGTATCGACGCCCTGGTCAACCATAAGGGCCACTGCGTTATGGGAAAACCCACATGAGATAGAACCAAAACCAGATTCGTTCAAACAACCTTGTCCTTAGAGACCAACTATACAACTGTCACTCATTTCAGACAGAAAAATCCCGATTCTCTCAGGAAGTTAAAAATGGTGTCCGGTGGAACATCCCGAAAGAGGATCTTTCGAGAGTCTGCTCTCCGGAGATGAGGAAGGGTCCGAATGCCCAGAGGCAGGGTGGCAGAGGGTGATTTCTCAAACTTGGCCTGAAACCGGGGATTGAGAACACAGTCATAAGCAGGGTTATTATACTCCGAATACAGTTTCAACCTCAACACACCTGGCCACTCGATTACTTTCTGCTGCCTTTACCGTCCACCTCCTTGCCGTAAAAATAATCTGACATCTTCCAACTTCCATCAAGAGTTCCAGTCACTCCTGAATCACTGCAGCCTCTCTACCAGGAAGCTTATCATTCTTGGTGACTTCAACTTCCACACTGACAACCAGTCTTCTCTCCACTGTCAAACGTCTTTCTCTTTCCTCTTTCTTTGCCATCTAGTAGACGAAGCAACGCACAGATCAGGACATAGTTTAGACTGGCTCGTTACGGATGTTTTACAAGATCTGGTCACATCTGCATCTATCCCTGATAAACTACTTTCTGATCATTCCGCCATGCTTTTCTTCCTCAACATTGCAAAGCCTGTCAAGAAAAGAAGTATGTCATCTGTTGCAATCTCAAAGCCATAGATATATTCAAACTTTCTCTTCCCAAGCTGCTGTATTGTCTATCACAAACCTCTGACAACACTGACCCCTCTAAACTACAATACTGTTCTCAGCCAACTGCTTGACGAGCGAGCACCTCCCACTGAACAATTCCTTCCTGACAGGCCTTGTGCGCGACAACATCTTTGTATTTTTGTATTTTGTACCACTTTATGTCACGGCAGATTTCTCTGCGTGAAATTCGGGCTGCTCTCCCCGGGGAGAGCGCGTCGCCACATGTGCAGCGCCTACCCATTTTTTTTTCTCTTTCCTGCATGCAAGTGTATTTGTTTCCCTATCAGAGTGGCTTTTTTCTACAGAATTTTGCCAGGGACAACCCCCCCCCCTCCTTGTTGCCGTGGGCTCTTTTACGTGCGCTAAATAGTGATGTGTAACACACGGGACCTCGGTTTATCGTCTCATACGAAAGACTAGCGCCCAGACCACCACTCATGGTCTAATGGATGGGGAAAAAGTTTTGGGTCCAAACGGGGTACGAACCCCGCACACTCTGACCCGGACTTTTTGCTTTCTAGGCAAGGCGCGTGACCACCTAGACCACAGATCCACCTCCAATCCAGTCCAGTCATATCGTTTATAGCCCCACCGACCACACAGGCCATATCGGGGCTGTCACCTCGTCAAATTAAAAACTCAAATTAAAACTGTTGAATTATATACAGATTAAAACGGGGTGTAAAACCAACTTTACTGTCCTTGCTTGTATCGATGCCCTGGTCAACCATAAGGGTCAGCCCAGGACGGCCACTGCGTTGTGGGAAAAACCCACATCGATCACACATAAAATGAGATAAAACCAAAACCAGATTCCTTAAAACAATCTTATTCTTAGAGACCGACTATACCACTTTCACCCATAAGTTAAAGTTGAAGTCTGTCCCGAGCCTAAGGCTCATCAGGCCGGTGCTTATCCCGGTTTCTGTGGCGTTAAGCGACTGAGAGTCATAGACTCCCCCCTGGATAGGACGCCAGTCTATCGCAGGGTTAACCCCCAACACAAGGTTGGTACCCCTTTTACACCTGGGTGGGGTGAGAAAATAGCCGTAAAGTGCCTTTTCCAAGGGCACAACGCCATAGCCGAAAGCTGGGATCGAACTCGCAACCTTTAGATTACGAGTCCAACGCCCTAACCACTAGACTACAGCGGCGGCTATACTTTCACCCATATCAGACGGAAAAAGGCCTACAGCTTTCAAGATATCCAAAACTGGATGATATAGAACAAGCTACAGCTAAACACAAAATAAAACTGAAGCCATGCTTGTAGAGACCAAACACAAACTGTCTCCATTATATTTTCAATAGAATCGTTGTAAAGTATCTAGGGGTGGTAATCGACAACATACTCACTATGCAAAAATATATCACCCAGACCACCACCACCACCACCACCACCATCATCATCATTATCATCATCAACATCATCTTATCATCATCATCATTATTATTACCACCACCGTCACCGCCACCACCAGCACTATCATCATCATCTTATCATTATTATTATTATAATTATGATTATTATTATTACTAATTCTTCTTCTTCTTCGCAATTCTTCTTCTTTTCCGCAATTCTTTTTCTTCTCAATTCTTCGTCGCAATTCTTCTTTTCCTTTGCATTGTTTTTGTTCTTGCAATTCTTCTTCTTTGTGATTTCCTCTTCTTCTTCTTTCTTTTTTCTTCTTCGCAAGTCTTTCATGAAGAGATGAAAGGAATGAAGAGAGAGAGAGAGAGAGAGAGAGAGAGAGAGAGAGAGAGAGAGAGAGAGAGAGAGAGAGAGAGAGAGAGAGAGAGAGAGAGAGAGAGAGAGAGAGAGAGAGAGAGAGAGAGAAGAATGACAATGAGAAGACAAAGATTTACTATGTTAGTTTTTTTCATCCCACTCACAAACGGGTAGATGGGGGATCTTCGCGAGTGGTAACCAAACCGCGGTATTGTTCATAATAGTTCATGTGGATGTCACCGGTAATAACTGGCCGATAACCGATGTGGTAGCAGGGACCCAGAAACTGTCACAGAGCGGCATTAGCGGTGTTGTACTGCTGGCTGGTCGCTGGACGTGTCCAGAAAATTCCCGTCTTCAGCTGCTTTCATTTGACTGGAAGCCTCTGTCCATTGTGTCTTCAAGTTTTTTGCATAAGTTCCATCAACATCCTGCAATTTTTGCTGGACACAGTGGTGCTGTCTCTTGCTTCCTTGACGGCAGCTGTACTTTCTGTATCCGTTTCGAATGGTTTCCCTCACTTGCTGTTCTCTGTCACATCTTCAGTAGAGCTGTACTGTGTCAGTGTCACAGGCGGTATTGTCGGTGCGTGACAACACACAGTCATGACATCTTCATCGTCAATATCCTTGTCAGTGTCAGAGTCGTAACTCCAGTCTTCAAGTGCCAATTCGCACTGTCACTGGCACTGGGTCAACATCACGCAAGCATGACGGAAACAGACGGCTGGCTGTGTTGCACGTGCGAATTGAACAACATGGCGAGGAGGGCCAGTGGGCGTGTCATCTTTGAATGTGTCCATGGCAATTTCATTTTCAGTGTTATAAAATAAACTTGGGGGTGTCGGAAGAAACAAATCTGAGGAAGGGGAGAGAGAGAGAGAGAGAGAGAGAGGAGAGAGAGAGAGAGAGAGAGAGAGAGAGAGAGAGAGAGAGAGAGAGAGAGAGAGAGAGAGAGAGAGAGAGAGAGAGAGAGAGAGAGAGAGATAGTGCACTGTACCGTGAAATGATTTTGTACTTCGGGATTTGGCCACAATACAATTCAAATGGAAGAAGAAGAAAAAAATGAAGAAACTGAAAATTAAATTTACGTAATCTTTGCTAAGACTTTGCCATAATTGTACACTTTGGCATGTACCAAAACAGAGCAGCTAAATATGCATATTCCAAAATCATGAATAAAGGGCTGCCTTAAACCAAACAATTCAAACAGTTCTTAGCTCAAGGCTACAGAACAAAACACTGCTCAAAGCACAACTGGGACCAAAGTTGATTATAGAGTTATAACTGACAATGTCAACACAAACATTCAAAATACAAACATCAAGTGCTGCGTACAGCTCATAGCTGAAATCCTTCACAAACTATTGTATTTTCAGAACAGTTATATCTGTCTGTCTGTCTGTCTGTCTGTCTGTCCGTCCGTCCGTCCGTCCGTCCGTCCGTCCGTCCGTCCGTCCGTCCATCCATCCATCCATCCATCCATCCATCCATCCATCTATCTATCTATCTATCTATCTATCTATCTATCTATCTATCTATCTATCTATCTATCTATCTATCTATCCTTTAGTCTGGCGAGCGTGGGGGCACCTCTGAAGGTTTCACAACCAGTTCCCTCCATTCCTCTCTCTGTTCTGCTTTTCACAAAATCTTGTTGAGTTCTAGGCCTGTCCATTCGCTGATGTTGTCCTCCCATCTCTTCCTTGGTCTGCTTCTTTTTCTTCCTCCTTGGACAGTGCCTTGCAGTATTGTTTTTGCAATTCCTTTTGATCTTGCAACATGCCCGTACCATTTAAGTTTACGCTTCTTTACGATTGATAGAAGGTTTTCGTAGGGACCAATGATTTACTGGATTCTGTTATGCACGTCTTTGTTGCTTATGTGGTCTCTGTAGGAGATGCCAAGGAGTCTCCGAAAGCATCTCATCTCTAGCTACCGCCTGTACTCTTCTCTCCAAATCGGAAGTCAGGGTCCACGATTCACAGGCATAAAGGCATTTGTATATGGAAGGGAGCGCATTAGTCTGATCTTGGAGGTGAGTGAAATATTTCTTTTTAACTTTCCAGATGGTGTTCAGTTTTGACAGTGCTGTTATTGTCTGTGCAATCCTGTATACTACCTCCGGCTTGGACTCCTTATCTGATACAACGGCTCCCAGGTATTTGAAGATTTGAACCATTTCCAGCTTCTGGTCATTAATCCTGATATCAGTGCTGATGCCCTTGGCGTTATTGGTCATCAGTTTGGTCTGCTCTGCACTGATTTCCATGTCCTTTTTTTGTTTTAGACGCCTTGTTCAGGTGTTCTGTTCGGCTGGAAAGTTCTTGTTATGATCCTGCTAGTCGGTCAACAATTACCATATTAAAAAAAACCCTGTGCCTTCTGAGTATGATTATGTCAGTCTTTGGTCAGTGCAATGTGCACAGTGTTGTGTGCAAGAATATTAAATAACATCGTGCTCATTCAAGGCAAACAACATCCTATGGCATAAACAAGGTGAATGCGGTGATAATGAAAACACCGCAAGACATCATTTCAGAAACAACTACTGGTCACCTGCACAATAGATTCATGTCCTTTGATAATGAAAACACTGCAAGACATCATTTTAGAAACAACTACTGGTCACCTGCACAATAGATTCATGTCCTTTGATAATGAAAACACTGCAAGACATCATTTTAGAAACAGCCACTCGTCACCTGCACAATAGATTCATGTCCTTTGAATCAGATTTGAATGCAAAACCCTCCTTCAACTGCCGTCACACATGCATGCATTTGTGAGCCCACCCATACACTTGCACTCATCTCTCCCCTCCCCCCCCCCCACACAACATACATACACAAACACAGATACATAAACACAAAGACACACAGACACAGACACACACACATAAACACACACACATACACAGACACATAAATATACATACGCATGCTCGCAAACACGCCTACAGAGTGGGGGGGGGGGGAGGTTGGAGGAGGAGGAAAGGCGAAGAAGGGAAGAAGGAAGGGAGGGAGGGCGGGGAGACAAAGAGATGAAGAGGAGTGAGGAGGATGAAGCAGCAAAAAGACAGGAACGAGGAGAAGGAAGAAGTCAGATCAAACTGGAGAGGGACAGGGAAAGAAAGGGAGAGGACAGTAGGACGGGAGAGGAAATGAAAGGAAGGAGAAAAGAAGGAAACAGAGAAGAGCGAAGGAAGAGAGAGAAGAGAAGAGGGAGGAGAAAGGAAGGAGAAAAGAAGGAAACAGAGAAGAGCGAAGGAGAGAGAGAAGAGAAGAGGGAGGAGAAAGGAAGGAGAAAAGAAGGAAACAGAGAAGAGCGAAGGAGAGAGAGAAGAGAAGAGGGAGGAGAAAGGAAGGAGAAAAGAAGGAAACAGAGAAGAGCGAAGGGAGAGAGAGAAGAGAGGAGGAGAAAGGAAGGAGAAAAGAAGGAAACAGAGAAGAGACGAAGGAGAGAGGAGAGGAGAGGGAGGAGAAAGGAAGGAAACCGAGAAGAGCGAAGGAGAGAAGGAAGAGGAGAGGAAGGAGAAAGGAAGGAAACAGAGAAGAGCGAAGGAGAGAGGAGAGGAGAGGGAGGAGAAAGGAAGGAAACAGAGAAGAGCGAAGGAGAGAGGAGAGGAGAGGGAGGAGAAAGGAAGGAAACAGAGAAGAGCGAAGGAGAGAGGAGAGGAGAGGGAGGAGAAAGGAAGGAAACAGAGAAGAGCGAAGGAGAGAAGGAAGAAGAGAGGAAGGAGAAAGGAAGGAAACAGAGAAGAGCGAAGGAGAGAGGAGAGGAGAGGAAGGAGGAGAGGGAGGAGAAAGGAGGAGAGAGGTGTGCCAAGGCAAGAATGGTAAAGGTGTTCCATAACCTGTGTGGTCGAAGGGGAGCGAGGCGTCAGAAACCTCAGCTTCTCTAGGGGCTAGCATGTTGAGGGCGGCGCCCATCTCCTCTTCCTCGCTGCTTTACCTTCCCTGACCCTAAAGAGGGCAGGTACCCATTTACAGCTGGGTGAACAGGGGGGAACTGTACTGTAGCCAAGGCGCGCAAACGGTCACCCATCCAATCGGTAACCACGCTCGACGCTGCTTAACTTGACTGGGGGAAAGCCAGCGCTCTGACCACTGAGCTAGGCCTATCCCATAGGCAAGAGAGGGGGATGGAAAGAGAGAGAGGGAAACTTGAAGCACAATGCGGCGTCAGGACATGGGAGGAACCAAAACCGCGGCACTGAACACAAAACACCACTTTTTGGAACGCGGTGCACCGCAACATAACGCAACGCAACGCAACGCAACGTGACGCGACGTGACGCGACGCAACACAAGGGATTTGAGTGGCGGAATAATGGAGCGGCATGAGTAGGAATGGAATGAAAGAGAGGAAAATAAAGGAGGGAGGAGAACTGCTGAAGGAAATAGGAGAGTGGGGAGGGAATGGGAGGAACAAAAGGAGGAGGGGTGGGGGTAGGGGGGTGGGGGCAGGGTAGATGACAGGTAGAGGGAGAGAAAGAGAGAGGAAGGGTGGAGAGAAAGAGAGAAAGAAGAAGGGTGGAGAGAAAGAGAAAGAGGAAGGGTGGAGTGAAAGAGCAGCATCAAGTAGAGAACAGGAGTAAAAGGAAAGAGCGGGGAGAGAGAGAGAGAGAGAGAGAGAGAGAGAGAGAGAGAGAGAGAGAGAGAGAGAGAGAGAGAGAGAGAGAGAGAGAGAGAGAGAGAGAGAGAGTGTGTTGGAGAGAGAGTGAGAGAGACAGGGACAGAGAGAGAAAGGGACAGAGAGAGAGAGACAGAGACAGAGAGGAGAGGGAGAGAGAGAGAGAGAGAGAGAGAGAGAGAGAGAGGAGAGAGAGAGAGAGAGACAGACAGAAGACAGACAGACAGACAGACAGACAGACAGACAGACAGACAGCAGAGACGACAGCAGACAGAGCAGAGAGTGCAGAGACAGAGAGAGGTGCAGATGGAGACAGGTTGAGTGTCTCTGGTCCTCTTCTTCTTCTTGTCTTTCTGGAGCTCTTTCGTGTCTACTTTCCTGTCTTTATTTTCCTTTTTTTTTCTCCTCTTCTTCTTTCTTTCCATCTTCTTCTACTTCTAGGATTCCTTCTTTTTTTTCTCTCTCTCTCCTCTTCTTTTTTCTTTCCCTTGTCTTCTCCTTCGAACATTCCTTCTTTTCTTTCTTTTTCTCCTATTCTTCTTTTTTTCCTCTTCTTCTCCTTCGAACATTCATTCTTTTCTTTCTTTTTTCTCCTCTTCTTCTTTCTTTTCTTCTTCTTCTACTGCGAGGATTCCTTCTTTTCTTTCTTTTTTCTCCTCTTCTTCTTTCTTTCCCTTGTCTTCTCCTTCGAACATTCCTTCTTTTCTTTCTTTTTTCTCCTCTTCTTCTTTCTTTTCCTCTTCTTCTACCTCGAAGATTCCTTCTTTTTCTTTCTTTTTTTTGGTCCTCTTTTTCTTTCTTTTCTTCTTCTTTTACTTCGAAGATTCCGTCTTTTTCTTATGTTTTTTCTTCTTCTTTTTTCTCATCTTCTAATTCTAAGATTCCTTCCTTATAAATTTTTTTTCTTCTCTTCTTTCTTTTCCTCTTTCTCTTACTGCTAGGATTCCTTCTTTTCTTCCTTTATTTCTCCTCCTCCTCCTCTCCTCCTTCTTCTCCTCCGTTTGTATTTTCTTCTTCTTTCTTTTCCTATTTTTTTAAATTCTAAGAGTCCCTTCTTTTCATCATGTTCTTCTTCTAAGATGTCTTCTTTTTCTTCCTTTTTTTTGCTCCTCTTCTTCTTTCTTTTCTTCTACTTCTAAGATTTATTCTTTTCTTTCTCCTTTTTGCTTGTTGTTGATGTCTTTTGATTTTTTTCTACTTTGTTTTCTTTCTCCTTTGTTATTTTTTGTCTTTTCTTATTTGCTTCCTTCTTCTTCTTCTTCTTTTTGTCTTCTTTGTCTTCATCGCCTCTGAACTTGTCTCCTCATATTGTTTCTTCCTGGTGTCCTGAAGAGCTTTCTTTCTTTGCCGCTGTAGAGTTTGTTGTTTTTTTCTTCGTTC
>CM060347.1:68371-80871 GCA_030674155.1 Stramonita haemastoma | reverse complement strand
GTTAAGCAGCATCGAGCGTAGTTACCAACTGGATGGATGACTGTTTGCGTGCCTTGGCTTCAGTATAGTCCCCGAGTCCACCCAGCTGTAAATGGGTACCTACCCTCTTTAGGGTCGGGGAAGGTACAGCAGCGAGGGAGAGGAGATGGGCGCTGCCCTCAATATGCTGGCTCCTGGAGAAGCCGAGGTCTCTGATGCCTTGCTCCCCTATGACCACACAGGTTATTGGACACCTTTACCTTTTTCTTTTATATGCAAACTTACTTACAGCCAGTGTGCTTACAGTTTCAGCGATTGTTGAGTATGATTCGTGAGATCCAGTGCATATTCTTGAGGATTCTTAATGTTAAGACGTAAAACACCCAACAACAACAGATAACACTGGTTTTACCTTATTGGGTGCTTCCACTTGCTAGTGCTGCGTCCTCAGGCATTGAAGTACCTAGGACGGGAACAGTCTTCTATGGTGTCCATCAGGCTGTAGTCTTGCAGGGTGTAGTCTTTAAGGGTGTCATCTTCCAGGCTGAAGTCTTGTACGCTATCTTGCAGGGTATTGTCTTCTAAGGTGTCCAGCACAGTGTAGTCTTGCAGGCTGTATCTTCCATTCCGTCTTCTTACGTGTATTGCAAGATGTCGTCTTCTATTGTGTGCAGCAGGCTGTAGTCTTGCAGGCTGTCATGTTTCATGCTGTCATCTTCTATGCTGTCTTGCAGGGTTTAGTCTTGCACGAGAAAGTCTTCTATGGCGTCGAGCAGGCTGTAGACTTGCACGATGTTGTCTTCTATGGAGGACATAGAGAGAGAGAGAGAGTGAGTGAGAGGGAGGGAGGGAGTGAGTGAGAGAGAGAGAGAGAGACAGAGAGAGAGAGAGAGAGAGAGAGAGAGAGAGAGAGAGAGAGAGAGAGAGAGAGAGAGAGAGAGAGAGAGAATCAATCAACTAAACATAGCAACAGTTACACAAACATATACAGGCACAGATTTAAATAGCCATAAGTACCCGATGCACACACTTGCATCCTTGTTCCAACTCAACACGTAACCATACTTTCTGAATATTAAACGGCGCTATTTTGATAAGAGAAACATTTAAACAAACATAACGAGGTCCAACAGTCGTGCAAGGTACTTTTTGCAAGCAAAGCACCAATGCTGATATGAAAATCTGATGCTTTTAGATATCATCCAACTGTTTCCATCAATGACAAACACTTAGCATGACCTGTACTCTTCTTGGAAGGAGAACAATCCTCTAAAGCCAGAGTAGGCAGATAGTTAGAGCCAAGTTTTTTAGGAAAAAAAGATAGGTCAATTACGTAAACTGCTCAATCACAAGAGATTTTAAACTCTCAGTGTTTCTTTAATATATTGTGTGGGAAATCATGCATGTCCTTAAAAAGCTCTCCGAATATTAAACTGGACTGGCCAACAACAACAACAACCACAACCACAGATGACATTATGAACATACCTTATTGGGTGCTTCCACTTGCTCGTGCCACGTCCTCAGGCATTGAAGTACCTAGGACGGGAACAGTCTTGCAGGGTCTTCTTTTCTATGGTGTCCAGCAGGGTGTAGTCTTGCAGGGTGTAGTCTTACAGGGTGTAGTCTTGCAGGGTGTAGTCTTGCAGGGTGTAGTCTTACAGGGTGTAGTCTTGCAGGGTGTAGTCTTGCAGGGTGTAGTCTTACAGGGTGTAGTCTTGCAGGGTGTAGTCTTGCAGGGTGTAGTCTTACAGGGTGTCATCTTGTATTGTTTGTAGCAGGGTGTAGTCATCTTCAAGGCGTTCGTCTTCTATTTTGTCCAGCAGGCTGTAGTCTTACAGGATGTAGACTTGTATGGTGGACACACATACACAGATTGAAACACACATACACAGATTGAAACACACATACACAGATTGAAACACACATACACAGACACAGCGAGATAAGGACAGAAAAAGAAAGAGCCAACTAGAAAATTTAGCAGTTACACAAACATGTACAGGCACAGATTTAAATAGACACACCTACACTATACTACACACACCACACAGACATGTAGACAAACACTGTCACTTCTGTTTTTGTTTCATCTGAAAACAGTAAAACTGTCGAAATATTAAACAGCACCATTCTGAAAATAACCCCATAACATACATAGCAAGGTCCAATAATTGTGCAAGTTACAGATGCAAGCCAAACACCAGCGTAGATATGAAAATCTGATGCTTTTAGATATCTTCCAACTGTTTTCATCAATGAAAAACTCTAACCATGACCTGTCCTCTCCATGGAAGGAGAAAATTCTTCTAAAGCCAGAGTACGCAGATAGTTATAGACAAGATTTTAGGACAGAAAGAAAAAAAAAAGCTATTGACTCAACCAGCTCACTCAAAAGATACTTTAAAGTCTCACTGATTCTTAAATCTACTGTGTGAGAAAGTACACATGATCTTCAAACTCTCAGAAAGTTAACTCGTGAAACTCCCAACAACAACAGACAACAATGTGAACATACCTTATTGGGTGCTTCCACTTGCTCGTGCCGCATCCTCAGGCATTGAAGTACCTAGGACGGGAACAGTCTTGCAGGGTCTTCTTTTCTATGGTGTCCAGCAGGCTGCAGTCTTGCACGATATTGTCTTCTGTGGAGGGAACCCACACAGAGATTAAGACACACATAGATGGACACAGACAGACAGAAGGAAACAGCCAACTATACAATTTAGCAGTTACACACACATAGACACAGACACACACAAACACACAGAGACACACACACACTCACAACCACATACACACACACACACACACACACACACACACACACTCACACACACACACACATGCACTCAAACACACACACACACACACACACACACACACACACACACACACACACACACACACACACACACACACACACGAGCACACGTGCGCCCATGCGTGCACGCATGAATATGCAAACACACTCACAGCCATCTACATGAAGACGTTTAACTCACCAGCATCTTCTACTTGTTCTTGTCCTGCCTGTCCTCCTCCTCCTATTCCTCCTCCTATTCCTCCTCCTATTCCTCCTCCTATTCCTCCTCCTCCTCCTATTCCTCCTCCTCATCTTTCTACTCCTGCTCCCGGTTTTTGACAGGTTGTTTTCATCTGCTTTTTTCCTCCTTTTCTTCTCTTAGTTTCTGTTGTTGTTGTTGTTGTTACAGTTCTTGTCGTTAATGGATTTCTTGTTGTTCTAGTAGTTCTTTCTGGTTTTGTTGCTGCACTTTTCTTGTCGTTCTTGTTCTTGCCGTTCTTGTTCTTGTTCTTCTTCGCAATTCTTTTTCTTCTTTATTTTGTTGTTTAAATTGTTGTTTTTCTCGCTCTTGTTCCTGTTTATTTTTTTCTTATTCGACCTCTTCTTAGTTTTCTTTTTTTTGTTCTTGTTGCTGTTGATCTTTTTCTTGTTCTTGTTGTGTTGTTGTTCTCGTTGTTGTTCTTCAGTTTTTAAGTGTTGTTGTTCTTATTCCTTTTGTTGTTGTTGTTGTTCTTGTTCCTCTTGCTGTTGTTCTTGTTGTTTTTGTTGTTCTTGTTGTTGCTCTTTCTCTCTTTTTCTTCTTCTTGTTATCGCTGTTCTTCTTCTGTTTATGGTTATTCTTCCTTCATGTTCCTGTTGTTATTGTTGTTGTTATTGCTGTCGCAATTCTTCTTCCTCTTCTTCGCAATTGTTATTCTCCTTCGCAATTCCTCTTCTTTGTGTTGCTGTTGTTTGTTGTTGTTGTTCTTCTTCTATTTCTTGTCGCTGTTCATGTTGTTGTTGTTCTTCTTCTTCCTCTTGTTTTGTTCATCTTGTTGTGTTGTTCTTCTGTTTTTTGTTGTTGTTCATGTTGTTGTTCTTGTTGATGTTGTTCTTTCTTTTTGTTGTTGTCCATCTTTTGCTCTTTCCGATCTTCTCTCTCCTTCTCCTTTTCATCTGTGTGTGTGTGTGTGTGTGTGTGTGTGTGTGTGTGTGTGTGTGTGTGTGTGTGTGTGTGTGTGTGTGTGTGGTGTGTGTGTGTGTGTGTGTGTGTGTGTGTGTGTGTTATCCATTCTCTTTTCCTCTTGTTTTCTTTTTCTTCTTCTTCTTCCTCTTCGTTTTTGTTTCTATTTTTCTGTTCATCTGTTTGGTTTTCTCTCGATTTTCATCGTTGTTGGTCGTAGGTAGTTTTCATTTTCACCTTCTTCTTTCGCTTTCTTCTTCTTCTCTTTCTTTTTTTCTTTTCTTCTCTTCCTCCTTTACCACGGGCCGTTTTTCATCTTCTTTCCTTGCTGTTGTTGTTGTTATTAATGTTGTTGTTGTTGTTGTTTTGTCTTCTTTGATGTCATCTCCATTTCTTTCCTCCTGTTTTTCCTCGCCCTCCTTCTTTTTCCTTCTCCCACTTTTTTTCTTCTAGTTTTCATCCTCCTCTGTATTCTTCTCCTCCTCCTCCTCTGTATTCTTCTCCTCCTCCTCCTCTGTATTCTTCTCCTCCTCCTCCTCTGTATTCTTCTCCTCCTCCTCCTCCTCTGTATTCTTCTCCTCCTCCTCCTCTGTATTCTTCTCCTCCTCCTCCTCCTCTGTATTCCTCTTCTTCTCCTCCTCTGTATTCTCCTCCTCCTCCTCCTCCTCTGTATTCTTCTCCTCCTCCTCTGTATTCTTCTCCTCCTCCTCCTCCTCTGTATTCTTCTCCTCCTCCTCCTCCTCCTCCTCCTCCTCTGTATTCTTCTCCTCCTCCTTCTCTGTATTCTTCTTCTCCTCCTCCCCAGGCCCTTCCACCAGTTCTTATTTTCTTGCTTGTCCTCCTCCTCCCTCTCCTCCTCCTCTCTCTCCTCCTCCTCTCTCTCTCCTCCTCTCTCTCCTCCTCCTCTCTATTTTCTTCTCCCTCTCCTTCTCCTCTCTCTCCTCCTCCTCCCTCTCCTCCTCCTCTCTCTTTTCTTCTCCCTCTCCTCCTCCTCTCTCTCCTCCTCCTCTCTCTCCTCCTCCTCCCTCTCCTCCTCCTCTCTCTTTTCTTCTCCCTCTCCTCCTCCTCCTCCTCCTCCACCTTCCCCTCATCAGAGTGGTCAGAACGATGCGCTCGTGATCTGCTGACCTGGGTTCGAATCTCGATCAAGAGGATTTTCCCCCTGGAGTTAACATCAGCTGACTCCACTCTCCCCAAAAGTCCTTTAGATGAGACTATAAACCGAGGCCCCGTGTGTGAACGAATGCAGAACATCTTGCGCACATGTTAAATTCTGTTCCGCTTTTCGCAAGAGTAGGCCGCCAGGTGCCAGCGGGAATGGATGACAAATTTGACAAAACTGCATACACACGGGACCTCCTCCCCACCTCCTCCTCCTCACCACCTCCTCCTCATCATCCTCACCACCTCCTCCTCACCACCTCCTCCTCCTCCCCACCACCTCCTCCTCCTCACCACCACCTCCTCCTCCTCACCACCTCCTCCTCCTCACCCACCACCTCCTCCTCCTCCTCCACCACCTCCTCATCACCACCTCCTCGTCCTCCTCATCACCACCTCCTCGTCCTCCTCCCCACCTCCTCGTCCTCCTCACCACCACCTCCTCCTCCTCCACTCACCACCACCTCCTCCTCCTCACCACCACCTCCTCCTCACCACCACCTCCTCCTCCTCACCACCACCACCTCCTCACCACCTCCTCCTCCTCACCACCACCACCTCCTCCTCCCCACCACCTCCTGCTCCTCCTCATCACCTCCTGCTCCCCACCACCTCCTGCTCCTCCTCACCACCTCCTCCTCCTCCTCACCACCTCCTCCTCCCCACCACCTCCTGCTCCTCCTCACCACCTCCTCCTTCACAAAACTGCTTCTTATGCGTTTTGTTGTTGATCTTGTTGTGGTCATTGTTGTTCATCTTTTTCTTGTTGTTTGCCTTCTTTTTTCCTTGTTGTTTTTGTTCTTGTTATTCTACTTGTTCTTGATGTTGTTCTTGATGTTGTTCTTGTTGTTTTTGGTCTTGGTCTTGATCATTGACTTGTTTCTCTCGCTCTTATTGTTGTTGTTTTTCTTGTCTTTGTTGCTCCTGTTCTTCTTCTTGTTCTTGTTGTTGCTGCTGTATTTCTTCTTTTTTTTTTTCGTTGTAGACATACTGGTTTTAAAAATCAGTGTTTTTTTTCCCCTTCTGTCTACTTTGTCGTCGTCTGTTTCTTCGTCTGCTGCTTTGTCCTCTGTCCTTTCTTCTTTCTCTATGTTCCATGCTCTGTTCTGTAGAGTCTTGGTTCTATTGTGCTGTAAAGTAAAAGTAAAATTATACGTTTGGAAGTCCATGTGTAGTGATCACATCATTGACCTAGCATATGAAATTAATGGCACAACACGCGCGCGCGCGCGCGCGCGCACACACACCACACACACACACACACACACACACACACACACAAACACACACACACACACACACACACACACACACACACACACACACACACACACACACACACACACACGCAAACAGGCAAACACCCACGCACCCACGCACTGGAGCTCTGGCCCAGGAAAAAAGACAAATCTTTCCAAAGATGTCTAACTCAGTCCATGTCATTTCTAGCTCAGCCGACAACGAAGGCCAAATCTAGTCTGCCATCCTGTTCACTTAAAAAAAAGGAAAGGTTGCTTTAGCGTTCAATTCTAGTTCACACTCAGAACATACTGACCCTCTCCTGTACACACGAAACACTGTTATTCTGGTAAAAGAAACCCATCAGTAACATACATGGCCCAGGACACTAACTGAGTTATTGATGTCAGCACAGCACCAATGCCGATATACAAGTGTTGAGATTGTCTGAGTTATTGATGTCAGCAAAGCATCAATGCTGATATACAAGTATCTTCATCCTCAACAAAATCTTAGCATGAAGTGTAATCTCCATGAAAGGAGAACAAGTTTTCTGAAGCCAGAGTGCAGCTGCCTATTCATGGAGCACATTCTGGAGAACACTAAAAATAAGTCTCGTGGATAAGACTGTAAATTGTGGTTGTTTGTGAGAACGCACACAGTACATCTTGCACATATGTTCAAACCTGTTCTGCCTTCCGGAGGATTAGGCCATTGTGTGCCAGTGAGAACATGACAAAATTTTACCAAACTGTATGCAAATGGGCACTGTATGTAAAAAAAAAGTACCCAAATACTTATTCCACTATCCTTGAATAGATAATGGAATAGATAAAAATAATGGAATAGATTTTAAAAAAAATCAGCTGCAAAACCCAATAACAACACACAGTACCTTATTTCAGGTTTCCACTTGCTCGTGCCGCATCCTCAGGCAGTGAAGTACCCAGGACCGGAACAGTGCCGACAGCAGAACAAATCTACAAAAAAGGAGATAATATAATTATTTCAAAATCAAATACCTGCAGACAGGTAGACAGACAGAAACAGGAAGACAAACCGAGACACACAGAGAGAGGAAGAGACACAGAGACACACACACACACACATAGAAAGAAAGAGAGAAAGAGAGAGAGAGAGAGAGAGAGAGAGAGAGAGAGAGAGACAGAGACAGAGACACAGAGACACAGAGAGAGACAGAGACACACAGAGAGACAGACAGACAGACAGACAGACAGACAGAGAGGGACAGACAGACAGACAAACAAATATTAAAATTGCAGAAATAGTTATGTAAAAGCACATATTCAAACCTATGCTGTTTAATAATAACAATAGTGATGATATTAGAGATGATGATAATGATAGTAATAATAATGATAATGATAATAATAATAATAACAACAGTAACAAAAAAAACGAGGGTAACTTTTGTGTCCATTGTGTGTAGCTTAAGTGTCCCTCTTCGTAAAGAAGAAAAAATCCTCTGAAACCAGAGTATAGCTGCCTCCATTAGTATATCGCTAGGTACTTGAGAAAGGGGCATGCAAACAGGACGGGACGAAATAGCTCAGTGGTCAGAACACTCGCTTTCCCCAAGCGAAGGTTAAGCAGCATCGAGCGTGGTTACCAATTGGATGGGCGACTGTTTGAGTGCCTTGGCTTCAGTACAGTCCCCAAGTTTCACCCAGCTGTAAATGGGTACCTGTCCTCTTTAGGGTCAGGGAAGGTAAAGCAGCGAGGGAGAGGAGATGGGCGCCGCCCTCAATATGCTGGCCCCTAGAGAAGCTGAGGTCTGTGATGCCTTGCTCCCCTATGGCCACATAGGCTGCGTGACACATTTACCTTTTTATATGCAAATTTCTTATTTACAGCCAGTGTGCTTACATTTTCAGCCATTCTTAAGTATGATGTGTAAGATCCAGTGCATATTCTTGAACACTGTTAATGTTAGGAGTAAAACACCCAACAACAACAGATAGCACTGGTATTACCTTATTGGGTGCTTCCACTTGCTCGTGGTGCGTCCTCAGGCATTGAAGTACCTAGGACGGGAACAGTCTTCTATGGTGTCCATCAGGCTGTAGTCTTGCAGGGTGTAGTCTTTAAGGGTGTCATCTTGCAGGCAGGTCTTGTATGCTATCTTGCAGGGTATTGTCTTCTAAGGTGTCCAGCACAGTGTAGTCTTGCAGGCTGTCATCTTCCATTCCGTCTTACGTGTATTGCAAGATGTCGTCTTCTATTGTGTGCAGCAGGCTGTAGTCTTGCAGGCTGTCATGTTTCATGCTGTCATCTTCTATGCTGTCTCGCAGGGTTTAGTCTTGCACGAGAAAGTCTTCTATGGCGTCGAGCAGGCTGTAGACTTGCACGATGTTGTCTTCTATGGAGGACATAGAGTGAGTGGAGAGAGAGAGAGAGTGAGTGAGTGAGAGAGAGAGAGAGAGAGAGAGAGAGAGAGAGAGAGAGAGGGGAGAAGAGTGAGAGTGAGAGAGAGAGAGAGAGAAGAGAGAGAGGAGAGAGAGAGAGAGACAGAGAGAGAGAGAGAGAGTGAGGAGAGAGAGTGAGAGAGAGGAGAGGAGAGAGAGAGAGAGAGAGAGAGAGAGAGAGAGAGAGAGAGAGAGAGAGAGAGAGAGAGAGAGAGAGAGCAGAGACAGAGAGACAGAGAGAGAGAGAGAGAAGAGAGAGAGAGAGAGAGAGAGAGAGAGAGAGAGAGAGAGAGAGAGAGAGAGAGAGAGAGAGAGAGAGAGAGAGAGAGAGAGAGAGAGAGAGAGAGAGAATCAATCAACTAAACATAGCAACAGTTACACAAACATATACAGGCACAGATTTAAACAGCCATAAGTACCCGATGCACACACTTGCATCCTTGTTCCAACTCAACACGTAACCATACTCTCTGAATATTAAACGGCACTATTTTGATAAGAGAAACATTTAAACAAACATAACAAGGTCCAATAGTCGTGCAAGGTACTTTTTGCAAGCAAAGCACCAATGCTGATATGAAAATCTGATGCTTTTAGATATCCTCCAACTGTTTTCATCAATGACAAACTCTTAGCATGACCTGTGCTCTTCTTGGAAGGAGAACAATCCTCTAAAGCCAGAGTAGGCAGATAGTTAGAGCCAAGTTTTTTAGGAAGAAAAGAAAGGCCAATGACGTAAACTGCTCAATCACAAGAGATTTTAAACTTTCAGTGTTTCTTTAATATATTGTGTGGGAAATCATGCATGTCCTTAAAAGCTCTCCGAATATTAAACTGGATTGACCAACAACAACAACCACCACAGATGACATTATGAACATACCTTATTGGGTGCTTCCACTTGCTCGTGCCACGTCCTCAGGCATTGAAGTACCTAGGACGGGAACAGTCTTGCAGGGTCTTCTTTTCTATGGTGTCCAGCAGGGTGTAGTCTTGCAGGGTGTAGTCTTGCAGGGTGTAGTCTTGCAGTTTGTCATCTTGAAAGGTGTAGTCTTCCAGGGTGTCATCTTGTATTGTTTGTAGCAGGGTGTAGTCATCTTCAAGGCGTTCGTCTTCTATTGTGTCCAGCAGGCTGTAGTCTTACAGGCTGTAGACTTGTATGGTGGACACACATACACAGATTGAAACACACATACACAGATTGAAACACACATACACAGATTGAAACACACATACACAGATTGAAACACACATACACAGATTGAAACACACATACACAGACACAGCGAGATAAGGACAGACAAAGAAAGAGCCAACTAGAAAATTTAGCAGTTACACAAACATGTACAGGCACAGATTTAAATAGACATACCTACACTCTACTACACACACACCACACAGACATATAGACACACACTCTCACTTGTGTTTTTGTTTCATCTGAAAACAATAAAACTGTCGAAATATTAAACAGCACTATTCTGAAAAAAAACACCCCATAACATACATAGCAAGGTCCAATAATTGCGCCAGTTACAGATGCAAGCCAAACACCAGCGTAGATATGAAAATCTGATGCTTTTAGATATCTTCCAACTGTTTTCATCAATGACAAACTCTAACCATGACCTGTCCTCTCCATGGAAGGAGAAAAATTCTTCTAAAGCCAGAGTACGCAGATAGTTATAGACAAGATTTTAGGACAGAAAGAAAAAAAAAAGCTATTGACTCTACCAGCTCACTCAAAAGATACTTTAAAGTCTCACTGAATCTTAAATTACTGTGTGAGAAAGTACACATGATCTTCAAACTCTCAGAAAGTTAACTTGTGAAACTCCCAACAACAACAGACGACATTCTGAACATACCTTAGTGGGTGCTTCCACTTGCTCGTGCCGCATCCTCAGGCATTGAAGTACCTAGGACGGGAACAGTCTTGCAGGGTCTTCTTTTCTATGGTGTCCAGCAGGCTGCAGTCTTGCACGATGTTGTCTTCTTCTGTGGAGGGCACCCACACAGAGATTAAGACACACATAGATGGACACAGACAGACAGAAGGAAACAGCCAACTATACAATTTAGCAGTTACACACACATAGACACAGACACACACAAACACACAGAGACACACACACACACTCACAACCACATACACGCACACACATGCAATCACACAACACACACACACACACACACACACACACACCACACACACACACACACAACACACACACACACACGAGCACACGTGCGCCCATGCGTGCACGCATGAATATGCAAACACACTCACAGCCATCTACATGAAGACGTTTAACTCACCAGCATCTTCTACTTGTTCTTGTCCTGCCTGTCCTCCTCCTCCTATTCCTCCTCCTCCTCCTATTCCTCCTCCTCCTCATATTCCTCCTCATCTTTCTACTCCTGCTCCCGGTTTTTGACAGGTTGTTTTCATCTGCTTTTTTCATCTTTCTTTTCTTCTCTTAGTTTCTGTTGTTGTTGTTGTTGTTGTTACAGTTCTTGTCGTTAATGGATTTCTTGTTGTTCTAGTTGTTCTTTCTGGTTTTGTTGCTGCACATTTCTTGCCGTTCTTGTTCTTGTTCTTCTTCGCAATTCTTTTTCTTCTTTATTTTGTTATTTAAATTGTTTTTTCTCGCTCTTGTTCCTGTTTATTTTTTTTTCTTATTCGACCTCTTCTTAGTTTTCTTTTTCTGGTTCTTGTTGCTGTTGATCTTTTTCTTGTTCTTGTTGTTGTTATTGTGTTGTTGTTTTCGTTGTTGTTCTTGCTGTTGTTCTCGTTGTTGTTCTTCAGTTTTTAAGTGTTGTTGTTCTTATTCCTTTTGTTGTTGTTGGTGTTCTTGTTCCTCTTGCTGTTGTTCTTGTTGTTTTTGTTGTTCTTGTTGTTGCTCTTTCTCTCTCTTTTTCTTCTTCTTGTTATCGTTGTTCTTCTTCTGTTTATGGTTATTCTTCCTTCACGTTCCTGTTGTTATTGCTGTCGCAATTCTTCTTCCTCTTCTTCGCAATTGTTATTCTCCTTCGCAATTCCTCTTCTTCGTGTTGCTGTTGTTTGTTGTTGTTGTTCTTCTTGTATTTCTTGTTGCTGTTCATGTTGTTGTTGTTGTTGTTCTTCTTCCTCTTGTTGTTGTTCATCTTGTTGTGTTGTTCTTCTGTTTTTTGTTGTTGTTCATGTTGCTGTTCTTGTTGATGTTGTTCTTTCTTTTTGTTGTTGTCCATCTTTTGCTCTTCCGATCTTCTCTCTCCTTCTCCTTTTCATCTGTGTGTGTGTGTGTGTGTGTGTGTGTGTGTGTGTGTGTGTGTGTGTGTGTGTGTGTGTGTGTGTGTTGGGTGTGTGTGTGTGTGTGCTGTGTGTGTGTGTGTTATCCATTCTCTTTTTCCTCTTGTTTTCTTTTCTTCTTCTTCTTCTCTTCGTTTTTGTTTCTATTTTTTCTGTCTCATCTGTTTTGTTTTCTCTCTATTTTCATCGTTGTTTGGGCGTAGGCAGTTTTCATTTTTACCTTCTCTTCTTCTTTCGCTTTCTTTTTCTTCTCTTTTTTTTTTTTCTTTTCTTCTCTTCCTCCTTTACCCCCGGGCCGTTTTTCATCTTCTTTCCTTGCTGTTGTTGTGTTGTTATTAATGTTTTTTGTTGTTGTTGTTTTGTCTTCTTTGATGTCATTTTCCATTTCTTTCCTCCTGTTTTTCCTCGCCCTCCTTCTTTTTCCTTTCTCCACTT
>CM060347.1:66611-68271 GCA_030674155.1 Stramonita haemastoma | reverse complement strand
CACTGACAATTTCCACTCCCTTCCCCCCCTCTCTCCACCCCACCCCAACCTTTCTCCACGTCCAGGGTAAAAGCTTACGACTGCACAGGACGGGATAGCTCAGTGGTCAGAGCACTCATTTTCCCGAAGCCAAGGCAGAATCCAGCGTGGTTACCAATTGGATGGGTGACCGTTTGCTTGCCTTGGCTTCAGTACAGTTCCCCCAGTTCACCCAGCTGTAAATAGGTACCTGCCCTCTTTAGGGTCAGGGAAGGTAAAGCAGCGAGGGAGAGGAGATGGGCGCCGCCTCAATATGCTGGCCCCTAGAGAAGCTGAGGTCTCTTGATGCCTCGCTCCCCTACGACTACACAGGTTATGGGACACCTTTACCTGTTTACCTTTACCGTTCACATCTGTGCATATGATTAGTGTTGTGTCAAAACCTTCGGGGTAAAGGGTTCCGGGTTCCCGGAGAGAGTCGTTGTAGTGGTCGCTACCCTGGTGGGCGTGTCAACAAGTCTTGCTCCACGACTGAACTAATACTGTCGTTGCCGCCGCTGTAGTCTAGTGGTTAGGGCGTTGGACTCGTAATCTAAAGGTTGCGGGTTCGATCCCAGCTTTCGGCTATGGCGGTGTGCTCTTGGAAAAGGCACTTTACGGCTATTTTCTCACCCCACCCAGGTGTAAAAGGGGTACCAACCTTGTGTTGGGGGTTAACCCTGCGATAGACTGGCGTCCTATCCAGGGGGGGGGGAGTCTATGACTCTCAGTCGCTTAACGCCACAGAAACCGGGATAAGCACCGGCCTGATGAGCCTTAGGCTCGGGACAGACTTTAACTTTAACTAATACTGTCGTTAGTAGGGGGCTTAGTAGGTGGTGTCTTACGTGTGTTAGATCAGATACAAGATTAACAAAACTGCATACACACGTGGACTGGATGTAAAAAAACAAACAAAGCACACGAGTGCTTATTCCATTATTTTCGATATAAAAGAATAAATAGATAAACAAATAAATGTCAGATACTCTGAGCCTGATTGCAGCCTACCCCACCCATACGCATTTTTACTCATATGACAGAGCAATCCAATTCAATCTCTTTGGGGTTTTTTTTTTTTTAGACAACAATAGTTGCTGTGTAAGCCATCAATGATGATGAAGAAGAAGAGGACAGGAACTTCACAGAAAATGAGGCAATAACCACACCACCACCACCACCACCACCACCACCACCACCACCACCAACACCAACACCAACACCACCAACAACACAATCACCACCACCACCAACAACAACAACAATACCAACACCAACACCACCAACAACACAATCACCACCACCACCACCACCAC
The DNA here is from genome assembly GCA_030674155.1 of Stramonita haemastoma. Classification (NCBI taxonomy): domain Eukaryota; kingdom Metazoa; phylum Mollusca; class Gastropoda; order Neogastropoda; family Muricidae; genus Stramonita; species Stramonita haemastoma. The sequence goes on along the minus strand of CM060347.1, from coordinate 66,937 downwards.
CACCACCGCCACCACCACCACCACCACCACAACCACCACCACCACCACCACCACCACAACCACCACCACCACAAACCACCACCACCATCAACAAAAGTAGAATTCATATAATGTAAACTTTTCCAGTGGAAAACCACCCCTTAGACACATTGATATGGGTACGCTGTGTGACGTCACACCCAGCCTGACTTTTGGGTGGGGACTGAACATAGTTGACCATATTTTAGTACCTAAACCCTAAATATAGGCTAGTCACCACAAGGACTATGGGGAAAGGGGTCTCCATTTCGCAACATACACCCTGTCTACCCAGTGGATTGTTTTGA
>CM060347.1:41611-46611 GCA_030674155.1 Stramonita haemastoma | reverse complement strand
ATTGAGAGAATGGCTCTGAGGAAGTTATGGACTCTGGGATATGGTGGGCGTCAAAAGTTGAAGAAAGAAAAAAAAAATCATTCTCAACGTGAAGAACTCATTGCCCTCATTGCATGAATCATTCTCAGCCTTTTAAAAAAAAAAGGGCAGGAATTTCATTTCATTATGAAAAGTTATAATTGGCTTTACAAAACCATTTTCAGATTTTAAAAAAATCTTAAGTCTTGAAAAAACCCATTTTCTTTGTATGAAAATAGCCATTCTAAAGTTTCATGATGTTTACCAAAAAAACGTAAAAACAAACAAACCCCCCAACAAAGCAGCAGCAGCAGCAGAATCAGAACAGCAGTGTGTTTGGTTTTCACACTGCTGTCGGTTTGCTCTGTGACCTAGGTGTGACAGAATATGAATCAACAGGCAAAGTCATTAAGTCCTTCGGATGAGACTATAAAGCAAGGCCCCATGTGCAAATGCACGCAGAACATCTTGCACATACTTTAAATTCTGTTCCGCTTTTTCGTAGGAGTAGGCCATTGTATGCTGACGGGAACAGATAACAAGATTTACAAAACTGCATACACACAGGGACTGGATGTAAAAAAAAAGCACAGGATTGCTTATTCCATTATCCTTGATATAAAAGAGTAAATAGATAAAAGAGTAAATAAACAAGAGTAAATAAGAATAGTATTTTCATCGCACTAATAGTCAAGGGTATCATTTACTGTCAGCACTACTCGGTTTTCACCATATTGTGCTATATACCACATAATTATGCCTAGCCTGGTACATTGCTAATCATCAACACCCCCCCCCCCCCCACTCCTTCCTCACAAGATGGTATTTTCACCACAAAACATTGAAGTGTTTCATCCACTATCGACATCAATATTTGAACATTAAGGGTTTTATCGACCATTTTTTAAATGAAAAGTTTGTCTGTTTTATTGACCAACAGCTTTTGTTCATGATACTGTAAGTGATAAGAGAGAGAGAGTGATTGGGAGGGGTAGGGAGGGTAATGGTATGATGGTGATCTTAATTAAACTGTGTGTAGTCATATTTTGCCAAGGTAATTTGTATAAACCCAGCTATATCTTTTCACTTGCTAGGATCAAGGTGTACTGTTTGTTTGTCCATCGTGTTCGATGATGACATCCACAACTGCAGAGGAGGCAGCTGCTGTTTTGGAAATTGGGCAGAAATTTGTTTATAGTGGAGATCCCTTGCCCACAGTACACCCCACTCTCTTGGCCAAGAGGGCATAAGGACAGTCTGTGTTGGAGACGTTCTCCAAAGGCTAACTAGCCCCCAGGGCTGCAGCACATAACGAACTGTGCATCAAGCCTCCTAGTCAGAGAGTCATCATTGATCACTGAAGACTAAGCTGTAAAGTAGAATTCCACGAGTGGGAAAGAAAGCCACTAATCATACAGCCTCTCACTTTGTTGTTGCCCCCAGAGTCAATGGTTTAATCAAGAACTGGGATAAAGCCACTAATCATACAGCTCAACATACACTTTGCTCTCGCCCCTAGTGTCAATGGTTTAATCAAGAACTGGGATAAAGCCACTGATCATACAGCCTCTCACTTTGTTGTTGCCCCCAGCATCAATGGTTTAATCAAGAACTGGGATAAAGCCACTGATCATACAGCCTCTCACTTTGCTGTTGCCCCCAGCATCAATGGTTTAATCAAGAACTGGGATAAAGCTACTGATCATACAGCCTCTCGCTTTGCTGTTGCCCCCAGCATCAATGGTTTAATCAAGAACTGGGATAAAGCTGAGGATCTGTAGGCATAAGTGTACAGCTCTCCCCAAAACACATTGACAGTCCTCAGTTGACAGTCATGGTTGACTAGGGCAATGATGCCAGAGAGGACAGAGAAGCTGAATTTAAACCCTGTTTTTATCTGTATAATTAGGGTTGCACAGTATCAAAACGAATCTTAGGAGGTAACAGCCCTGATTATGGTATGTGTGGTAGATGGGGTTATAAACAACAAAATTGGAGTGGATTGGATTGAAGGTGCGAAAGTCTAGGCCAGGGATGTTAAACACTGTTACCAACTTGCAGATGACACTACAGTAGACTTCTCTACAGTACAGTACAGTACAGTACAGTACAGTACAGCACAGCACAGCACAGCACAGCACAGCACAGCACAGCACAGCACAGCACAGCACAGCACAGTACACTACACTACACTACACTACACTACACTACACTACACTACACTACAGGGAGACGGGATGGCCTAGTGGTCAAAACATTGCGCTGGCAATTTGACGACCCGGGTTCGATTCCCGTTCGAGGGAATTTTTCCCCTAAACATCAGTGCTGACTCCACTCTTCCCAGAAGTCCTTGGGTGAGACTCTAAACCGAAGCCCCGTGTGCGAACGCACGCAGAACATCTTATGCACACGTTAAATCCTGTTCCGCTTTTTGTAAGAGTAGGCCATTGTGTGCCGGTGGGAACAGATGACAAGATGAGGGGAGTATAATTTTGTGAAAGGTAAAAATAAACTGTTCGTGATGACTGTAATATATTTTTGATACTGAAAAATACTGATACTGAAGATTTACTCTTGTTCAATGGTAAAATCCGCTGCTTTTGGGATGTTTTGGTTTTTGTTTTCGTGGATAGAACTGACCATTTGTATGGTATGAATCATGATGGTTTTTAATTCTATACACTTACCTTTTTTTAATAAAAGAAATTACCATTTCTCTCGTACATTTTTCCGTTTCAATGCTGGGGAAAAAAAGTAAAGATTTGAAATGTCAAATTTCTGGATGGTTTGTTGTTGTTGTTGTTGCTGTAGTTGCTGTTAATTGTGTTTTGCTGCTGTTGTTGTTGTGGCTGCTGTTGTTGCTGCTGTCAGTATTGTTGCTGCTATTGCTGTTGTTGTTGTTGCTGCTGCTGCTGTTGTTGCTGTTGTTGTTGCTGCTGTTGTTGCTGCTGCTAGTATTGTTGCTGCTATTGCTGTTGTTGTTGTTGCTGCTGCTGCTGTTGTTGCTGTTGTTGTTGCTGCTGTTGTTGCTGCTGCTGCTAGTTGTTGCTGCTATTGCTGTTGTGTTGTGCTGCTGCTGCTTGTTGCTGTTGTTGTTGTTGCTGCTGTTGTTCTGCTTGTTGTTGCTGATGCTAGTGTTGTTGCTGCTCTTGTTGTTGTTTGTTGTGTTGTGCTGTCTATCGCGGTGGTGTGAAGAGTTGCTCCACGGTAACAACTCATACACACGCGCACACACACATGCATGCATGCACGCACACACACACACACACACACACACACACACACACACACACACACACACACACACACACACACACGCACACACACAGAGCAGAACACAACACAACACAACACAACACAGCACAACATACACGTACTCCCCCCCCCCCCCCCACACACCAGTACCAATACCAATACTTGCTAAATAAATTCAGAAAATCATTTACAAGCCATATATCTATCTATCTATCTATCTATCTATCTATCTATCTATCTATCTATCTATCTATCTATCTATCTATCTATCTATATATATATATATATATATATATATATATATATATATATATATAGAGAGAGAGAGAGAGAGAGAGAGAGAGAGAGAGAGAGAGAGAGGATGAACAATAAACAGCAAAAGCAGAAAACAAACATTTATCATAGAAAATGATAAGATTAAACATTAAAAAAAAATCACATGCACGCACATTTGAGCTAGATCACCTGATGTCCGTTCAGGGGATATTTTTCCCAATAAGTTAACATCAGTGTTCACTCCACTCTGTCCCCCAAAAGTCATTCGTATGAGACTATAACCCGAGGCCCTGCGTACAAACGCACGCAAAATATCTTGCCTACACGTTAAAACCTGTTCTTGCTTTCATGGGGTAAGCCATTCATACATGTCATATGACAAAAAGGTGTATTTATACAATTATTAAACAATTAAAAACAAAAACAAAAAGAAAGAAAAGAAAAACAACGCAGACACACTGGTGTCGTGTTAAGACATCATCTCGGAAGTCAGAATACAGCTTTAATATGGGCAAAAACTGTCGTATACGCCAAAATATCTCACTAAGGGTGAAATTCGGAGCCCTTCCCTAGGAACAACAACAAAAAAAGCAAGGTAAAGGTAAGGGTGTCCCATAACCTATGTGGTCGAAGTGGAGCGAGGTGTCAGCATGTTGAGGGCGGAGCCCATCTCCTCTCCCTCGCTGCTTTACTTTCCCTGACCCTAAAGAGGGAGGTATCCATTTATAGCTGGATGAATTGGGGACTGCACTGAAGCCAAGGTGTGCATACAGTCACCCATCCACTTCGTAACCACAATCAATGCTGCTTAACCTTAGCTTGGGGAAAGCCAGTGCCAAAAAAAAAAATCCAAGGATATCGACGATTTCATCGAAACTTTTATTCCGCAGTAGATACTGCATAAAGTTTAATGAATAATTATGGGAATCGTACTTTCTGTTTGATGTCTATTACCATTTAAAGAATAAAATTTGCGCAACACAGAAGAGTTCTATGTCGAGTCGTTATTTTACCGGTTTGTCTAATTAACTCCCCTGAAGCGGAGGCCTTTATGAATTTTAGTAGTAACAAAGAAGGCGACAGTGTTTTTTGCCAGGGGAGGGAATTCAACGTATCGCTGCGCGAACTGTTATGAAATTAGGTAGTTTTAAAGAAGGCAGCTGTGTTTTTCTCGCCAGGGGAAACAATTCAAAGCGTCGCTCATCAGAGCGATGTTTGCAGGCGGGGGTAAAAGACAAAATTTTATTCTAAAAAAAATTGTTGAACCTTTTTTCTTAATTCAAATTCCTCGTAAGTTTTTCTTTTAAAATTATTGCAGCAAATTACAGTTTTCCGCAACAGATAGATAATTATGTTAGAATGACGACAGGGATGAGACCACGGAGGATACGTAGCTGGCACACCTTACAATAAGTTGATCTGCAAATCTGCATACTTTATAATTAACACTA
>CM060347.1:24111-31611 GCA_030674155.1 Stramonita haemastoma | reverse complement strand
CCACCACCACCACCACCACCACCACCAACAGAAAAGAAAAGCGAAATTTTCAAGATGGATGAACTTCCAAACGTGACAGCCCTGACTGAAGAAAGCTCATCCTCCATGTTGATGACGACACTCCACACCACCGCCGCCACCCTCCATCTGACGAGTACGGCTCCACGTCACAACGATGACGGTAAAGTCACCACTGATGACATCACGGCTGCCTTTCGCAACTTCGTCATTTTGCCTCTGACGTCATTCGGCCTGGCGGGAAACGTTCTTTCTCTGTGGGTATGGTCAGCGGAGACCGCTTACAACTCCACTGTCTTCATGCTGAAGGTAGGTAGGTAAGTAGGTAGGTAGGTAGGTAGGTAGGTAGGTAGGTAGGTAGGTAAGTAGGTAGGTAGGTATGTAGGTAGGTAGGTAGGTGGGTAAGTAGGTGGGTAGGTAGGTAGGTAGGTAGGTAAGTAAGTAAGTATGTATGTATGTATGTATGTATGTATGTATGTATGTATGTATGTATGTATGTATGTATGTATGTATGTATGTATGTATGTATGTATGTATGTAGGTAGGTAGGTAGGTAGGTAGGTAGGTAGGTAGGTAGGTAGGTAGGTAGGTAGGTAGGTATGAATGTATGTATGTATGTATGTATGTATGTATGTATGTATGTATGTATGTATGTATGTATGTATGTATGTATGTATGTATGTATGTATGTCGGTAGGTAGGTAGGTAGGTAGGTAGGTAGGTAGGTAGGTAGGTAGGTAGGTATGTGTGTCTGTCTGTCTGTCTGTCTGTCTGTATGTATGTATGTATGTATGTAGGTAGGTAGGTAGGTAGGTAGGTAGGTAGGTAGGTAGGTAGGTAGGTAGGTCAGCGCCTTGGCTTTATCACAGTTCTTGATTAAACCACTGAGCTGGGGGTAACAGCAAAGGGAGAGGCTGTGTGATCAGTGGCTTTCTTTCCCACTCATGGAATTCCACTTTACAGCTTAATCTTTAGTGATCCGTTTGCATGCCTTGGCTTCAGTACAGTTCCTCCAGTTCACCCAGCTGTAAATGGGTACCTGCCTTCTTTAAGGTCAGGGAAGGTAAAGCAGCGAGGGAGAGGAGATGGGCGCCACCCTCAATATGCTGGCCCATAGAGAAGCTGAGGTCTCTGACGCCTTGCTCCCCTACGACCACGTAGGTTATGGGACACCTTTACCTTTTACTTTACCTTTTGATGAACTATGACTCTCTGACTAGGAGGCTTGACTTGCACAGTCCTTATGTGCTGCAGCCCTGGGGGGCTAGTTGGCCTTTGGAGAACATCTCCAACGCTGACTGTCCTTATGCCCTCTTGGCCGAGAGAGTGGGGATGTGCTGTGGGCAAGGTATCTCCACTATAATCAAATTTCTGCCCAGTTTCCGAAACAGCAGCTGCCTCCTCTGCTGTTTTGCAGGTCATCATCGAGCAGACGGACAAACATACAGGTAGGTAGGTGCGGGTGTTGGATGGCTGTTAGTATGGGCAGTAGGGAGAGGGACTGGATCATACCAATGCTCAATTTTTGTTGTTGTTGTTGTTGTTGAGTTTTTTGTGTTATTGAGGTTTTTGTTGTTGTTGTTGTTGTTCCTCGGCTACAGCTCTGAGGTTCACCACTGGTGAGAGTTTTGCCTCTGCCACTAGCCCCCCCCCCCCCCCCCCTCCCCCCAACCAACCGCCAGTTTGGGCAGTAGGGAGAGTGAATGGGTGCAAGTGTGTTTTCTTTTTTTTTTCTTGTTTTTTTTCGTTGATGGTTTTATTTCTTTCCTGGGTCAGTGCTTCCAGGTTCATCAATAGTGAGATTTTTGCTTAAACGACCGGTTTCCCCTTCCACACACCATTAAGGTAGCTGCTAGAGGAAAAAGAAGAAGAAGAAGAAGAAGAAAGAAGAAGAAGAAGAAGAAGAAGAAGAAGAAGAAGAAGAAGAAGAAGAAGAAGAAGAAGAAGAAGAAGAAGAAGAAGAAGAAGAAGAAGAAAAGAAGAAGAAGAAGAAGAAGAGGAGGAGGAGGAGGAGGAGGAGGAGGAGTTACAGCAGACTATCGGTCCCACTGGCACACACAATGGCCAAGTCTTACAGCAGTCAGTCAGCGCTGCAGTCACCACTGTACTAGGCCTAACGATGTTTCAAGAGTTCGTTTTTTCTATTGTTTCAACCATGACCTCCAAAACAGTAGAGGAGGCAGCTGCTGTTTCGGAAACTGGGAAGAAATTTGATTATAGTGGAGATGCCTTACTCACAGTACATCCCCACTCTCTCGGCCAAGAGGGCATAAGGACAGTCAGCGTTGGAGATGTTCTCCAAAGGCCAACTAGCCCCCAGGGCTGCAGCACATAAGGACTGTGCAAGTCATGCCTCCTTGTCAGAGAATCATAGTCGATCACTAAAGACTAAGCTGTAATGTGGAATTCTATGAGTGGGAAAGAAAGCCACTGATCATACAGCCTCTCACCTTGCTGTTTCCCCCAGCGTCAATGATTTAATCAAGAACTGGGATAAAGCCACTGATCATACAGCCTCTCACTTTGCTGTTGACCCCAGCATCAAATGATTTAATTAACAACTGTGATAAAGCCACTGATCATACAGCCTCTCACTTTGCTGTTGCCCCCAGCGTCAAATGATTTAATCAAGAACTGTGATAAAGCCCAGGCGCTGAAGGCTGTGTTTCAAGAGTACTAGGTCTGTTCCTGTGTCCAGATGCTGGCCTTTTGGGACAGTGTCTTGTGTGCCGCCCACCTGGTCTTCGCCCTGGCCAAACTGTCCACACAACAGGTACCCCTCTTCTTCTTCCACACCTGCATCATCTTCGTTCTCATTTCTCAGGTAGGTGCGTGTGCGTTTTGGAATTGCTTTAGCTGTCATTCTCCGTAATCCCGTTTGGGCCCAAAACTTCCCCCCCCCCCCCATCCGTTTGATCATGAGTGGTGATCAGGGTGCTAGTCTTTCGGATGAGATGATAAAATCAGGTCCTGTGTGTTACATTTCATTATTTAGTGCATGTAAAAGAACCCACGGCAACAAGAGGGTTGTCCGTGACAAAATTCTGTAGAAGAAAGCCACTCTGATAGGGAAACAAATACAATTGCAGACAGCAAAAGAATAAAATGAGTAGGCGCTGTACTTGTGGCAACGCGCTCTCCCGGGGACAGCAGCCCGAATTTCAGTCAGAGAAATCTGGTGTGATATTATTGTCACCATCACCACAAGTCATGGCCGTCATCATCACCACCCCGACCCCGATAGTCACGGTCACCACTAGTTGTTACTACAGATGTAGACAAGTAATAAAAAAAAAAAAAAAACGAAACAAGGGTAAGAATAACAATCTACAAAGTAACCAGGTGTAAGGTATCCTCGAGCATAAAGATGGACTCACAATCTGTCTCGTCAAATGTTCTTCTAAAAGTTTCTGACAATTTTGTTTTGAAGGAGACAATTTTTAAAAAGGGAGGTAGATTATTCCACAGTGTTCTTCCTGAACAAGCAAGGCTTGATTTATAGATTTGATTTATACGGGGCTTCGGCAAAAAGAGTCTATGAGAAGGTCTGTTTTTACTGACAGCAAAAATTTTCACATTTTTATTTTAGGGCTTTTCTGTTTAATATATTTTGTACATGTATAGGCAATTGTTGAAATGTAGACTGTCTTTGAGTGGAAGAGTATATAATTCTTTGTAAGCCTAGTTGGTCATGGTCAGCGTATTAGGGTTCAATGTGATTAATTTGACAGCTCTTTTATGCAGGTGGCTCATATGCTTTATGTTGTGTGTGTGTGTGTGGGGGGGGGGGGGGGGGGCTTATATGCTTTATGGTGTGTGTATGTGTATGTGAGAGAGTGTGTGTGTGTGTATGCATGTGTTTGCGTGCGTGTGTGCTTGCGTGTGTATGTATGTGTTTGCGTGCGTGCGTGCGTGTGTATGCGTGCGTGCGTGCGTATGCGTGCGTGTGCGCTTGCTTGCTTGCTTCTATCCTTACTCTCTCCGACGAGGGTTGATTTATTCTCTCTTTATCTTGATCCAGATCAGTTCCGTGTATACCACGCTCCTATCCAGCGCCACACGACTTTTGGCCATCTTCAGACCTGCCCACTTCAACACCATTCTGTCCAGACCACGAGTCATCGCCCTTTGTGTCGCCATCTTGGTCTGGAGTGTGCTCCTCTCTCTGTTCGAGGCCTTCTTATACGTTTGCTGGCTGGTGAATGGTAGGGCTGGTTGCCAATATATTTTGGACATTGTTAACTTTTATCGTAAAAATTACTTCTTCGATCTGCTTGCTTTCTGTATTCCTATCTTTCTGCTGTTGGCGTGTAACGCTTTGATCGTTTGGAAATTTTCCCAACATCGGAAAGAGGTCAATGGCGCCTCATCCAATCAGGGACAAGGAGACAAAACTCGTCGCTTGTCCATCACCATGGTGACCATTTCTGTGACGAGTCTTTTGAGTTATCCCGTGGCGGTGTCTGTTCGTCTGGGTTTGAATCCCGGACAGGCTGAAACTGACCTGTGCGACATCATTTGTTATTATATTGTTGCCAATTTTTGTAGTGTTTTGACCACTTTCAATTCTTGCATCAATGTGGTTTATTACTTTGTGATATCTTCGCGATTTAGGGAACTTTTCAGCTTTCAAGTCAGCAAATGTTGTCAACGTTATCGAAAGAAAAAATAAACAAATGTGTACTCTGTTGAGGATCCTAATTAACAAACATAAGATGTATGTAAACGCGGTTTTCAACTTTCCCTAGCAAGTCTTTTCCTCTCAAGGCTAGTCACCTCTCGATGTGGGGGACAGGATTGCCTAGTGGTCAGAACATTGCGCTCGCAATTTGACGACCCGGGTTCGATTCCCGTTGGAGGGGATTTTTCCCCTGCACATAACATCAGTGCCAACTCCACGATCCCCAAAAGTCCTTTGGATAAAACTATAAATTGAGGCCCCGTGTGTGAACGCACGCAAAATATCTTGCGCACACCTTAAATTCTGTTCCGCTTTTCGTAAGAGTAGGCCATCATGTGCCTGTGGGAACAAATGACAAGATTTACAAAATTGCATACACACGGGACAGGATGCAAAAAAGCACATGAGTGCTTATTCCATTATCCTTGATATAAAGGAATACATAAAATAAAATTACTAAATAAATGAAGATGTCTTTCCCATCATTTTCTGTCTGCCTCTTCGTCTCCCTGGGTCACAGGAACAACAGTCAGTGTGGCAAGAGCTGATCCTGAAAGCTGGGCCACAGGAACAACAGTCAGTGTGGCAAGAGGTGATGATCCTGAAAGCTGGGCCACAGGAACAACAGTCAGTGTGGCAAGAGGTGATGATCCTGAAAGCTGGGCCACAGGAACAACAGTCAGTGTGGCAAGAGGTGATGATCCTGAAAAGCTGGGCCACAGGAGCAACAGTCAGTGTGGCAAGAGCTGATCCTGAAAGCTGGGGGCCACAGGAGCAAACCCTTTCTGGCTGTTTGTTGTAAAGAGGAGGAAGCTGGCGTGGTTTGGTCCCATCATATGTCACACGTCACAACTCTCTGGCCAAGTCTGTCCTGCAGGGGACACTTGAAGGGGGGGGTGGGGGGGGGGGGGGGGGGGGGGGGGGGGGGAGATTCTAGAGACAGACAGATGAAGAACTGGATGCAGAACATTAAAGATTGGACCCAGCCTTTATTTATTTATTTATTTATTTATTTATTTATTCTTTTATATCGAGGATAATGGAATAAGTACTCATATGCTTTTTTTTTTACATCCAGTCCCCGTGTGTATGCAGTTTTTTGTAAATGTCATCTGTTCCCACCGGCACACGATGGCCTACTCCTACGAAAAACCGAAACAGGATTTAACGTGTGCGCAAGATATTCTGTGTGCGTTCGCACACAGGGCCTCGATTTGCAGTCTCATCCAAAGGACTTTGGGGGGAGAGTGGAGTCAGTACTGATGTTAACTCCAGGAGAAAAATGCCCTCGAACGGGAATTCAACCCGGGTCGTCAAACTGCGAGCGCAATGTTCTGACCAGTAGGCTATTGACAGACAGCCTTGACATGGCTGTGCTAGCTGTGCTGTGTTGCTACCAAAAGGCAGAAAAACAGACAGAGAGCAGCCTGGAGGAATTTGTCTTGACTAACACGTCCCTCGTGTTACCTTGACGACAATCCAGGTCAAGGGGCGAATTGATTGATTGATTGATTAGTTGATTGGTTGATTGATTGATTGATTGGATTGATTAATTGATTGGTTGGTTGGTTGATTGAAATTGGATTAATTGACTGGTTGGTTGGTTATTGATTGAGTGGGATGTAAAAAAAAAAAGAAGCACGCGAGTGCTTATTCCTATTATCTTCGATATAAAGGAATAAATAAAAACAAATCAATTAATCTGTATATGTGTGGTGCATGTTGTGTGTGCGCCCCGCGCGCGCGTGCAGTGTGTATTAAAAAATGTATGTATGTATGTATGTAATGTATGATGTAATGTATGTATGTATGTATGTATGTATCTATGTATGTATGTATGTATGTGTGTGTGTGTGGTGTGTGTGTTTGTGTGTGTGTGTGTGGTATGATGTTTGTGTGTGTGTGCGCGCGTGCGCGCGTGCGTGCGTGCGTGCGTGTATGTGGTGCGCGCTCACGCGCGATTCCTGAAACCTATCTCTCTCTTTTCCTCTCAAAAGCTCTCTCACTGATTTCAGAACTCCTATTTTAACTAACACCACTGGTAAACCTCAGAGCTCTTACTGAGTATCGAAATAAAAAGAAAAATCCTTCAAAAATCATCCCTTATCTAGCACAACAACGTCGCCACAAAAAACAGTGCCACCTTTGTTTGCTGTTGCTGTTGCTGCTGTTGTTTGGAAGGGGTTTAAAATAGTTTGTTTTTTTTTTAAAAATTTGTACCTGTCAATAAATCTTCCTTTCCTGTCAGAGTGGCTTTTTCTTTTAAACAAAATATTGGCCAGAAACAACTCTCTTGTTGTTGTGGGTTTCTCTTACATGTGCTGAAGGCGTGTGTAACACACAGGGTCTCGGATTTCAGGTCTCATCCCCAAAGACTTAGCACCCAGACCCCCACTCAGCGTGTGGTAGATGGGCAACCGCTGAAATACCTTCCAGCGAGGTAGGTCACCCCCCCCCCCCCCCCCCCATACCAAAGCTATCCACCATAACCAGCCCTAGGGATAGGCTATTACTTTCCCTGGTTGAGGATTTAGTAGGTGGTAATTAGGTAAAGGTAAAGATGTCCCATAATCTGGGTGGTCGTAGGGGAGCGAGGCATCAGAGACCTCAGCTTCTCTTGGGGCCAGCATGTTGAGGGCGGCGCCCATCTCCTCTCCCTCGCTGCTTTACCTTCCCTGACCCTAAAGAGGGCAGGTACCCATTTACAGCTGGGGGAACTGGGGGGACTGTACGAAACGGTCACCCATCCAGTTGGTTAACCACACCTCGATGCTGCTTCACCTTGGCTGGGGAAAAGCAAG
>CM060347.1:20000-24011 GCA_030674155.1 Stramonita haemastoma | reverse complement strand
TAATTTTAAAAAAAATAAGAAAAAATTTTGATGAAAGTTTTTTTTTTTAAATCTACTTTTTTTCTAGCTTTTGGGTTTAAAATCAGGGATATAAAAGCTGAATCACAACACTTACCAATATTGCAAGAACTTTTAAAAACCCCCAAAAAAATAAATAAAAAGAAACCAAAAATATGGATACCATGGTGGAAGGAAAAAAAAAAAAAAAAAAAAAAGTGCTGGGATAAAAATGGTTGGGTGGGAGTGGGGGGGGAGGATGGATGAGTTGGGGGGCCCTTGAGAAAGCATGGGGGGGGGTTTTGAAGTATAAAAAAGGAGATAGATGGTGTAATAGATTCAAAATGGGTTGTGAGGGGCAAAGATGGGAAGGGAGGGGGGAAAGGGAAGAGGGAAGGGGTGTTGTTTAAAGGGGGGGTGAAAAAAAAAAAAGCATTGCAACCTGGGGAAAAGGAAGAATTTGGGGATGGTCATGCCATAAATGTTTCAGACAAGCATTTTGATTTTTTTGTTTTACAAGTTTCAGCCAATATAAATACCATATATTACAATTATTATTAAGAAAAGGGTGCAGGTCCCACTTTTTGTGTGTGTTTTTGTGGTGTTGGTGTTGTGTGTGTGTGTATGTTATGTGTGTGTGTGGTGTGTGTGTGCTTGTGCGGTGTGCTTTCAGCCGCAGCATGCACATTGTATGTGGTAGTGGGTTGAAACACATAAAAAACATCTGTACACAACAACACAAAAATCCATGAAAAGTGCCCCCCCCCCCCCCCCCCCCCCCCCCAAATTTTTTCTTTTTAAAAAAACACACTGCAACCCCCCAAAAAAAAACCCAACACAAACAAACCCCAAAGAAAAAAGATTACAAAATACACTTTGTTCATGACGTGCAGCAAACAACAACACGAGATACACCAAAAACGTGGCACCACTGTCATAATAATAATAATAATAATAATAATATAAAAACAAACAATAAACTTCTGAGGGTTAGTTGGTGAGTCATAGCCATACATACATACATGCTCCCCCTCCCCCCCAACCCCCCCAACACACACACACAGGTAAATCATGCGGCACTCAGGTGCGTAAAGGTGCCAAGAAGCCACGACTTGTACACCCTTCCAAAAAAATTTTTTTTTTTAAGTGAACACAACAGCCAAAACAAAACAAGCGAGGAAACGGCCCCAAACGTACCCATGTCCTTAAACATACCACCCCCTCCCCCTCCCCCACCCAGGGTGGCGGGTTTGAGGGACACCTGGGCGGGACGACTGGGGACACCTGAGGCTGGAGCCCCCTGTGCTGGGCCCCCGCTAGAGAAGCAAAGGCAGTGAGTGAGTCAGGGGTCAGAGTGGTAGTCTTTCCTTTTTGTTTTGTCTTTGGTTAAAAGAACATAATTCTTGTTGAGTAATGAATCATCAAATAGCTTTTATCAACAAAGACAGAGAGAATAGAGACAATAAAGAAGAAAAAATTTCATGATGACACTTGGCCCCTGCTAGTGAAGCAAAGGCAGTCAGTCAGGGGTCAGAGTGGTAGTGGTGTGTGTCTTTCTTTTGTTCTTTCCTACTATAGTTAAATATTAAACTGTCTTCAATTCACAAATCTTCAAACAGGTTTAATCAACAAAGAGAGAGAGAAGAGAGACAATCAAGAAAAAACAAACTTTTCAGGATGAGACTTGACCCCAAGCTAAGAAGCAAAGTCAGAGGTCAGTTTGATAGTGTCTTTCTTTCTTTCTTTAGTTAAAGATTAAAATCATTGTTGAGGTAAAAAAAAACAATCTTCAATTCCCGAATCTTCAAACAGGTTTTATTAGAAGAGAGAGAGAGAGAAGAGAGACAAATTTTTTTTTTTTAATTCATGATAAGACTCGCCTCCCACCTAAAGAAGAAAGTAAGTCACCAGTTTGGTATTTTTAATTTAATAAATGAATAAAACTCTTGTTGGGGAAAACCCCCCCCCTCAATTCATGAATCTTCAAACAAACAGCTTATATAAAATGAGAGAAAAGAAGAGAGAGAGAGAGAGAGAGAGAGAGAGAGAGAGAGAGAGAGAGAGAGAGAGAGAGAGAGAGAGAGAGAGAGAGAGAGAGAGAGAGAGAGGAAAAAAAATGTGATGAAAAAATAACATCAACTAGGAGTCTTGACATCAGTTCTTTCACATTCGTGGTAGGATAAGGTGGGAAAAAGATCGATGAAAAGCCAAATCAGATGAAGAAGATATAACCAGGAGACTTGTCTGATATTGCACAGGTGTGAAACTGAACACTACAACAACAACGACAATGTTTGGAGAGAAAGAGCTTTAAAAAAAAAAAAAAAAAAAAAAAAGAGCAAGTAAAAAAGTGTGTTTGTGTTTAAATTATTGTTGGGTCAAACTCCACAGAGAGAGAGAGAGAAGGGGGGGGTGGAGAGAGAGAGAGAGAGAGAGAGAGAGAGAGAGAGAGAGAGAGAGAGAGAGAGAGAGAGAGAGACACACACAGACACACAGACACACAGACAGCAGAGACAAGACGAGAGAGAAAGACAGACAGACAGACAGACAGACAGACAGGGACGGAGACAGAGCTCAGTTTGAAAATACGAAAACGTACCAAAAAGAAAATAGAAAAGAAAGACTAGATCGACTAGCCTACCCATGCAGTATGCTATAGAGATAGTTCAAAAGCCTCTGACTAGTTAAAAAAAAAGAAAAAAAAGGAAAGGCACTAATTGTCCTTACTGAGCATGCTTCATGCAGAATCTCAGATACATATATTTCTTTGTATGGCTTCACTCAACTCAAGTTACATTTCCATGCAGTAAAAACCAAAAAAAAAGTATGAGTACTTCAGCTACAAAAACCCTGGAACTGAAATTTGAGAACCACAGACCATACCATAAAACATGATGATCAATATTCTACATACCAACAATACACACACTTGTGCATGCACGCATGCGCGCGCGCACACACACACACACATATATTAACATTCCCATGATTATCTACATCAAACTGATTAATCACAATTTGGGAGAACAAGCTTCCTGGGGAAAATTTCTGAAAAAAAAAAACCAAAAAAATTTTGCTCTCTAGCAAGCATGATAATTATACTCTGTGTAGTAACATAGGTACAAACATACTCGTCTGAAAGAAATCTGGGTAAATCTATAAAAAAAAACACCAAAAAAAACCCCAACAATCAAAAAACAAAACAAAAAAACCCAAGGAGTGTGTCTTAACAAACAGTCTAAAGAGTACGAGTTTAATTAAACAACATATAGTTTGGAGAAGAAAAAACAACAACAACAAAATAAAACAACCTCCCACATAACGGGTCCTTCACACAAAGGAAAGAAAATCAAACAAACAACAACAATAACAATAACAGCATTGACAGCAACAACCATACAAGTCTGTTCCTTAAAAAACAAAAAACAAACAAAAAAAATCCCCTGAACTCTGGTCGTAGACATATGACACAATAGACTAGCCAACACAAGCTAGACACAAACACATCAGCAACATGTAGTTTGGGTGTTCTCTCCATTTTACAGGTAAGGAAATCAGGAAAAGTAATATTTATTTCAACATACAAGACAACTTAAGCACAGAATTTAGGACGGAGCAAAAAAAAAAAAAAAATCAAAGGTGTCTTCTGCTCTATATGTTCATTGCATCAAAAGGGTTTTCTTTTTCGATTTTTGAGAGGAGCCTATTTTTTTTCACAGTGTGTGTGTGTGTGTGTGTGTGTGTGTGTGTGTGTGTGTGTGCATGCACACTGTGTGTGTGCATGCATGCACGTGTATGTGCATGCATGCGTGTGTGTATGTGCGTGTTTGCTCATGTAAAACAAGGAGAAGAAAGTCAGACAACCCAAAGCCCAAGACAGAAGACAACCAGACAGACAGACAAGACAGACAGAGAAAAAGAAAGAAATATGAGCAGAAAGGGATTGGTTAAAGAAGAGAGAAAAGGACAGAAAGACAGGGACTAACCTACTACTCAACGAGAAGGCAAACAAAA
>CM060347.1:5000-10000 GCA_030674155.1 Stramonita haemastoma | reverse complement strand
GTCCGATTTTCAATCTATTATTTAATTTTGTATATTATAAGATACGTTTTTTTTTGTTTCTTTTAAAAGCAGATGAACAATATGTTCATTATTCAAGATTGACGTCTGGTACAATGTGACTCATGATATATATATATATATATATTTTTTTTTAATATATATATATATATATATATATATATATATATATATATATATATATATATATATATATATATAAATCATACAATAAAATGTAACATAACAACTAACACAAAATTAACTAAAACAACCAATCAAAGTACAAACACACACACAAAACATACAAAAAAAACCCTTCTTTTTTTCAAATTTTATTAAAATGTGGCCACCTTTATGGTGGACAAAAATGGTCGCATACGCTAACATCTCACCATTGGTGAACCTGGGAGCCTGGTAGCCAACAACAACCCCCTTCCCCCCCCCCCCCCCCCCCCCCCCCCCCTCAAAAAAAAACCCAACCCAAAACGGGATAGCTCAGTGGTCAGAGCACTCGCTTTCCCCCAGCCAGGTTAAGCAGCATCGAGCATGATTACCAGTGGGATGGGTGACCGTTTGCGCGCCTTGGCTACAGTGCAGTTCCCCCAGTTCACCCAGCTGTAAATGGGTACCTGCCCTCTTTAGGGTCAGGGAAGGTAAAGCAGCGAGGGAAAGGAGATGGGCGCTGCCCTCAATATGCTGGCCCCTAGAGAAGCTGAGGTCTCTGACGCCTCGCTCCCCTATGACCACACAGGTTATGGGACACCTTTACATTTACCTTTTTTAACCCCAAACCCAAAACTTCCATACCAATTTGTCTGAGAATACATACAGCAGGTGTGTGCTAGGGCATAGGTTTGTTCATGATGGGCATTCCACACAAACCTGATACACAAGGACAAACTGCAGTGTGCTATGCTGGTATTTACAAACCAATGCAATGAAATTTGGGTCAGTGGTGAGACTAAAGTGGAGGAGACGGTTCATACACAAGTTCGGGGGTTGTGCAAGGAAAAGCTGAAAGACCGTAAGTATACAGTTTACGGTATTATTCACAGGTGTGCCTAAAAATAGCATAACATACGCCGCTGCATTGCCTGCAAGGGGAAGCAACTGGGATTGCCTTGTCACAGGGAAAAAGCTGCTTATCATCCTCAAAACATTGAATGATACCTACCGTCTCTGCTTCAAGATTTTGATAGAGCATGTCATATCATATCAACATACTTAACAGTTAAGGAAGCCCAAGGCCAAAGAGATCTTAAGCGTGATTTAGCGATGAAATCAAAGGGGAGTAACTGCTCCCTGAAAACTGGTGGGCGAAATGGGTGTCATTTGACGTACAGACACAACTGTTTGCCCCAACAATCCATACACAACTGAATGTGCGCATAATGCTTGCCACCCCCCCCCCCACCCACACCCCTTCTTACCCCCCCCCCCTTCCCCCTGCCTAAAAGTAGTGAGATTCATTTCTTTTTGCTCACTTTCAGTTTCCTCCTCTTTGAAACAAGACATCAGTTGTTCCTGGAATTAGTAAAGGTTTGAAAATAAAGCTTTTAAAACTGCAGTACACATTTTTCAAGTCCCCCAAGCCAGCCAACCAACCAACCAGCCCATATAAGGCTTTTGACACCTCACTGCAAGTGAAAAATTCCCATCAACTTAACTTTCATTTACAGACAGGCCAACCCCCCCCCCCCCCCCCCCCCCACCACCTCCCCAATAAAAACCAGAAAAAGAGAGAGAGGGAGAGACATAACACGTGCTGGGATGTGGTCTTTGTTTTCATGCAACCTTTTCCACACCACACCCCACCCCCACCCCCACCAAATCCATGCCCCATCAGCACACAGGCCAAAAAAAAACCCAACCCCAAAAGTGGAAAAGGAGAGAGAGGGAGGGACAAAACATGTGCTGGGGTGTGCTCTTTGTCTTCATGCAACCTGTCCACAACACACATCCCCCCACCCCACCCCCACCCCCACACCAAGCCATGCCCATCAGCAAACAGCCCCACACACACAAAAAAAATGGCGGTGCACTTGAAACGCACCTTTGGCACTGGAGACTTTGAGAGGCATATCTGTCACACAGCCAAAGACACACACGTACATTTCTATATTTCTAGTTAGTCAAATAACGTTGGTGAAATTTTTTCTCTTTCTTTTTTTTGGGGGGGTCTGTTTTTGGCTTGTTGTTTTTTCCTTCGATAGATGGTTTGATGAAAAAAAAAGCAAATCAATGCTTATTCAATGTTAGTTAAGTTAAAGTCTGTCCCGAGCCTAAGGCTCATCAGGCCGGTGCTTATCCCGGTTTCTGTGGCGTTAAGCGACTGAGAGTCATAGACTCCCCCCTGGATAGGACGCCAGTCTATCGCAGGGTTAACCCCCAACACAAGGTTGGTACCCCTTTTACACTTGGGTGGGGTGAGAAAATAGCCGTAAAGTGCCTTTTCCAAGGGCACAACGCCATAGTCAAAAGTTGGGATCGAACCCGCAACCTTTAGATTAGGAGTCCAGCGCCCTAACCACTAGACTACAGCGGCGGCTTATTCAATGTACCATCTGGGAAAAAAAAGACGGACTTTGACTACGCTCTGGTTTACAACAGAGAGGGTTACTTGGCACATATTAACCTTTTCCCTTCCGGTAACTATAGGCTAACCAACCATCTACTAACCCTTCCCTCTGTATCCCCTAACATACTTTAGAATCCTTCCCTCTTTCACCCAACCAAACATCTACTGACTATTCCCACCATATCACTCACTACTGGGTTACGGTAGCCTACAAATGTGCACGGTGCACGTGTACTGGGAAAGAGGGGTTCTCTCCCTCTCTCTCTTCATGTAGGGATAGTGTTAAGAGAAAAATGTTGTGTTACTATTGTTTTCAAATAACACTGAGGAGTTATAAGAGGAAGAGAAAAATGTAGGGACACAACTTAATAACACACATGAGGAAAGAAAAGGTGTTTTTT
The DNA here is from genome assembly GCA_030674155.1 of Stramonita haemastoma. Taxonomy (NCBI): domain Eukaryota; kingdom Metazoa; phylum Mollusca; class Gastropoda; order Neogastropoda; family Muricidae; genus Stramonita; species Stramonita haemastoma. Next base: position 7,021 of record CM060347.1, on the reverse strand, counting down.
TTTATAAAACAGGAAAGGTTTATGATTAAAAAAAAAAAAAGCAAGAAAACTCTTTGTGATTAAGAAATAAGAATGATGTTCCGAGTATAATCATGAATATGTTTTTATCATGTATGTGTGTGTGTGTGTGTGTGTGTGTGTGTGTGTGTGTGTGTGTGTGTGTGTGTGTGTGTGAGAGTGTGTGTGTGTGTGCGTGTGTGTGTGTGTGCGTGCGTGCGTGCGTGCGTGCGTGTGTGCGTGCGTGCATGTGTGTGTGTACAGTGGTTCATTATGCTTCATTGCTTTTGTTTAATATGTTTTGTTTCTGTTCTTCTGTTGTCCATCAACTTTTGAATAATCTGTTGTTGTTGTTGTTGTTATTGTTTTCTGCCTGTGTTTATATTGTCATCTGCTTCTCTACATTCTTCTCTATCAAGCTTTCTGGTACAACAATATTTTAGCAAGCTGCAAAGATGTATAACATGTTCTTAAGTTAAGGTTCAAGTCTGTCCCGAGCCTAAGGCTCATCAGGCCGGTGCTTATCCCGGTTTCTGTGGCATTAAGCGACTGAGAGTCATAGACTCCCCCCTGGATAGGACGCCAGTCTATCGCAGGGTTAACCCCCAACACAAGGTTGGTACCCCTTTTACACCTGGGTGGGGTGAGAAAATAGCTGTAAAGTGCCTTTTCCAAGGGCACAACGCCATAGCCGAAAGCTGGGATCGAACCCGCAACCTTTAGATTAGGAGTCCAGCGCCCTAACCACTAGACTACAACGGCGGCTATAACATGTTCTTGATCTACAATAAATCTATTATTTATTTTTTATATATATATATATATATATATATATATATATATATATATATATATATATATATATATATATATATACATACACACACACCTGCCTTCAGTCTGAATTTGATAAAAGAAGACGATGAATTTCCCTTCATGAAAAGAATAAAGAACAACAAAAAACAAACTACTACCCCCCTTCCCTCCCAACCCCCCCCCCCCCCCCCCCCCCCAAACAATCCAACACACACACACACACACACACACGACCCCTTCCCCCAAACAAAATTCACACATACATAAACACACATACATACACAAATATTTGTTCACCACACTTAAAAACAAAAATCTCTACAAAAACTACACCAACACTCAAAAAGTACACTTGGAAGTACAAGGACACTTCTCTCCCCCCCCATACACCTACCCACCCTACCATCCCCCCACCCCCCAAAAAAAACAAAACAAACACACCACACACAAATATTTGTTCACCACACTTCATAAGAAAAAAAACTCTACAAAAAATACACCAACACTCAAAAAATACACTTGGAAGTACAAGGATACCCCCCCCCCCCTTTCCCCTCTCTCCTTCCCTCCCTCTCCATCCCCCCCTTCTTCCCCCCCCCTCTCCTCCTTCCTACCTCCCTCCCCCCCAGGACACCCCCCCCCCCCCTGTCTAGCACACACACAACACACAAACACACATCCTTAAGAAAACAAACAAAAACCAAAAACAAAAAAAAAATTCCTACAATTTACCTTCGGTAGGGATCATGACCTTGACCTTGCCGGTGCTCTGGGCGTGGTCGAGCCAATCCCAGTCGGTCTGAGTGTTGAGGGTGACCATGGTGACCTCGCGCCCGTCAAAGCGCATGCGTTTCTCCACAGCTCTGGAGCTGGCTCTGAATATGTACAACGAAATGTGGAGAGTAGATGAGGGTGGTTGGTTGGTGGTGGTGGTAGGTGGCAGTGGTTGGTGGTTGGTGGTGGTTGGTAGTGTTGGTTGGCATTTGGTGGTGGTGGTTGGTGGCTGGGGTTGGTGGTTGGTGGTGGTGGTGGTTGATGGTTGGTGGTTGGTGGTGGTGGTGGTTGATGGTTGGTGGTGGTGGTGGTTGATGGTTGGTGGTGGTGGTGGTTGGTGGTGTTGGGGATGGTGGTTGGTGTTGGTTGGTGGTGGTAGTGTTGTTGCTGTTGGTGGTGGTGGTGGTGTTGCTGTTGTTGCTATTGTTGTTGTT
>CM060346.1:36898773-36910845 GCA_030674155.1 Stramonita haemastoma | reverse complement strand
GTGTGTGGTTATCTTATCTTTTATCTATTCTTTTAAATTGAGGATAATGGAATAAGCACTCCTGTGCTTTTTTTTTCATCCATCCCCGTGTGTATGACACACGGGGCCTCGGTTTTAGTCTCATCCAAACGGTTTTTTGGGAGAGTAGGGTCAGCACTGATATTAACTCCAAGGGGAAAATCCCCTCGACTGGGTCGTCAAATTGCAAGCACAATGTTCTGACCATTAGGCTATCCCATGTTTTGTTTGTGTGTGTGTACGTGTATGCCTGCCTGCCGGCATGCACACATTTATCAATAACATACACAATAATTATAAATATGTGTCTATGTATGTGTGTTTGTGTGCATGCCTGAGTGTGTGTGTGTGTTTTTTTCTTCTTTTTTAAAAATTATTCTTTTATACCGAGGATAATGGGGTAAGCACTCTTGTGCTTTTATACATCCAGTCCCTGTGTGTATGCAGTTTTGTAAATCTTGTCATCTGTTCCCACCGGCACACGATGGCCTACTCTTTCGAAAAGCAAAACAGGATTTAACATGTGCGCAAGATGTTGTTGTTGTCGTCCTCAATTTTATGTCTGTTCACTTTTAGTGATATGAGACAATGGAAAAAAAAACAAAAAACAAAAAAGCTCAAAAACATGTGTCACCCTCCACCCTCAAGAGAGAGCGAGAGAGAGAGAGAGAGAGAAGAGAGAGAGAGAGAGAGAGAGAGAGAGAGAGAGAGAGAGAGAGAGAGAAGAGAGAAGAGAGAGAGAGAGAGAGAGAGAGAGAGAAGAGAGAGAGAGAGAGAGAGAGAGAAAACCCACTAAGAAACATGGTTATGTAATAGAAATATAAGAACTCATTAACATTAATGTAACTTAAAACAAATGTTCTATGGGACTGTGATAGAGACCCTTCACGATTTCAAATGCCAATTTTAAATTACTGAATATGCTGGTGAGGGAGTTTTCAGAAAAATGGGGCATGAAAGGCTTTACATTCTTGCAGTCAAAAAGTATATGAGTATTAGTGATATTCTCACCACACAGACATTTACCATTTTTGCTGAACTTGGTTATCAATGCGTTTAGTTTCGTTCTATAAAATAGTGTATTAATTTCTCCTTGACTGGAAACATTTACACAAGTCTTTGGTGGTTGATGACTGTTAAATTATCGGTATTAATCACAGTTCTATTTAAAAAATATCTTATTTTGCTGATTAGTTTGGGTGACATTTCTCCATGATTTCTGTTCTAGTAAACTGTACCCCTCTTGCAAGGATAAAGGCACATGCAATTCTATTGAATCATCCATGTTTTGCACCCTTTTTAGTAGCTCTATCTGCCCACTCATTTGGAAAGAATCCAGAGTGTGAAGGCACCCAACAGAAATTGACACCTATCCCCTTTAAGGTCAAGAGATGTATGACATGCTTAATCTCTAATATAATTTTCGAAATTTTCTTGTAACATGGAGATTTTAAAGCATACAGTACCGACTTATAATCAACACAAAGAAGGATCTGAAATACACACAATGGCAAATCAAGAATGTAAGTAAGACCCATTAATATTGCTACTAGTTCTGCTGTAAATATCAGTGATGTTTACCAACATGATATGATTTTTCGATTTTTTAACGCTGGTATAACAAAAGCAGAACCTGTCTCTTGATTATCTAGACATGATCCATCTGTGTACATTTGTAAATGATTAAAATATTTATGATGGATGTGGGATTGTCATTCTTGTTTACATTAGACACATCTATGTCGAAGTGTGCTTTATTCATCTCCCTCGATGGACAAGGTAAGATTGCTTTTGTGTCCATGCTGTGTTGATTGATTTCAGAATTTTCTACAAGTTCAGACACATAGGCCTATGTACTTACAGGCATTAGAGAGGCTATAGATTTTGCACTTTTTGGAAAATTCAAATCTGATTTTATGTCTATTTCTTCTGAAATAAAGTTTCCAGTTGTTCTGTTTCTGAGCACATATTTAGCACATGCTAGTTGGCAGTAATCATCTAATGGTAATATGCAGACTTCGTTATACTTCCCAGAGCTGGGGCGTGATAAGGCACACCAAGAGCAAGCCTGTATGCTTTGCAGTCTATACTTTGTAACTTTTTAAGTAAATACTTTAAGAGCACTGAAAAATACCACTTGGCCATATGATAATTTTGAACGAATAAGAGATGTAGCTAAACATTTTAGATTTGATGTGTCTTGGCCCCAGAACTGTTTACTTACCATCTTTTGCAAGTTTAAGCATTTTTTTGCTTTAGTTAATTTGTGTTCGATATGTGTATTCCAAGTTAGCTTAGAAGTGAGAATAACACCCAAGAACTTTATGGTATTTTTATACTCTATCATGTTGGTCCCAATTCTAAATGCTGGTAGCTCATCTGGATTACTGCTATTGTTAAAAAGCACAGTGTAAGTTTTTTTTTCTGTGGATAAAGTAAATCCATTTTCGAGCATACAATTATCGATGTTGTTGTATCTGGTATACTTTTTTTAATGTAGTTTAACACTCTTTTTAGTGTGTTTCGTTTCATAGAAACATTCATCCACATACATATGTCATCTGCATACTGCACTATGAAGACTTCCTTTGACATTTTCATAGGGAGATCATGAAGCAAAACATTAAGTAGGAGAGGTGATAGTACAGAACCTTGAGGTAGTCCCATATGAAGAGATCTAAAACTTGAATAGGATTTATCTACTCTAACCTGTATACTTCTGCTAGTCAAAAAACTTATGATATAATCATAAAAATGCCCAGAAAAACCCATGTTCTTTAGTTTGCATAGCAACTTAGCATTCCAAACTTGGTCATACGCCTTTTTATATAAAAAAAAAAAAAAGTTGCTAGAACGTTCTTTCTTCTAGCAAACTGAATTTTTATATGGGTTGATAGCTTAACCAAGTTATCAATAGCAGATCTATCTTTTTGGAAACCAGCTTGATTGACTGGTATTATTTTATTTTTATCACAGAAATACATCAGCCTTTTCAGAATGATTCTCTCCATTAGCTTGCCAGTGTGTGAAGTCAAAGCAATTGGTCTGTAGCTAGTTTTGTCTGTTTTGGGCTTTCCCTGCTTATGAATGGGAATGACAATGGACTGTTTCCAATTTACTGGCATAACACCCTCAATCCAACATTTATTGAACAGATTATGAAGTAGAAAAATGAAGTTTGCCGGTAAAAGTTTAGCATGTCATTAGAAACTGCATCTAATCCGACAGATGTTTTCTTAGTAGAAAGAGATAGTAAACACATCTCTGACTTTATCTACTGAAATTGGAGCATTAATACATGAACTATTGTCAGGGACTGGGTCGGTATACTCTGTCTTACTTTCCTCTTCTGTTCTATAGTTCTTGCACTTAAGTGACAAGCCTTCAAGACACATGGAATTTGAAAACATGTCTGCAAACACTTCAGCTTTTTCTAAATTTGATGGAAATTCTTTGTTCTCCAGTCTCACTGGACAAGCTGGTAAACTAACACCTCTTTTCATTTCATGAAATTTTTTCCACACCTTTTTAAAATCTTCATGATCTGAAATTTTGGTGGAACAAAAAGAAGTCCAAAATTGTTTCTTAGCCTACAACAAGGTTACAGTGATTTTTTGCTTGTTTCTGTTTTACATTATTTTCTGATGTTTTGTTTTTAGGTAAATTTTATACATTAAGCGTTTATTGTTGACTGCTTCCTCACAAGCTGATGGCCACCAGATATTTCCCTGATGTTTACTTGTTTTTAGTGTGTTAAGTTTGTGGATAGATAAAGTGGCAGCATGAAGAATGGTCTTAATAAAACTGGAATAAAAGTGATCAATATTGTCAGTGTCAAAGCTGTCGGTGTTGTAAACCTCAAGAATGTCTTCAAACTTCTTCCAGTCAACTTTTTTATAGTTAAATTTAGGGATTTTGTCTTCCTGTGTGTCACAGCAAGTTGTTGTTCCACCAAAACTTGTGACAATAGGTAGGTGATTGCTGCCAAGTGTATCATTATAAGTTGACCACTCACACTCTGGAGCTAATGCAGGAGACACAAACGACAGATCTAAGGCTGTTGCTTTGTGACTAGCAATGTCTGGAATTCTGGTGACACTGCCATCATTCAGCAAGTATAGACAGGAATCAACTATATTTTCTACAAATCAATTTTGGGATACTTTTTTTTACATTCTTTATCCCAAAAGGGACATGTGCATTAAAATCTCCTGCTATGAACCACTTTTCGTTATCTTGAAGGTTGTGTATCCACTCAGTATTCAGATCATTTGGTCCCTTAGGCAGATACACACACACAACATTTATTATTAGATTTTTTCCTAAATTTACTCCCGCTGCACATGAATGTATATCTGAGGCCTGGTTAGGCACTGGTGAATGACATGCAGTAATTCACCCCTTCTTGAATGTATATGGCTGCACTGACTTTAGTTACAACATCAATTTGCTGATGGACAGGTGGATAGTAATAGCCAGGCAGCTTAGGCAGTTTATTTCTACTTACTTTGAGTGGTTGTAACATCACAATGAAATTGATAATGGTTTTCAGCAAGGCGCTGGATTAAATAAGATAGATTAGTGGAAATAAATCTAGCATTCCACTGCATGATGGAAAAGCTCTTCGTTGTTTGGAAGGCATAATAACTACAATGTTTATAACTAATGAATTTTTAAAAATCAGAATAGAATTAAATACAAACACCCCAGAAAAAGACTTTACACAAAAAAACACACCAAAAAACTTAGCAACAACAAAAAAGATGAAAGAAAAGAAAAGATACCCCCCCCCCCCCAACTGTAACTGACTAAAGAATTGTTAACAACTTAAGACAATCTACTCATTCAAGAATGTTCACACTGGATTAAGTAAGACAGCTACTACAAATGTGAGCAAAACTGAATAATACTGAAACTAGTGCACTGCAAGTTGATGTACATTAATTACCAGTCGTGTTTCTAAACACATTCAAATAATAATCATGCTCTTTCTGCCTTCTCCACCATGGGAACTGGACATGATGCAACCTGAAAGGCCACTGGTTAGATCTGTATCCTGGCTGCTATAGGTAGTCTTCACAGGTAGATCTGTAGGTTGGTGCCTGGCATGAACTGTTCTCATAATACCAGCGTCTTGTTTCCTCATCTGCTTTTCCCAGAACTAAACATGCACCTGTCTGCAGATGTTAATGGCAAGGACACACGATCCCTGGGTGTTGGGGTGCAGTTGGTCTCTGAAATTACTGTTATGAATATTCAGGTTTTCATGGGAGATGAAAGAAACATTTTTCTCTTCAAACAATGCAAAACATGTTATAGCATTGAAAACGTCTCTTTTCCTCTGCATTCCTCCCATTCTTCATAGGATTAATTTTGCTTATCACTACTTTAGTGTCAGGGAAAGAGGTCAAAACATTTTTGACATTCTGAACCATGTTCTTACTGGCTTTCCTGTGGGTCTGTGTCTTTCAGATCATTAATACCACAATGGATAATGACACACTGTGGTTTCTTGATGTCAGACTTTGCTTTTATAGACTGGTGAGTTTCCTTTATTTTCGCTGTGTTCACTTTTACAGCATTAAAGCCATAGGAGTGACCAAGGGCTTGCTGTTTATTCCATGTAGAATGGAATCATGAACGATGACTACCTTGGGGAGACTAGAATTCTCTTTCTTCCAAGCAGAACTTGGTTTTTTACGTCATCATTCTTTTCCATCATCACTGTCTTTTGACATAAGCCTTGGTGGGCATCAGGTTTTTAAGCTTTCTGCTGCAATTTATGGGTCTTCACTGACCTTTTAGATTGTGGTGCAGAGCTCAGAGAAGGCAGCAGTTGTTTCACCGCTGCATAGGTGGTGGCTGGCAGGGAGGAGCATGGTGCGGAAGAGTCGGTCTGGGTTGCTCTGGTCACCATGCTGGAGGTTCCTGTCGACTGGCTTTGGGTGTCGGCAGTGCTACCAGAAGGCGTCCCTGGTCAGCCACAGTCCTCTGCTGAGCAGTGATCTTCTCACTAAGTGACAAGATCATCTGTTTGAGATCCATAATTATCGCCTTGCTGGATAAGAAATTGCTGGATAAGAAATGGGATTGTTGGAAGGGTTGCCATTGGTAGTGTTTTGCAGCAGAACGTCCGATTTTCCCAGGTTGTTTTGGTCACAGCGTCTTCTTTCCTTTCTACATCAGCATTTTGTTTTGATGTTTTAACATTCAAGTAGCAGGATGCTGATCGCTGACGTTGGGTTTTGGTCATCCTTTGTACAGTAACATGCCTGTGCACAAGCTTCAATTTCTCTTGCTGCTTAATGTTGCCATGTTGTGACGTCACCTTCTAGTACTAGCAGTGCCAGCAGTGATATTGTCATCTCAAGACACCAGGAATTAGATCTAGCCATGGCAATCAAAGCACAAACCAACAAGTGATGCTGACAACCATGGTTTAACTTGAAGGCAGGGACTTGAAACGTGTTTGAAAACCATCACTGGCCAGTGAGGTTCTTGGTTTCTCACAAGCTAGGCCAACAGCAATTGTCCTCCCCAGAAAGCAAGAATGGAATGTGTGCCTGAACAGGTGAAGAAAGAGCAGCTAGAAGAAAGTTGATGTTCAAATTCATTTAAGGTCTTTTCACAAATTGTGATATTAGACAGGGGGGGGGGGGGGGGGGGGGGGGGGAGAAGGTGGGTGTATCAGTGTCAGGAAAAGAGGGTGTAGTTGGCAATGTATGGGATAAAGAATTTCAGGGGGTCAACACTTGCTAAGTAAAATTTAAAAAAAACAACAAACTTTTTTTTTACTAATCTATTGAACTACAGTAAACAAAAACGGGAAATGCAGATTTAACAATCTGTAACAAAATCAGTAAATCCAATGAAAAATATAACTAAATAGTTGCTTCATTTCACATAAGAAAACACAAAATAACCCTCCCAGAAAAAGAACAGGAACACTCAACAACTGCGAAAAATCAGCTACAATCAGCAACATCTAGCCCTCACCACCCAAAACCAAACAAAATAAACAGCAATAGGAATACAAATACCGAGTACAGGAAAAATACTGCCCCCCCCCTCCCCCCACTAAAAAAAACCCAAAACAACCACCCTTACAAACGTAAAAAATATATATCACAATAACACACACAAAAAGTCATACATAAGTGACAAATTGTTAAAGATAGCTGATGGAGAATATACCATCAAAACGGGAATATGCCCTTTTAAGCTGCTGCATGTTAGTATATGATCTACTGATATATTATTACCGCACATGCAAAAACATTTCCAGCATATTTTGTCTTAAAGCAATTCAATTTCCATCTACAAGCTAAGGAAACAATCTGCTTTGAACAATATACATCACGATTTCGTGTTTTAACCAAAGACTCAAATTTACGTAGTTCTTTGTGAGCATCTAGACACCCAAGCCTCATTTCCTCATTTCCTCGCACTGAAATAACTTTTCTTGTGATTTTATTACAATATGATAACACTCTTGTGGTGAAAATGGGAATACTAAATGTGACACCTCCAATGAACCCTTTGCTCCTTTTTTTGCTAGGATGTCCACTTTTTCATTGTAGTAAAAACCACTGTGGTATGGAATCCAACAGGTTAGTTCCGAGCCCTTTAAAGATAAAAGATGAATTAAATGACAGATTTCAATAACGACTTCAGATCTAACTTTTGTTTGCAAAGAACTGATGGCATGAATTACATATTTAGAATCTACACAAAACAGAATCTGAAAGATTATTTTAGGAAAACTAACCAGAAAATTTAGAGCCATCAATATTGCGATTAGTTCCGCTGTATATATCGAGATATCTTTTCCAAGATGAAATTGGTTTTCAGTTTTTAGATCTGGTATAATATAAGCAGCATCAGCGTTATTGTTTAATACTGAGCCATCTGTGAACACTTTTAAGTGATTGGGATAATTGTCTTCCAAATGAATTTTGGCTTGAGAAGACACTAAATTGAGATTGTCTTTTTTCACTAGATCAATATAATTGATGTCAAACTTGCTCTGTTGAGTTCCCAGAATGGAACTGGGGGCACTATATCCCGCTGTGCTATATTCAACCCAGACTTTGTAAGAATGTCTGATGTGTATGTTCGATCTTGCTCTCTTTGGAAAATGGCAATCCGACTTAAGATTAATGACTGATTCCAAATCGTTTTGAACAGTCACACTTCTTAATACAAATTTACTGCAAGCAACACTCCTATAATCTTCCAAAGGTAAAACCCCTGAGGAACTGTATGTTTTAAAACATGAAGCATGGATAGGTAAGCCAAGAGCAAGTTTATATGCCCTGCAGTCTATGCTTTGGAGTTTTTTCAAAAGATATTTTGGGACACCAAAAAATTTCCTGGGCAAAGGTTAATTTTGAATAATTAGTGATGTTGAAAGATGCAACAAGGTAAAGATATCTTGGCCCCAAGGATGTTTACTGACAATTTTCAAAATGCTTAAGCTTTTTCTTGCTTTAGTTAAAATGTATTCAATATGTTTATGCCATGTTAATTTTGATGTTAGAAAAACTCCAAGGAATTTAACTACTTGTTTATATTGTAAATTTCCACCGTTTATTTAAAAACTAGGCATTTCAATTGGATTCGCTCCATCATTAAACAACATCATGTAAGTTTTATCTCTTGTTAGTTGTATTCCATTTTCAGTCAAATAATTAGCTATAGTATTTAAATCGTTTTGATACAACTTTTTAGCATCATTTAAAGTTCTAGCAGGAGTGTTCTTTTTCATCGCAACTTTCATCCATGCACATATATCATCAGCATATTGAGCCAATATTACATTTTTTGAAAGTTTGTCTGGCAAGTCATGCATCAAAATATTAAATAACATGGGAGCAATAACTGAACCCTGTGGAATACCGATTTGTAATAATCTTGTAGATGAATATGTAGTCCCTATTTTAGCCTGAATTTTTCTGTTTTCTAAGAAATTTTTGATAAAACTATACATCTGCCCTGACAAACCAATATTCTGGAGTTTAAACAGTAAACGTGAATGCCATACCTAGTCCTAAGCCTTAGTTATGTCAAAAATTGTTGCTAATAGACATTTCCGCCTCGCAAACTGATACTTAATCTGAGTTGTCACTTTACTAAATGATCAATAGATGATCTGCCTTTTCTAAATCCTGCTTGATTCACAGGAATAATGTTATTCTTTTCACAATGATATACAAGTCTGTTTAAAACGATTTTTTCTAACAGTTTACAGACATGAGATGTAAGTGCTATGGGCCTGTAGCTATCCATATTTGTTATTGGTTTACTGTCTTTGTGCACAGGAACAATAATTGATTGTTTCCAAACTTGTGGTAATACACCACTCTCCCAACATTTTTGAAAAATATTGTGAAGAATGTGTATCCACTTGTCTGGCAAGTGTTTGATCATTTCATTTGAAATAACATCGATTCCAACCGATGTTTTCTTGCGTGGTAAGGATGAGATTACAACTTTTATTTCTTGGATGGTTAATGGAGCATTGAGGTAATGGCTGTTATCAGGAACAGGGTCAGCAAGACCAACCAATTTTTCTCTTTGGGCTCTATAGATTTTTTGTTCTGGAGATAAGCCATCTAATTTACTTGTGTTGGAAAAAGAGTCTGCAAATGCTTCAGCCTTTTCCCTTAAAGGAGGGAATACGTTGTTTTGTAACTGAATTGGATAATCCCGAAATTTTAAACCATTTTTTATTATGTTTAGTTGTCTCCAAATCTTCATGGTATCCTTATGACTTGAGACTTCAGAATTGCAAAAGGTTGTCCTGTAAGTTTTCTTAGCTTGCTCTATTACTCGGTTGCATCTGATATTAGCTTTTCTATGGCCTTGTGATTTTCATTCAATTTATCTTTAGTGTACAATTTGAACATTCGTTTTTTCTCATTAACTGCCTTTTCACAGTCAACATCCCACCATATATTGCCTAAATTAGAGTGATTTTTTGTAGCACTTGTGTTTAGTTTTGGAGTGGTTTCATTGGCTACATTTAAAACAGAATTGCAGAAAGAATTGTACATTGTATCAATATTATCATCACTAAGTGTAGTTATGACTAAATTCTGTAATATGTTTTTGAAGGTGGGCCAGTCTGCTCTCTTATAATTGTATTTTGGAATGAAGTCTGGGTCAGTATTTTCTATGTTAAACTTTTCATTTATCTTGATACAGATAGGAACATGATCACTGCCTAATGTTTCATGGTATACTTTCCATGAGTGTGACAACGCTATTTTGGGAGAAACTAATGTAAGATCTATAGCAGTTGGCCCATGCATTGATACATCAGGGATTCTGGTGTAAGACCCATCGTTAAGCAAAACAAAAGGTAAATGAACTATGTTTTCAACAAGCCTGTTACTAGTAATGTGAATACAATCTTTTTTTCCCAAAATGGTGAATGGCTATTAAAATCACCTCCTATAATCCATTTTTGTTGGTCATTTATAGTTCTCAGCCAATCAGTGTTATCATCATCAGGACCTTTAGGTAGATAAACAGACACACATTGGATGGTGAGAGATTTCGAAAACTGTACAGTAACAGCACATGATGAAATATTTGTTTTGTTTGTTGGCACAGGAGACTGTATCATGCAATACTGTAAACCAACACGAATATAAATTGCAGTATTAATCTTTCCATCAGTCTGTTGTAGTTCACAAACTGGTGGATAGAAAAACTGCTTCAGTCTTGGAAGCTTGCTCTTTTTAACATTTAGAGACTGAAGAATAAATACATGGTAATAAGTTGACATAAGATGTTGGTGTAAGTAGTCAACATTTGTAGCAATAGATTGGCAGTTCCACTGCAGTATTGAAATTTTATCATTTTGGTACATTACCAACCAGAGTGCTATACTAATATATAAATTATATACAGGAAGGGGTACAATTAAAAGGATATTGGGGGGGGGGGGATGAAAGAAAAACCTGAAAAAGCAAAAATCGCAATAACAACACCAAAATAAAATAAAACCCCAGCAAAACCAACAACTACAAAACAAACTAACCTGATTCAACTATCAGTAAGGTAATAAAAGTGTTAGAAATATCACTACTATACTACTTCAGATGTATACGCCAGATATAGGATAATACAATATAGTCAACAAGATCTCAACTTGATTTTGTTGTTACTAAAAACCACTGCAAAATAACCACAATAGATTGTTTCTGTTCACATACCATTCAACAATGAAGAAAAGAAAAGTCACATTTGTATAATAACTTTTCCCTGGGTCTGGCAAGAATGAAGAGATGGGCACACAGTTTCCTTTAGTAACAATGTCTGAGAGTATCAAACATGTTGCACCAAGGAAGTCTGGGACTGAAGGCTTGCCATGGGGGCAGTTCCTGCTGCTGGATGGGAGTCGCCCTGGGCCATTGTGGAGACCTCACCATTCGTTTTGGCTTTGTCCAAAACAGCTGACGTAGGTGACGGCCATGGTTGACTGCCAGGATGGTGGAGCCCTTCATGGTGGGGTGTGTCCCATCCTTCAGGTGGCTGGTGTGCAGGTTGTCATTGGATATAAAGGATACCCTCTTCATCCCCAGTAGTTCTTTAGTTACCAAGGCATTGAACAACTGCCTTTTGATTTCTAACTCCTCATCATGAACAGGTGATACTTTACTTATAATGATGAAAGTGTTAGGGTGCTGCTTTCGAATTTGTTTCACTGAGTCAACAATTATTTTAGTTGTAGAAGCAGCTTCTTCTCTTCTTAGATCGTTTAGGCCACAGTGTAAAACGATGCCACCAAAAGGTTTTTCCAGATTGTAGGAAGCAATATCTACATTTTCTTGGATATCCTTTATTACATGGACTTTGTGGTGAATAGTAGAAAATCCACATGACCGTCCTAATCTTATATACTGGACTCCTCTTAATACGGAATCATGCAAGAATAGGACATCAGAAAAACCTTCCGAGTTGATGTTTTGATGTCGCAATGCCTGCTTGCCATCCCAGTGATAACTATCAAAGTGGAGGTTTGGGAGGATGAGGTGCTCACTCTCT
>CM060346.1:36897523-36898673 GCA_030674155.1 Stramonita haemastoma | reverse complement strand
GTGGTGGTGTAAAAAGCAGGGCATCATGCCAAAGAGTAACTCATTGGCATAGTGTTGTAGCTGTTCATCTGACCTTATAATTTGTTTTTTTTTTTTGTTTACAAGATGTAAGTATCCATCAAGTAATCCACAAAAAAAAGAATCACAATGATTTCTCACATAGTAATATTTTCAGAGGCTGGGGGATCAATTCGAAGTAAAATTTGCCAATACTACCTCTTTTAGTGAGTATCTCTTCTTTGTCACCATTTTGGTCAGAAAAAAATTTGTCAACTCACAGGGATGTAAGAAAAACTCCAAAAGCGTACATACAAAGCCCTTAACAGTTAAAGGGAAGGAACTCTTTAAAAAGAGAGAAATTCAGCTCAAGGGGCAATTAATTTTTCTTGCATTGAAGGCGATTTAAGTGTTTCAAAAAAACAAAAAAAACCCAAAAGGATGGCATTTCTGCTAAAGCCTGGAATGGTATGTTGCAACAGACAGGTGTCTGGCTAACCCCTGTCAGAACGGAGGCACCTGCACTTCGTCAGATGAGGGCAAAGTCATCTCTGTTCCTGTCCTGAACATTATTACGGCACCAAATGTGAAAGAGCAGGTGTGTAAGCATCTCCTTCATCCATAATTTTTATTATGATCGTTTGCATTTTCATCACTGACATCATCTGTGAAAGTGTGGTGGGCCCCCCCCCCCCCCCCCCCCCTCGCTCGGTCGTTAGTATTAGGATTAGTTCTGAATATATTATTATCTTTCTTCACATGAACTTTTTTTTTCACGTTCTCGTCATCTTTATGATCCTGAGTATCTCAGACTTAATTAAGCATTAAAATGGGACATGGAGATTATAAACGTATCAGATTTTCTCTAATGTTATGAGATGCTATCCTCAATTTTCAGGTCTTTATCTTTTGGCACTTCCTTGTGATTGCTAGTCGGTCTGTTTGTCTGTCTGTCTGTCTGCCTGTCTGTCTCTGTCTCTCACTTTGGTTTTGTAAGGGTTTGGGTTTGAAGGTTAGTTGGTTGGTTGATTTGTTGGTGTGTTGATTGGTTGGTTGGTTGGTCAAGGGGTTATTAGTTGCTTTATTGGTTTGCTGGTTAGTTAATCATTAATTGGTCAGTTGACAGTGAGTTAAGCCTGTCTTTAGTGTGTGT
>CM060346.1:36877523-36887523 GCA_030674155.1 Stramonita haemastoma | reverse complement strand
CAGGGTCTGCCTTTAGCATCGTTTTTTCTGTTGTTCTGTGGTTAGTTCTTTTTGTGTTTCTTTGCTTTGTTTCTGTAAGTTTTCGTTTTGTTTGAAATCGGTAGCTTGATACCTTTTTTTCCCCTAGTGCCAACACGTATCTCTTTACTTTGTAGCCCTCATCTCTCATCACGCCCCCCACCCCCCTCCCCCTCCCACCATTGTCTAATATCACATTAAGTGAATAAACGTAAAATTGAAGACAAAACACTATGGAGTTGCGCTCGAGGCTCTAGAGCGCGAAGCCTGGGTAAGTAAGTATGGAGGGTAAACTGTTACCCATGCAGCAGACCCCCTTCTCCCCCCCCCCCCCCTCTCCATGTCGCTGGAATGGTCCATTGGAAAGGCGGTTGCCCATACGAATGGTTCCACTGCTGTCGCAGAAGCCGCCAGGTAGAGGACCGAAAGTTCAAACAGTATAATGCTTCGGGTTTTAAACAGGGATTTGGGTTAAAAAAAAAATGTCACCCGAAAGACATTCACAGAGAAATGCTTTAATTAAAGTAAACAGCATTTGTCTTTCTTTCCTTTTTTCTTTTCTTTTTAAATTTTTTTTTAAATTAGAAATCAGCCACAAAGAGTGACCTGTTCACAGATTTTTAATTTGTTATATGGATGGCGTTGAGCCCCCACCCACCCCCCACCCCCCATCAAATCAAATACTATACTATACCATTTCAAAGTTAAGATTTTCCCCTCCTGTTTCATCTTATAGCTGCCCCTGCTCTCAACAGCCGAAATATCCACCACCCTGCCAAAGTGTATAACCTGTGTGTGTGTGTGTGTGTGTGTGTGTGTGTGTGTGTGTGTGTGTGTGTGTGTGTGTGTGTGTGTGTGTGTGTGTGTGTGTGTGTGTGTGTGTGTGTACGTTTGACTTTGTTAAATATCTAGATCTAAATTGTTATTGGTTGCATGCGTAAGAATTTGGTTGAATGCAAGCGCTTTGATTTGTTTTTTGCAAGATATGGCGCTACATAAATTCCGTTTGTTGTTGTTGTTGTTGTTGTTGTTGTTGTTGTTGTTGTTGTTGTTGTTGTTGTTGTTGTTGTTGTTGTTATTATTATTATTATTATTATTATTATCATCAGCATTATCATCATCATCATCATCATCATCATCATCATCATCATCATCATCATCATCATCATCATCATCATCATTATTACTATTCATCATCATCATCATCATCATCATCATCATCATCATCATCATCATCATCATCATCATCATGCCCATTATTATTATATTTTTTGCAGATAAATGCTTATCTAACCCCTGTGAGAACGGAGGCACCTGTACATCGTCTGACGAGGGGAAAGCTTTCACCTGTGCATGTCCTCCTCTGTATTATGGCAGCAAGTGCGAGAAAGCAGGTATGTCTCCACCATGGTGAACACCGTTTTTTTAAATTTTATATATATATTTTTTTAAATTTTATATCACTTTATGTCACAGAAACAGATTTCTCTGCGTAGAAATTTGGGCTGCTCTCTCCTCCCCGGGAAGATGAGAGAGCGCGTCGCCACAAATGCAGCGCCTACCCATTATTTTTTTCCTCCCCCCCCACCCCCCCCCGTCAGGGATGGTGTCTAAACACGACACCAGTGTGCATGCTGGGTTTAAAAAAAAAAAAAAAAGTTTGTCATCCGCTCCTACCAGCACACGATGGCCTGCCTGCTCTTCCGAAAGGCAGAACGGGGTTTTAACGTGTGTGCAAGATGTAGGTAGTGCAAGGTGGTAGTGGAGTTGGTACTGATATTAACTCTATGGAATAATAAAATAAAAAATAAAAAAAAGGTTCTTGAACGGGGGTCTCGGCGATGGTTCAAACCTAGGCTCGAACCCTGGGCCGTCAGGTCCTGAGTGCAACATTCAACGCTCTAACCACCAGGCTATTTTGAAGACCCGGGTTCGAGTCCGGTCGAGGAAATTTTCTTCCTGGAGTTAACATCAGTGCTAACTCCAACTCTCCCCACAAGTCTTTCGGATGAGACTCTAAACCGACGCCCCGTGTGCGAACGCACGTAGAACATCTTGCGCACACGTTAAATCCTACTCCGCTTTTCGTAAGAGTAGGCCATTGTGTGCCGGTGGGGACAGATGGCAAGATTTACAAAACTGCATACACACGGGGACCTGATGAAAAAAAGCACATGATTGCTTATTCTGTTATCCTGGATATAAAAGAATAAATGAATATAAAAGAATAAATTTAAAAAAAAAAAATGAAAAGCTATCTTATCCCCCCCACTCACTCCCCCCCCCCCCCCCCCCCCCCCCCCTCTTCTCTCTCTCTCATAATGTATTAAGCTTGGAAAAGCCCTACAACAAGATCAACAACAACAAAAGCAGTACGAATGATGGAGTGATTGGGGTGTGGAGGAGGGGGGTGGGGGTGGGGGTGGGGGTCACGGGATAGCCTAGTGGTCAGAACATTGCGCTCGCAATTTGACGACCCGGGTTCGATTCCCGTTCGAGCTGATTTTTTCCCAGGAGTATAACATCAGTGCTGACTCCAACTCTCTCCACAAGTCTTTCGGATGAGACTATAAACTGACGCCCCGTGTGCGAACGCACGTAGAACATCTTGCGCACACGTTAAATCCTGCTCCGCTTTTCGTAAGAGTAGGCCATTGTGTGCCGGTGGGGACAGATGACAAAGATTTACAAAACTGCACACACTCGGGACTGGATGGATAAAAAAAAAAGCACATGAGTGCTTATTCCACTATCCTCGATATAAAAGAATAAATTTTTCAGAAATAAATTAAAAATAACCGCCAGACTATCTTATCCCCCCCCCCTCCCCTCCCCGCCACCCCCTACCCCCTCTCTCACAAAGTATTAAGCTTGCCAAAAACCCTACAACAAGACACCCCCCCCCCCCGCCCCCCCCCCCCCCCAAAAAAAAAAAAAGAAGAAAAAAGAAAACAAAACAAAACAAACGAATGATGAAGTAATGGTAATAAAAGTAAGGTAAAGGTGTCCCATAACCTGTGTTGTCTTAGCGTAGCGAAGCGTCAGAGACCTCAGCCCAGCTTCTCTAGGGGCCAGCATGTTGAGTGGCCCGGTGGCGCCCATCTCCTCTCCCCCCCCCCTCGCTGCTTTACCTTCCCTGACCCCCTAAAGAGGGCAGGTACCCATTGACAGCTGGGTGAACTGGGGGGGGGGGGGGGGGGAGGGAGGGGGGGGGAACAGTACTGTAGCCAAGGCGCGCGCAAACGCAAACGGTCACCCATCCAATTTGGTAACCACGCTCGATGCTGCTTAATTAATTAACATTGGCTGCAGGGTGGGTGGGGGGTGGGGGTGGGGATGGGGGGGGGGGGGTGGGGGGGATGGGGAAGCGAGCGCTCTGACCACTGAGCTATCCCGGCCGTCTCCTGAAGTGATGAGGGACTGGGTGGGTGTTATTTCTTGATGGCTGATTTTTTTGGTTTCAGACAGGTGTATCTCTGGCCCCAACCCTTGTCTGAACGGGGGCACGTGTAAAACAGTGGAGGAAGGGAAGGTTCTGGCCTGTATCTGCCCAGCTATGTATTACGGGAGCAAGTGTGAAAGGGCAGGTACGATTGGTTTGCTGGGTTTTTGTGTGTGTGTTGTTGTTTTTTTGGGGGGTGGTGGTGGCTTTTGGGGGCTTTTTTTGTTTGGTTTGGGGGAGGGGGGGGGCTGAGGGGGGGGGGGGGGGGGGTTGTTAACTTGTGTGGTTGCTTTTTATTATTATTTTTTTTTTTTAGAGTAGCCTATTTTCAGCTTTATTCTTCATGTTGTTTTGTTTCGTAATTGTGGTATATCTACTTGAATGAAATAGTTGTCAAAGTAGCAAAAAAATGTGGAGCAAAGCACACTGATGGGTCCTGCAGTATTTCTGTCCCCTTATCCGTTCATGAGGGCTATAACATGGTACAAAAATGCAGGTTGGAAACATTTGAAAAAGAAACAAAGTATTGGTTCTCACCAGAATGATGATGTAACCCATTTATTATCTTTTGATACGATCAAATGCCGTAGCTCTCATGAATATAGAAATGTTGTACGTCTTATTTATAGGTTCAAGCTCAATGCTTTTAGATTTGAATTTTTTTTTAAAAGCAACATGTATTGTGGCGAAAATATTACCATAGCTCACATTCTTTTAGAATGCAGAGATTTGATCAACTTTTTACCTGTTTTCACATACGTTTGCTTAGAGCAAATTCTAAAAGAGGATAATGGAATAAGCACTCTTGTGCTTTTTTACATCCAGTCCCCGTGTGTATGTAGTTTTGTAAAGCTTGTCATCTGTTCTCACCGGCACACTATGGCCTACTCTTACGAAAAGTGCAACAGGATTTAACATGTGCGCAAGATGTTCTGCGTGCGTTAGCACACGGGGCCTGGGTTTACAGTCTCATCCGAAAGACTTGTGGGGAGAGTGGAGTCAGCACTGATGCTAACTCCAGGGAGGAAAAAATCCCTTGAACGGGAATCGAACCCGGGTCGTCAAATTGCGAGCTCAATGTTCTGACCACTAGGCTATCACGTCCCCCCCCCCCCCCCCACCCCCCGAAGAATCTGGGACCCCTTCTTCTAACCACGGGCATATCCCAGAACATAGGAACACATGAAAATAGGTTCTTGAGGATATTCTTTACACAGACACCCCCACAAACTGAGTTAAAGTTAAAGTCTGTCCCGACCCTAAGGCTCATCAGGCCGGTGCTTATCCCGGTTTCTGTGGCGTTAAGCGACTGAGAGTCACAGACTCCCCCCTGGATAGGACGCCAGTCTATCGCAGGGTTAACCCCCAACACAAGGTTGGTACCCCTTTTACACCTGGGGGGGGGGGGGGGGGGGGGGTGAGAAAATAGCCGTAAAGTGCCTTTTCCAAGGGCACAACGCCATAGCCGAAAGCTGGGATCGAACCCGCAACCTTTAGATTACGAGTCCAACGCCCTAACCACTAGACTACAGCGGCGGCTCCCGCAAACTGAAGATCATGACATTTTTTTCTTTTTTGTCTGGACGAAACCAAAAAATGTCACATCCCTTCTGACGTCATGAAGTAGAGAACATCATTTTCGAGGAGTTCTCTTTTCCTTCCTTACCTGCGCTGGAGCTCTGAGGTTCACTAACATTTTAGCATAATCATGCGACCCCCCCCCCCCCCTCCCCCTACCCCGCCTTCGTTAAGGTAGCTGTATTCCGACTACGGGAATGCCATTGGGGAATTGTGAATTCCCTAGCTTAACTCCCTGGGCACCCTGTGGTGCTGATAAAGTACCAAGGTTCTTACATTCCGGTGTCGGCCGATGTTAAACCCCGTTCCGCCTTTCGGAAGAGCAGGCCATCGTGTGCTGGTAGGAGCGGATGACAAAATTGTAAAATAAAAAAAAAAACCAGCATGCACACAGGTGTTGTGTTTAGACACCATCCCTGAGGAAAAATAGGGGAGTTGGGAGTCCTAGGACGGCTCGGGACTGTATAAGGCAACGTTCTGGTGGCTTCTTCGACGGTACTGGAACCATTCGTATCGGCGACTGCCTTTCCAATGGATCATTCCAGTGGCGTGGAAAGGGGGGAGGGGGGTCTGCTGCATGGGTAACAGCTTGCCCTCCATACATACCTACCCAGGCTTTGCGCTCTACTACTACTACTACTACTTTCAAGTACCTGGCACTGTAGGCAGACATACTTCGACTTCAGAAGAGTGTTCTCTCCTTGAAAAGAGAGTGCAAGTGTTATGCTAAGAAGAGTTTATCCTAGCTGAAAACCATCTTGACCATAACACTGCAAAGCATAAGAACGTAGTAATGCAGGCCTAGACATTTTAGATGACATCAATAACTGACACAGCCTTCGCCCTGAGGTCAAGGCAGTTCTGGTCATAAAAGAAACGGGTATTTCGTTATCAATAACACACTTTTTGTTGTTGTTGTAAATTTACAGACAGATGTTTCAAACGGGTATTTCGTTATCAATAGCACACTTTTTGTTGTTGTTGTAAATTTACAGACAGATGTTTGAAACGGGTATTTCGTTATCAATAACACACTTTTTTTTTGCTGTTGTAAATTTACAGACAGATGTTTGAAACGGGTATTTCGTTAACAATAACACACTTTTTTTTTGCTGTTGTAAATTTACAGACAGATGTTTGAAACGGGTATTTCGTTAACAATAACACACTTTTTTTTGCTGTTGTAAATTTACAGACAGATGTTTGAAACGGGTATTTCGTTAACAATAACACACTTTTTTTTTGCTGTTGTAAATTTACAGACAGATGTTTGAAACGGGTATTTCGTTAACAATAACACACTTTTTTGTTGTTGTTGTAAATTTACAGACAGATGTTTGTCTAACCCCTGTGAGAATGGAGGTAGCTGTACTTCATCTGACGAGGGCAAAAAGTACACCTGTGCCTGTCCAGCGATGTACTACGGAACCAAATGTGAAAGAGCGGGTGAGTTGCTGTTGTCCCTGTATGTAATTATGATGACTGTCAAGTGTAAGCATCATTCCCAAAGTGTTTTTGCAAGTCCTTTTGATCTTGTAACATGCCCCCACCATTTAAATTTACGCTTCTTCACGACTGACAGAAGGTTTTCGTAGGGACCAATGGTTTGCTGGATTCTGATATGCAAGTTTTCGTTGCTTATGCGGTATCTGTAAGAGTCTCCGGAAGTATTATAATCTCTACCATCTGTACTCTTCTCTCCAAATCAGCAGTCAGGGTCCACGATTCACAGGCATACAGGAATATGGATAATATCATGAAAAGGGAGCGCATTAGTCTGATCTTGGAGATGAGTGAGATATTTTTTTTTATCTTTCCAGATGGTGTTCAGTTTTGACGGTGTTGTTATTGTCTGTGCAATCCTGGATACTACCTCAGGCTTGGACCACTTCTCTGATACAACGGCTCCCAAGTACTTGAAGCTTTGAACCGTTTCCAACTTCTGGTCATTGACCCTGATATCAGTGCTGATACCCTTGGCGTTATTGGTCATCAGTTTGGTCTTCACTGCACTGATTTCCATGCCGTATGTTTTAGAGGCCTTGTTCAGGTGTTCTGTTAGGCTGACAAGCTCCTGTTCTGATCCTGCTAGTCCGTCAATGTCATCTGCGAAGCGGAGGTTTGTGATCGTTCTGCCACCAATGCTGACTGATCCATTGTGGTGTTCCAGTGCTTCAGCCGTGCTTCTCTCAAAGAAGATGTTGAAAAGAGTGGGTGAGAGTAGACAGCCCTTCCTTACTCCAACTGTTGTTCGAAACCACTCTCCAGTGTTGCTGTTGTAGTACACTGCACTGGTGGCCTGGTTGTACAGCTCTTTGATGACTTTGATCAGGTTCGCATTGATGCTGTACAAATTCATGGTTGCCCACAACGCTGCATGCCACACCCTGTCGTATGCCGTCTTAAAATCAATAAATGCGTGGTAGAAGTCTTGTTGGTGTTGAAGGTACAGTTCACAGAGTATTCTGAGGTTGAATATCTGTTCAGTTGTGCTACGCCCTGCTCTGAAACCTGCTTGTTCCTCAGCAATGATGGTCTCTGCTTGTGGCTTCAGTCTGTTCAGTATAATCTTCAACATAACCTTGCTTGGGTGGCATATGAGGCTGATTGTGCGGTAATTCTGGCACTGCTGAAGATTTCCTTTCTTGGGGAGGGTGATGATGAATGACTGTGTCCATGGTGTTGGCCATTTTCCTGTCTGCCAGATCGTGATGCAGATTTTTAGTAGAGCGTTGATCATGGCTTTCCCTCCAGCTTGAACCAACTCCGCTGGAATGCTGTAAGTCCCTGCTGACTTCCCCTTTTTTAGCGATCTGACTGCTGTTTCCACTTTTTCTCGAAGGATAGGGTGGCTGTCTGTATCTGTGCTTGTGGGGACATTGAGGACTTCTGAATCTAATGTGTAGTGTAGTTATACCTGTCGGAGCATTATTCTGTCCATCTGTTCAGACTATCCTGGTCGTCAGTGAGGAACTTCCAACTTTTGTCCTAGATTGTCGAGCTCCTCCCCTGTTTCGTGCCAGTCAGGTCTTTCACCAGTTGATATGCTTTCTTGCTGTTGTTTTTCTTGATGTTTTCTTCAATGTCCTGGCACTGCTCACCAATCCATTTCTCCTTTGCTTCTGTCATGGACTTCCTGATTCTTTTGTTGATGCCCTATATTGTTGTGCTCTTTCTTCTGTTTCATTTTTCTTTTTCTTCAACTCTCTACGTTTATCGCATAGTTGTAGGATGTTAGGTGTGACCCAAAGTTTTTTGACTGGTCGATGTTTGCCAAGAAGTTCTCTTGCTGTGTCAGTAGTAATGGTGAAGAGATGATTTAGGTCTAGCGTAAACACTGCACGGACACGAAGCTTTCCAGGAGCGGACATAGGGAGTGACCATGATCTTGTAATGATGACATTCCGATTCCGTCTCAAAAGAATTCATAAGCAGAACAACATCAGGATCAAGTTTGGCCTCGAGAAGCTGAAGGATCCAGAGGTAGCAGACATATTTCAGGCAAGGATAGGTGGGACCTTCGCAGCACTCATTCTGAAAGACTCGAATGATGCGGACATAGATCCCTTAATGGATGGTTTCCACACACAATTTTGAGAAAACTTCAACGTGTAGCCTAGTTTCCTTTAAAACAATTAGTGAATGCTTTAAAAAAAACAAAAGAAAACGCCCCTCCAGCGCAATGTTCTGACCACTAGGCTATCCGTCCCCCGTGTGTGTGTGTGTGTGTGTGTGTGTGTGTGTGTGTGTGTGTGTGTGTGTGTGTGTGTGTGTGTGTGTGTGTGTGTGTGTGTGTGTGTGATGGTTTTTTGCAGATAAGTGTCTGGCCAATCCGTGTGAGAATGGAGGCACCTGCACATCGTCTGACGAGGGCAGAGAGTACACCTGCACCTGTCGTCCTAAGTATTTTGGCAACAGGTGTGAAATACCAGGTAGGTTTTCCTGTGTCTTACGTGTAGTGTTGTCCTTATCGTCAACATGAAGGAAGGTGGCAGGATGGTTAAGACGTTCGCCTGCCACCAAGTAATTCGTAAGGTTCTGGTTTCGGACCCAACCTCCCCCTTTCGTCCCAGTTTGACGAAAAAATCGAACTGAATTGAATGTCAAAGTCATTCGGATGAGACTATAAACCAAGGCCCCGTGTGCGAACGCACGCAGAACATCTTGTGCACACGTTAAAACCCCCTTCCGCCTTTCGGAAGAGCAGGCCATCGCGTGCCGGTAGGAACGGATGACAATTTTTTTTTAAAAACCTGTCGTGTTTAGACACTATACCTGAGAAAAAATCGGGGAGTTGGAGTTCCAGGGTGCCTCGGGGCTGTATATGGCAACGTTCTGGTGGCTCCTGCGACGGTGCTGGAACCATTCGTGTCGGTCATTGCCTTTCCAATGGATCATTCCAGTGGCGTGGAGAGGGGGAGTCTGCTGCATGGGTAACAGCTTGCCCTCCATACTTACTTATCCAGGCTTTGCGCTCTAAAGACTAGAGCGCAACTCCATAGTCTTCCGAGACTAATGGGTGCCTACTACTACTATCGTCACATTGTCCTTATCGTCACATTGTCCTTATCGTCATATTGTCCTTATCGTCATTTGGTGAAGTCCTTATTGTCACATTGTCCTTATCGTCATTTGGTGTTGTCCCTAATGTCAGATGTGGTGTTGTCTTTAATGTCAGATGTTGTGCTGTCCTTAATGTCAGATGTGGTGTTGTCCTAATGTCAGATGTGGTGTTGTCTTTAATGTCAGATGTGGTGTTGTCCTAATGTCAGATGTGGTGTTGTCCTAATGTCAGATGTGGTGTTGTCCTAATGTCAGATGTGGTGTTGTCTTTAATGTCAGATGTGGTGTTGTCCTAATGTCAGATGTGGTGTTGTCTTTAATGTCAGATGTGGTGTTGTCTGTAATGTCAGATATGGTGTTGTTCCTAATGTCAGATGTGGTGTTGTCTGTAATGTCATG
>CM060346.1:36860023-36865023 GCA_030674155.1 Stramonita haemastoma | reverse complement strand
GTATGTATGTATGTATGTATGTATGTATGTATGTATGTATGTATGTATGTAGGTAGGTAGGTAGGTAGGTAGGTAGGTATGTATGTATGTATGTATGTATGTATGTATGTATGTATGTATGTATGTATGTATGTATGTATGTATGTATGTATTGTATGTATGTCATGCATGCATGCATGCATGATTATGTATGTATGTATGTATGTATGTATGAAATGTATGTATGTATGTATGTATGCATGCATGCATGCATGCATGCATGCATGCATGCATGCATGTATGTATGTATGTATGTATGCAAGTTTGTTTTTTTTTGTTGTAAATCGTGTCATCTGTTCCCCACCGGCACACGATGGCCTAATCTGACGAAAAGCGGAACAGGATTTAACGTGTGTGTTCAAGATGTTTCTACGTGCGGTCCCCACACGGGGCCGTCGGTTTATGATAGTCTCATCATCACGAAGGACTTGTGGAGGGAGAGTGGAGTCAAGACTGATGATGTTAATGAAATCAGAGGGAAAAAAAAACCCCTCGACCGGGAATCGAACCCGGGTCGCAAATTGCCAGCGCAATGTTCTAAACCACCGGCTATCCCGTGTGTGCTGTGTGCAGACAGTTGCTCTAGTGATCCTTGTCTGAATGGAGGCACATGTCACTCTCGCATGGCCGAGTCTACAGCTGTAACTGCACTGAACACTACGAGGGAACCAACTGCGAACTACGGAGTAAGACAGAAAGACAGAAGGAAGGAAGGAAAGAAAGAAAGGAAGGAAGGAAAGAAAGAAAGAAAGAAGAAAGAAAGAAAGAAAGAAAGAAAAAAAAGAAAAAAAGAAGAAAGAAGGAAAGAGAAAGAAAGAAAGAAAAACAGAAAGTTATAATGAATGAAAGAATGAAAGAATAAAAGAACGAACGAAAGAAAGATGAATAAATGAAGGATTGAGAGAGAGAATGAAAGAAAGAAAGGGAGGAAGGAAGGAAGGAAGGAAGAATGAATAAAAGAAAGAAAGAAGAACAGAGAGAAAGAAAGAAAAAAGAAAGGAAAGAAAGAAAGAAAGAAAAAAGAAAGGAAGGAAAGAAAGAAAGAGAGAAAGAAAGAAGAACATAAATAAATATTGAATGAAAGAATGAAAGAAAAGAAAGAAAAGAAAGAAGAAAGAAAGAAAGAAAGAATAAATTAAGCATGAAAGAAAGAAAGAAAGAAGGAAGGAAGACAGAAGAACAGAAAGAAAGAAAGAAATAATGAAAACAAAGAAAGAAAGAAAGAAAGAAAGAAAGAAAGAAAGAAAGAATGAATGAATGAATGAAGGAAGGATTGAGAGAGAGAGAAAGAGAGAGAGAGAGCGAGAGCGAGAGCGAGAGAGAGGAGAGAGAGAGAGAGAAGAGAGAGAGACAGAGACAGAGAGAGAGAGAAGAGAGAGAGAGAGAGAATGAAAGAATGAAAGAAAGAAAGAGAGGAAGGAAGACGGAAGGAAGGAGGGAAGGAAGAATAAATAAAAGAAAGAAGAACAGAGAGAAAAAAGAAAGGAACACCACCCACCACCACCACCACAACCACCACCCCCCACCACCACCACCCACCACCCCACCAAGAACAACAACAAATCCCTCTGTACATCAGACTACAACAACAACAACATCATCAGACAGTACAAACACAACATCATCAGACAGTACAACAACAACATCATCAACAGTACAACAACAACAACATCAGACAGTACAACAACATCATCAGACAGTACAACAACAACATCATCAGACAGTACAACAACATCATCAGACAGTACAACAACAACAACATCAGACAGTACAACAACATCATCAGACAGTACAACAACAACAACATCATCAGACAGTACAACAACAACATCATCAGACAGTACAACAACAACATCATCAGACAGTACAACAACAACATCATCACAGACATACAAACAACAACATCATCAGACAGTAAAAAACAACAACAACATCATCAGACAGTACAACAACAACACATCACAGTACAGTACAACAACAACATCATCAGACAGTACAACAACAACATCATCAACAGTAACAACAACATCATCAGACAGTACAACAACACATCATCAGACAGTACAACAACAACATCATCAGACAGTACAAACAACAACATCATCAGACAGTACAACAACAACATCATCAGACATACAACAAATCAACAGACAGTACAACAACAACATCATCATCAGACAGTACAACAACACATCATCAGACAGTACAACAACAACATCATCATCAGACAGTACAACAACAACATCATCAGACAGTAAAAACAACAACATCAATCAGACATAACAACAACATCATCAGACAGTACAACAACAACATCATCATCAGACAGTACAACAACAACATCATCAGACAGTACAAAAACAACAACACATCAGACAGTACAACAACATCATCAGACAGTACAACAACAACATCATCATCAGACAGTAACAACAACAACATCATCAGACAGTACAACAACAACATCATCAGACAGTACAAACAACATACATCAGACAGTCAACAACAACATCATCATCAGACAGTACAACAACAACATCATCAGAACAGTACAACAACAACATCATCAGACAGACAAACACAACATCATCAGACAGTACAACAACAACATCATCAGACAGTACAAAACAACATCATCAGACAGTACAACAACAACAACAATCAACAGTACAACAACAACATCATCAGACAGTACAACAACAACAACATCATCAGAACAATAAAAAACAACATCATCAGACAGTACAAACAAACAATCATCAGACAGTACAACAACAATCATCCAGGCAGTACAACAACAACATCATCAGACAGTACAACAACAACATCATCAACAGTACAACAACAACATCATCAGACAGTACAACAACAACATCATCAACAGTACAACAACAACATCATCAGACAGTACAACAACAACATCAACAGTACAACAACAACATCATCAACAGTAACAACAACAACATCATCAGACAGTACAACAACAACATCAGACAGTACAACAACAACATCATCAGGCAGTACAAACAACAACATCATCAGACAGTACAACAACAACATCATCAGACAGTACAACAACATCATCAGACAGTACAACAACAACATCAGACAGTACAAACAACAACATCATCAGACAGTACAACAACAACATCATCAGACAGTACAAACAACATCATCAACAGTACAACAACATCATCAGGCAGTACAACAACAAACATCATCAGACAGTACAACAACAACATCAGACAGTACAAACAACAACATCCAAACAGTACAACAACAACATCATCAGACAGTACAACAACATTATCAACAGTACAACAAACATCATCAGGCAGTACAAACAACAACATCATCAGACAGTAAACAACAACATCATCAACAGTACAACAACAACATCATCAGACAGTACAACAACATCATCAGACAGTACAACAACAAACATCATCAGACAGTACAAACAACAACACATCAGACAGTACAACAACAACATCATCAGACAGTACACAACAACAACAACATCAAGCAGTACAACAACAAACATCAGACAGTACAAACAACAACATCAGGCAGTACACAACAACAACATCATCAGGCAGTACAACAACAACAACAACAACAGTACAACCAATAACATCATCAGACAGTACAAACAACATCACAGACAGTACAACAACAACAACATCATCAACAGTACAACAAAAAACAACAACCAGACAGTACAACAACAACATCATCAGACAGTAAAAAAAACAACATCATCAGACAGTACAAAAAACAACAACATCATCAGAGCAGTACAACAACAACATCAGGCAGTACAACAAACAAACAACACAACAACCCAACAACTACAACCCCCTCTAAAAATCAGGCAGTCCCAACACCGAACAACAACAACAACAAACAATCCCCTCTAAACATCAGCAGTACAACCACCACCACCACCACCACCACCAACCACAACCCCAACAACAACAACCACAACAAACCCAAACAACAACAACAACCCCCCCCCCCCCCTGTCTCAACACCAAGCAGATTTAACCCACCCAAACTGCCTCACCCCCTCCCACACTGTAAAAATGTACTTACCGTCCCATCGCCCTGGTGACAGAGAAACGCCCCTGTGACCGGGAAATCTACACACCTCTTGGATGACGTCACCGTGACTTCAGCCTGGAAGAAACTGGGGAGAAGTGCGATCGCAAAATCAAAGAGGGCTGGTACCCGCTTCAAGCCAATTGGGGTCAACGCCGTCATGCCCACACCAGTGTGCAGGGTAGGTCCTTGCCTAGTAGCGTTTGCCTGCAGGCTGGTGTTCTCTTAGTGTTGAGGAAGGAACCAATGTGATGATGAATGAGATGATGATTGGGAAAGAGATGATGATGACGAAAGAATGAAGTGATGACGATGAGATTGAGATGAAGATGATGATGATGATGAGATGATGAGATGTTCATGATGCATTGATGATGATGAGATGAAGATGGATGTAACGAGAGATGACGAGATGATCAATGTTGAGCCGGGGTGATGTGGTGTTGGTGTGAGTATGAGGATGAGGTAATCGGGTGGGAGGGGGGAGTTGGGGGTGTGGGTGGGGTGGGGTGGGGATGGAGGGGAGTTTGGGGAGGGGTTTAATGAAGGGGGGAGGGAAGGTTTGGTAAGGTGTGTGGTGAAGGTTTAGAGATGAGATGATGATGATTTATGTGATGATGATGATGATGATGATGATGATGATTGATGATGATGATGAAATGATGATGTGATAGATGATGATGGGGGACAGGGGGAGCCTGGTGGTTTGAGGCCATGGCGCTCTGACAGCTCCAAGTCAGCCCGGGATTGAGCCCCCAACAAAACGCCCCTTCAGGGATCTTGCCCCTGAAGTTCACACAGTGCCCACTCCAGTCTCCCGAAAGTCCTCCGATCGACGAAGATTTTTTCCCCTTCCTTTT
>CM060346.1:36853480-36859923 GCA_030674155.1 Stramonita haemastoma | reverse complement strand
AAGAAGAAGAAGAAGAAGAAGAAGAAGAAGAAGAAATTTATTTATTTATTTATTTATTCTTTTTATCGAGGATAACAGAATAAGCAATCATGTGTTTTTTTCATCCGGTCACGTGTGTATGCATTTTTTGTAAATTTGATCTTTGTTCCCGGCACACGTGGCTACTCTTACGAAAAGCGGAAAGGTTTTAAAACCTGTGCGCAAGATGTTCTGCGTGCGTTCGCAGGGGGCCTCGGTTTAAAGTCTCCCGAAGGATTTTGGGGAGAGTGGAGTCAGCACAAATGTTAACTCCAGGAAGAAATTTCCTCAACCGGACTCGGTTTTTCAAAATTGCCAGCACAATGTTTACCACTGGCTATCCCCCCCCATGAGAGAGAGAGAGAGATGAGGGAGAGAGGGGAGAGAGAGGAGGAAGAGGAGAGGAAGGAGGAGAGAGGAGAGAGGAGGGGAGGGAGGGAAAGGAGAGGAGGAAGAGAGAGAAGCAAGTGTGTGTAGTGTATGAAGTATTTGTGTATGTTTTTGGGTTTTGTGTGTGTGTGTTGGTTGTGGTGGTGGTGTGGGTTTTGTGTGTGGGGTGTGTGTGTGTGTGTGTGTGGTGTGTAAAAAGTCAAAGTCAAATTTTATTTCCAGATGGTACATTGAGTAAGCATTCCAATTGCTTTTTTTTATCAAAGCCATCCATCTAAAATTAAAATTAAAAAAAAATAAAAATAAAAAGGAGAAAAAAAGAGAGAATAATCATATTTGAACAAGGAAAATCTTAAAGAAGATATGTGGTACAAATGAAAGATTAAAAATGAACTTGAATAATATTACACCAAAAGAAGAAACTACACACACACACACACACACACACACACACACACACACACACCACACACACACAATATATAAATATATATATATATATATATATATTATATATATATATATATTATATATATATATATATATATCACACACAAGGAAAATAATGCATGGTTCCTTAAAAATCATTTTACACAACAACACATACAAACCTATATCAATTCCCTCCTCCAAAACAAGTATGGTGCATACAAAGAAAAACAATACATTACAAAGCAATGGATTCGAAGCAGAAAGGAAAGACAATCACATTAATTGCCTTCCTTTTTCTCAGTCCTTCACTCCCAAACACTTTGTTTATAGATTTACACAAAACAGTCAGCATTTAACAAAAAGTGCATTTAGGTACATAAAAAAAATCGCAACTAACTTGAGCACCAGCTCATCAATTGTATAATTAAAAAATCAATCAATAATTTTTTTTTAATTAAAAAAAAAAAAATCGGGTTGTCAAATTGCCAGACAGAAAAACAGATACAGAGAGTGAGAGACAGACAGACACACAGACAGACACACAGACAGAGTGAGATAGAGACAGAGAGAGGGGAAAGAGAGGGGGGGGGGGTAGGGAGAGAGGAAGGAGAGAGAGAGATAGATTGTGGTGTGTGTGTGTGTGTGTGTGTGTGTGTGTTGTGTTATGTGTGTGTGTGTGTGTGTTGTGGTGTGTGCGTGTTGTGTGTGTGTGTGTGTTGTGAGGAGAGAGAGAGAGGATGAGAGAGAGAAGAGAGAGGAGAGAGAGAGAGAGGGAGAGAGAGAGATGAGAGAGAGAGAGAAGAGAGAGAGAGAGAGATAGCGTGTGGCTGTGGCTGTGGCTCTGTGTGTGTATAAGACTTAGAAAGAGTAAGAGTGTGTATTGGAGAGACAAGACAGACAAACAGTGAGATAGAGACAGAGATATCAGAGAGGAGGGGGGAAGGGAGGGAGAGGACAGACAGACAGGACATTTGATTTGATTTCATTAATTTATTCTTATATATTGAGGGTAATGGAATAAGCACTCTTTACATCACAAGTCCCCGTGTGTATGCAGTTTTGTATATGTCATCTGTTCCCACCGGCACATGATGGCCTACTCTTACGAAAAGCAGAAAAGGATTTAACGTGTGGGTAAGATGCTCGCATGCCTTGGCAAACGGGCCTGGTTTAAAGTCTCATCTGAAGGACTTTTTAGGAGGAGTGGAGTCAGCACTGATGTTAACTCCAGGGAAAAAATCTCCTCCACCTACTCGGGTTGTCAAATTGCCAGACAGAAAAAACAGATACAGAGGTGGAGACAGACAGACACACAGACAGACCACAGACAGAGTGAGATAGAGACAGAGAGGGGAAAAGAGAGGGGGGGGGGGGTAGGGAGAGAGAGGAAGGAGAGAGAGAGAGATAGATTGTGTGTGTGTGTGTGTGTGTGTGTGTGTGTGTGTGTTGTGTGTGTGTGTGTGTGTGTGTTGGTGTGTGTGTGTTGTGCGTGGGCGGGCGCATGTGTGTGTGTGTGTGTGTGTGTGTATGTGTGTGTGTGTGTGTGTGTGTGTGTGTGTGTGTGTGTGTGTGTGTGTGTGTGTGTGTGTGTGTGAAAAGAGAGAGAGAGAGAGAGAGAGAGAGAGGAGAGAGAGAGAGAGAGAGAATGAATGAATGAATGAATAATCTTTATTTTTCAAGGGAGAGAGAGAGAGAGAGAGAGGGGAGAGAGAGAGAGAGAGAGAGAAGAGAGAGAGAGAGAGAGAGAGAGAGAGAGAGGGGAGAGAGAGGGGGGGGGGGGGGGGCAAGGCAAGGCAAATTCTTTTATTCGAGGATAATAGATAAGCACTCTGTTTTTTTTTACATCCAGTCCCCGCTCTTTTCAGGGATAACATCAAGATGAAAGAAAAATAAACCTGTAACTACACAACAGCAATATTAATGATCCAAATATCAAGAGCAAGAAACCATACCAAGTATCAAACAGCATGCCAAAAATAGGACAGAGATACAATAATAAGGTAATGATAAGAGAGAGAAGAGAGAGAGAGAGAGAGAGAGAGAGAGAGAGAGAGAGAGAGAGAGAGAGAGAAGAGAGAGAGAGAGAGAGAGAGAGAGAGTGATTGGTTGATTGATTGATTGATTGATTGATTGATTGATTGATTGATTCTTTTATATCGAGGATGATGGAATAAGCACTCTTGTGCTTTTTTTACATCAGTCCCCGTGTGTATGCAGTTTTGTCATTTATGTGATCTGTTCCCACAGGCACACGATGGCCTACAGGATTTAATGTGTGCCAAGATGCTCTGGTGTATTTGCACACAGGCCTCGGTTTAAAGTCTCATCAAAGGACTTTTGGGGGGATGCTGCTGTCAGCACTGATGTTAACTCCAGGAGAAAAATCTCCTCAGCCTGGAATCAAACCTCGGTGAAGAGAGGAGAGAGAGAAAGAGAGATGAGAGAGAGAGAGAGAGAGGGGAGAGAGAGGAGAGGAGAGAGAGAGAGAGAGAGAGAGAGAGAGAGGAGAAGAGTGGGGAGGACAAGCAAGGCAAGGCAAGGCAAGGCAAGGCAAAATTCTTTTATTCGAGGATAATAGATAAGCACTCGTGTGCTTTTTTACACCCAGTCCCCCCCCTTTTCAGGGATAACATCAAGAAAAGAAATAGCCTCAACTACACAACAACAATTATAATGATCCAAAATACCAAAAGTGAAGAAACCATACCAAGTATCAAACAACAGAAGAAATAACACAGAGATACAATATTAAGGTAATGTTAAAAAAGTCACTCATTCAGAAACGAAAATGAGAAGTAAGAATCAATGATGATTTTGATTTGAATAAAAGAAAAGAAAACAAAACAAAAAAAAAAACAAAACAAAAAAAAACAAAAACAAAACAAAAAACAAAGAAATAAACAAACAAAAAAGGTGCAATAGTTAAAGAGCAAACATGAGAATATGATGAGGTTAAATGACTGAAAACATCAATCCACCACCATCTATCAATCAGAATAAGTCCCATAAAACATAAGATTTTAATAAAAGGGGAGAAAGAACAACAACAACAGGTAAGGAATAAGACAGAGATACAATATTAAGGTAATGTTATAAAAAGGCACTCATTCAGAAACAAAATATGAAGTAAGAATCAATGATGATTTTGATTTGAATAAAAAAAATAATAATAATTAAAAAAAGGGCGCAATAATTGAAGAGCAAACATGAGAATATGATGATGTTAAATGACTGAAAACACCAATCTACCACCATCTATCATCATAATAGTCCCATAAAACATAAGTTTAGATAAAAGGGGAGAAAGAACAAAAACAACAACAAAAAAACCCAACTCACAAAGAGAGAGAGAGGAGAAGAGAGGAGACGGAGAGAGGAGAGAGAGAGAGAGAGGAGAGAGAGAGAGAGAGAGAGAGAGAGAGAGAGAGGAGAGAAAGAGAGAGAGACAGACAGACAGACAGACAGACAGACAGACAGACAGACAGAGACAGAGCCAGAGCCAGACAGAGAGAGAGAGAGAGAGAGAGAGAGAGAGAGAGAGAGAGGGGAGGAGAGAGAGGAGAGAGAGAGGAGGGGGAGAGAGAGAGAAGAGGAGAGGAGAGAGAGAGAGAGAGAGAGAGAGAGAGAGAGAGAGAGAGAGGGAGTGAGAGAGAGAGAGAGAGAGGAGAGTAGGAGAGAGAGAGGAAAAGAGAGAGAGAGAGCTGTCTGGTGACGACTGACAATCTCGACAAACGATTTTGGGTAACGCAAACAAGGGAAGTAATCGTGGTCAAGGAAAGTAAATATCGGCGTGGATGAGTTACTTCCCTTGAACCCCTTGCCGTGGTTGTTTTGTTTGTTTGGGGGTTTTTGGTGGTTGTCAAAAAACGAGTTTTCATCAGGAAAATCATATTTTCGTATCTGGGGTAAAAAATCGTGAAAATACGTTAAAATCGTATGGGTTTGGCAGGTCTGCATCAAGGATTCCTATTTGTAAAAGTTTGGGCAGTTTGTGTAATACCTAGGTAAATAATATTAGTTGTGTAAGTTCTGCTATGTTGGTATTCCATAACAAAGTGATATTCATCACCTTAGCCTTTCATGTCACACAGAGTACAGAGCCTTTCATCGTGTGGTAAATTTACATATCTTCCTTTCTCTATTGGTAGTTTATGATTACTAGTTCTGATTTTTAACATGGACAGGCTGTAGCACAGTGGTAGGCTGTCTAAGTACGGCTCAAAGGATATCTGGTGCTTATACAAAGTGTAGTTGTTGGCCTTCTGGCAGTCTTGACAGTTTTCTACCCATTTTTTGCATGATATAAACTATCTTTAAGTCTCTGGGACAGGTTACTTATCAGCCATGTTGTAGACACTGACTGTGGATAATGCCATACAAAGGATAGTGCATTTTCAAGTATCTGTTTAATATTCCAGAGCCAATCATTTTTATGTATTTGAAAATTAAAACATTCTGTCAGTGTCTGAAGCATAATGGCTGAGTATTTTTTACTTGGGTCAACGGACCATTTGGGCCAAAATTTTACCATACTGCTGTAAATGTGTATAAACAAAGGGAAAGACCTGTTTCCCCATATATAAAGCAGTTAGGAATACTCTTTTTTAATTGTAAGATATAATTTACAGTATTCCTGGTGTAATTATTCAGCTATATCAGTACAGCTGTTACCCCAGACTTCACAGCCCTATGTCAGTACTGGCAACACCAGTGAGTTAAACAAGTCAAGCTGACAGGAGATTGGGACCTGAAGCTGTCTGCTTTTTCTTAGTAGGGCCATCACTGCCTGTCTAGCCTGCTCTTTTAATTGTTTAACAGCTACATTGAATTATCCATTGAAATTGAATGTCAGTCCCAGATATTTAAATTTGCAAACTTGTTCTAGCTACCAATTCACAATTCACAATAGTTTTTTCACATTAACTCTCTTGAGCTATAGAGAAACAAAAAGCATGCATATCAATAAATGAATAATGGGTTTAAAGAGGAAGAGCAAATCAAAAGTGCACAAGAGACAGTATTAATGAAAATGATATAGACATTGTTATATACTGTTATGGCTGATGCGCTCTCTATAGATGGCAAATTACTCATGTACTTTCTGGTGTACCGGTATCTGAAGTGGTAAAACAGAGAGTAACAACAAAAAGTTGCATAACTGGATGGAAAATGAGCCAATAACTGGATAAGGCATCAACATAAGGAATCAGGTTATATGAAAAAGGGCAAGGAACAGACTCAAAATATTATAAATAATACAATCATTCAAAGAGGGGATAGGATAGCCTAGCGGTCAGAACATTCCATCGCAATTTGCTATTTGACACCTCAATTTGATTCCCGTTGGAGGGGATTTTCCCCTGGACTTAACTTCAGTGCTGACTCCACACTCCCAAAAAGTCTTTCGGATGAGACTGTAAACTGAAAATGAGACTGTAAACTGAGGATGAGACTGTAAACTGAGGCACGCAGAACATCTTGCATACATGTTAAATCCCAGACTGCCTACCCAAGCAAATGAAAAATAGTATTTGGGCAGACCAAAAATAGTATTTTCATAGCAAAAATAGTATTCCCAATCTTTCTTGGTCTGGATGTATTCT
>CM060346.1:36825980-36828480 GCA_030674155.1 Stramonita haemastoma | reverse complement strand
AGCTTACCTTCCTCACACAATCCCCAAACCTCAGATGCATACGTTAATATTGGTTCTATTTGTGTGTCAAACATCTTCCAAAACAATTCTAGATCTGCTGTATTTAATTTTTTTCATGGATTTCAGTATTTCCATAACCCCTCTTTTTCCTTTGCTACAAACATCTACCAGAGCACTACTAATGCTTAATTTTGTTGTGAAACCCATTCCTAGATATTTATAGGAATTAGTGACCTTAATTTGCTCATTCCCATACACCACCTTTCCCGAGAGCCTAAGTACCCTCCCTTTCTGAAAACCATTACATTTGTCTTTTCAAGATTAACAACCAAACACAATCTATCAGCTTCTCTCTTAAGACAGTTCAATTGATTTTGGAGACCAACAGCAGTATCAGATAATAAAATAATGTCATCAGCAAACAACAATAAAAATATTTCAACAGTATCAGATATCAGTTGGATGCCATGTTTTCCAGTTTTGGACATTTCAAGAGCCAATTCGTTTATGAATAAAGAAAACAATAGAGGACTGAGCAGGCAACCCTGTCTAACTCCTTTTGGACAACCAAAATAGTCTGAATAATAATTCTTATCACGCACACATGCCAATACAGAATTATAGACACTTCGTACAGCTTTATACATTTTGCCATTTACACCATATTTTCTCAAAACTCTCCACAAATTGTTTCTGTTTACAGAGTCAAATGCCTTTCTAAAATCAACAAAGGCAACATAAAGTTTAGCATTTCGTAGCAAAAATTTTTGAACAATGGCGAAAAGTGTGAAAATGTGGTCGACTGTACTGTAACCTGCTCTGAAGCCTGCTTGTTGTTCAGTTATCTTTTCCTCTTCCCTAGCCCATGTAGAAAGCCTTTTGGTTAAAATACCAGTGTAGACTTTGCTAACTATACTAGTCAAAGCTATTCCGCGATAATTGCCTGGCTGATCTACATCTCCTTTTTTAAAGATAGGCACTATTATTGATCTTGACCATTCCACGGGGAAGAGAGAGAGAGAGAGAGAGAGAGAGAGAGAGAGAGAGAGAGAGAGAGAGAGAGAGAGAGAGAGAGAGGAGAGAGTAGAGAGGAGAGAGAGAGAGAGAGCATCTTCAAGTTACATCGTCATCAAAACAAATCAGTCTACAAAATATGTCAGAAGACTCACACTTCTATTTTAAAAAAAAGATAATAATAATAAAAAATAAAAATAAAAAATAAAAAATCAAAAATCAAAACAAAAAAAAATCATGAAACCTAGATCTATAAGCTCACAATGTGGCCAAACCTAACCAGGAATAGAAAACCCTGAGAAGCAACACACATAAAAAAAATATAAAAAAAAAAAAAAAAAAATAAAAAAAATTAAAAAAGAGAGAGAAAAAAAGAAAAAAAAGAAAAAAAAAAGAAAAAAAAAGAAAAGGATTATATAAACGAAATGTCAAACAGGAGCGAAGCAACATTCAAAGTTATAAATCAAACTCAATGCTTTAAAAGATAATATATATATATATACTTATGAAAAGGAGAAAATAGCAAATATTTATCAGGACCATTAAACATAAGGCATTACAAATCTATAGGCCAAAACATTCATATGAAAAAGAATACATTCCATGTGTGTGTGTGTGTGTGTGTGTGTGTTGTGTGCGTGTGCGTGTGTGTGTGTGTGTGTACCCGCGCGTGTGTGTGTGTGTGTGTGTGCGTATGTGCGTGCGTGTGTGCGTGCGTGCGTGCGCGCGCGCATGTGTGTGTATGAGGGGGGGGGAAAACAAGCAAAGAAGGCAAAAGGGAAAAAGAAAGGCACTCGAAAAACAAACAAACATAAAAACCCTTAAACACACAAAAAACCCTAAATACAATTCGTATCTCTATATTTTAACAGTGAATACAATTTCAATTCAAATTTCAATAAGAACCAAAACATTCCTATCCAATGATAAGGTTAGGATTGCATATGTGGAAGTGGAAGATGAGGGGGTGGGGGGGAAGGGCATCTTCAAGTTACATCAAGATCAAAACATACCAGTCAATAAAGTACTTTAAAGCACCCACATAAACACTTCTATAAACAATAATTATCATCAAAGAAACCTGTAAGAACACAACATGGCCAAACCTTACAATGATAAGAAAAATCCCGAAAGCAAAACAACAAACAAAAAAGCAAAATTATATAAAAGAAATATCAAATAGGAGCCAAACAACATTTAAGGTTATATAAAACAGTTTTAAATCAAATTCAATACATTGAAAGATTAAAATATATACTAATGAAGATGAAGGGGAAAATGCAATTATTCAGGACGATTGTATACAAGGCATTACAAATCTATAAGCCAAAATCATTTATATGAAAAGTAATATATTCCGTGTGTGTGTGTGTGTGTGTGTGTGTGTGTGTGTGTGTGTGTGTGTGTGTGTGTGTGTGTGTGTGTGTGTGTGTGTGTGTGTGTGTTTTGTGTGTGTGTGTGTGTGCGTGCGTGCGTGCGTGCGTGT
>CM060346.1:36754740-36800880 GCA_030674155.1 Stramonita haemastoma | reverse complement strand
TCAAGTCTCTCCCATATGTTGTTTGGTTCCTCGAGCTGTTCTTGTGTCAACTCCCAGGTGTTGAAGAGTCTTAATCCTTCTGTCCCTAACCAGAGAATGATGTGGTTGTGCTGCTTTTTAGGATCAGTGTTTTTCACTGCAAACCACATTGTGCACATCTGTCTGAAGTCTCTGAGTGCTTGTGCGCGGTCGCCGTGGGACCAGTCCATCTTAGGATTGGGCAAGTTGTCAGCCATAGTGGTTGTGTGTGGTAAAATATAAAAAGATACCACTTACCTGATTGGTGATGAGTATATGACAAACAGGCACAGGTATTATACCAGCACAGAGTAATCCAATTTTGAATCAATGTCACATATGTCCAATCAGGCACTATAAATCCGTTGGTCGAATTTAGTAGTCCATGGCACAGTTGTGTCAGTCTTAAATCACTTTTACAGGCACCCAGGCTGCCACCATGTAATAAATCTTATTCTTTTATTGTATGATTTTATATCACTACTAGGTTGGGTTCTTATTATAAGTTTACTGCCTTAAAGTGAAAACACATATAGGGATGTGAACAGACTAACAGACAACTCGATAGGATATAATATAGTTTTATTCAGAGACTGGTGTACATAGATGTATACATGAACAAGGCCTATCCAAAAGTGCGGGAAAGTCAGTCTCGCTTCCAGGCACTGGTCGGACAGTTCCCACGCGCTGGCAGGCGAATGGTGCCAGAATGAATGAGGCCAAGGTCATAGGCTGCATGCGTTAGTTTTAGGTTTTAGGCCAGTGAAGGGGATGGACAGTAAGGGAGGGGGTAGATCAAGATGGGGATCCTTGTTGGCTTAGGGGTACTGTCCTTCAGTCTTTATTATGCTAGTATTAATAATACTTCAAAGTGAAGAGTTTTGTTTGTGAAGTGAAGAGTATTGTTTGTTAGCTGGGTACATAATTTTTATAAGCTGGTGTTATTTTGGGGTTGTTTATCAGAGGAAGTTTTTCTTTGTGAAGTGTTTTGTTGGTTAGTCTGGGTACATATTTTTTAAGCTGGTGTTATTTTGGGGTTGTTTATAAGAGGGAAGTTTTCTTTGTGAAGTAAAGAGTTTTGTTTGTTAGCTGGGTACATATTTTTTAAGCTGGTGTTATTTTGGAGTTGTTTATCAGAGGGAAGTTTTCTTTGTGAAGTGAAGAGTTTTGTTTGTTAAGCTGGTTCCAATGAGGTGGCTGTGGTCAAGCATTTTTTTTTTTATACCACTTTATGTCACAGCAGATTTCTCTGCATGAAATTCGGGCTGCTCTCCCTAGGGGGAGAGCACATCGCCACAAGTGCAGGCCTACCCTTATTTCTTTTCATCAGGGATGGTGTCTAAACAGACACCTGTGTGCATGTTATTACATATATATATATATATATATATATATATACATATATATATATATATATATATATATATATATATAATATATATGTGGCGCTCCACCACGAAATGAGTCCTTAGCACATTACCTAATTTTGCCCTAGGAGCCTTTAAAGGCAGGTGGGGGTCAAGTTGTCAATTTTGAGATTTTGATTGATTATTAAACTAGATTTGCTTATTTACCTTATAATGAATTATCAAGGCATAATTTTTTTTTATTCCTTTTGCTTTTAAATGTGTTTTGAAAATACCAAAGCACTCATTCTGACAACCTGTTACTAAAATAAACTTGCCCGTTTCTCATTTTGTCCCATCCTGCAGGCTATCATTTCAATTTGTAATAATGTTGCACAGAATTGTCCCATTTTCAATCTGTTTTTTGTATTTGATAGCCACTTTATTGCACATTAATAACATGTCAATAACTTAAAATTGACCTCAGGTGCACTCCGTCTCATTATGTGGTGGAGCGTCACACACACACACACACACACACATATATATATATATATATATATATAATATATATATATATATATATATATATATATATATATATATATATAAAATTTTGTCATCTGCTCCTACTGGCACAGGATAGCTGCTCTTCCTAAAGGCCAAACCGGTTTTAACTTGTGCCAAGACGTTCTGCATGCTTCCCACAGGAGCCTGTTTATAGTTTCATCCCAATGAGACTATCATTGCAGTTGCAGTTGTGCAATCTCTGGTGCTTTGCTGTGGGTTGGTCTGACTCATTACCTGCTGGTGACGTGTGTTAAGTCTTCAGGTGATGTTGGGCTCTATGTATCTGTGGCATATGTGCTGTTTGCAGTGTGGGGACTCTCCTTATGACTTGTGTGTTGAAGTCTTCAGGTGATATTGGGCTCTATGTATCTGTGGCATATGTGCTGTTTGCAGTGTGGGGACTCTCCTTATGACTTGTGTGTTCAGTCTTCAGGTGATGTTGGGCTCTATGTATCTGTGGCATATGTGCTGTTTGCAGTGTGTGGACTCTCCTTATGACTTGTGTTTTCAGTCTTCAGGTGATATTGGGCTCTATGCATCTGTGGCATATGTGCTGTTTGCAGTGTGGGGACTCTTCTGGTGACTTGTGTGTTCAGTCTTCAGGTGATGTTGGGCTCAATGTATCTGTGGCATTTGTGCTGTTTGCAGTGTGGGGGACTCTTCCTAGGAGGAGTTGACAGCTGTAGTTTGTTCCTTTTAGTGGTTGCTTCAAGAGTGATGCCAGTTTATTGTCTTGGTTATATTGGTTTTTTGTTTTTATTTTTGTTGGTTTTTTGTCTTGGTTATATTGTTGTTTATACCTCTTTTGAGGGAGTGGATAGTTTGGACTTGCAGTGGTGCAGTCTTTGTTTTGTGTGGCAGTTTGCCTGATATCCTACCTGCTGGTGACTTTGGATGATCTACAGGTGGGGTTTAGATCTCATATATATATATATATATATATATATATATATATATATATATATATATATCCTGCCCTTTCCCTTGTGGTAACTTTTGTCAGTTGAGTTGATAGCTGTGTTGGTCTTTGTGGTGGTGGGAGTTGATAGCTGTGTTGGTCTTTGTGTGGAGGTGGAGTTGATAGCTGTGTTGGTCTTTGTGGTGGTGGTGGAGTTGATAGCTGTGTTGGTCTTTGTGGTGGTGGTGGAGTTGATAGCTGTGTTGGTCTTTGTGGTGGTGGTGGAGTTGATAGCTATGTTGGTCTTTGTGGTGGTGGTGGAGTTGATAGCTGTGTTGGTCTTTGTGGTGGTGGTGGAGTGATAGCTGTGTTGGTCTTTGTGGTGGTGGTGGAGTTGATAGCTGTGTTGGTCTTTGTGGTGGTGGTGGTGGAGTTGATAGCTATGTTGGTCTTTGTGGTGGTGGTGGTGGAGTTGATAGCTGTGTTGGTCTTTGTGGTAGTGGTGGCGTTATTGTTTTGTATTGTGTGACCAGACATTAGTCCCCTTACTGTGGGTGGAGTGACAGTGGGTGTTTTCTTTGATACCCTGGCTGTGACTGAATACCCTTTTATGTACTCTGCTGGTTTGGATTGGGAAGGGACAACCAAAGTGATCTGATTGTGACTGAAGGGAGGGGATAGCCCAATGGTTATTCATTTTATTTTAAACTACTTTGTCACAGCAGATTTCTCTGTGTGAATTTTTTTTTTTTTTTTTTTTTTTGGGGGGAGCCCATTGCCACAAGTGCAGTGCCTACCATTGTTTCCCCCCCCCCCCCTCAGGGATGGTGTCTAAACACGACACCTGCCTGCATGCTGTATTTTTTAAAAATAATTTTTTCATCACACAGATGGCCTGTTCTTTGGAAAGGCTAAATGGGGTTTTCACATGTGCAAAATGTTCTGCTGCAAACGGGGCCTTGGTTTATAGTGTCATCTGAATGAGATTTTTGTTTGGCTTTGTTTCAGCCCACTTAGATCATTTTGTTTTAGCCCATTTAGATGGTTTTGTTTATCCCATTTACATCTTATTTTAGCCCATTTAGATGGTGGTGTTTTAGCCCATTTAGATGGTGTTGTGTTTTAGCTCATTTAGTTATTTTAGCCCACTTAGTTATTTTATCCCATTTAGATCGTTATTTTAGCTTATTTAGATTGTTTTGTTTTAGCCCATTTAGATTGTTTTAACTAATTTATATGGTTTTGCTTTAGCCCATTTAGTTATTTTAGCCCTTTTAGGTATAGCCCATTTAGATTTAGCCCATTTATATTATTGTTAGCCCTTTTAGGTTTTGTTTTAGCCCATTTAGATGGTTTTGTTTAAACCCATTGAGATAATTTTAGCACATTTAGATGGTTTTGTTTCAGTCCATTTAGATGGTTTTGTTTCAGCCCATTTAGATTATT
Source organism: Stramonita haemastoma (assembly GCA_030674155.1). Lineage (NCBI taxonomy): Eukaryota > Metazoa > Mollusca > Gastropoda > Neogastropoda > Muricidae > Stramonita > Stramonita haemastoma. Next base: position 36,796,602 of record CM060346.1, on the reverse strand, counting down.
TTAGCCCATTTAGATGGCTTTGTTTTAGCCCATTTAGACGGCTCTATTTTATCCATTATGTATGTGATATAAAGTATGGAAGTGGTAAGAAACTCTCTTAGAGTATGGCAGCAGAGAGTCCTCAGAGGAGAAGACCCCTTCAAACAAGTGATGGTGTCTAAACAGGACACCTGTCTGCATGTTTGTTTTTGGTTTTGTTTAATTTTGTCATCAGCAGATGGCCTGTGGGAACACACACAGGGCCTTGGTTTATAATCTCATCTGAATGAAACTTTTGTTTCCTTTTGTTTAAGCCCATTTAGATGGTTTTGTTTTGGCTCATTTGGATGGTTTTGTTTTAGCATATTTAGATTGTTTTTTAGCCTATATTTATGGTTTTGTTTTAGCCCATTTAAATTATTTTAGCCCATTTAGATGGTGTTGTTTTAACCCATTTATATTGTTGTATTAGCCCATTTAGATGGTTTGTTATAGCCCATTTAGATGGTTATTTTAGCCCATTTAAATGGTCTTGTTTTAGCCCATGTAGATGGTTATTTTAGCCCATTTAGATGGTTATTTTAGCCCATTTAGATTGTTATTTTAGCCCATTTAGATTGTTATTTTAGCCCATTAGATTGTTATTTTAGCCCTTTCAGACGGCTGTATTTAGCCATTATATATGTGTGATTTAAAGTATGGAAGTGGTAAGAAACTCACGTAGAGCATGTCAGCAGAGAGTCCTCAGAGGAGAAGCCCCCTTCAAACAAGTGTTTCAGTTTCAGGCCTTTAATCTTCCTTACACTGTAGGGAGGCAGGCCCACATCCAGTTCATGACTCTGGATGTCTCTCTGCTGCCACTTTATGTATTTAGATGGTTTTGTTTTAGCTCATTTAGATTGTTGTTTTAGCCCATTTAGATGGTTTTGTTTTTAGCTCATTTAGATGGTTTTGTTTTATCCCATTTAGATTATTTTATCCCATTTAGATGGTTTTGTTTCAGCCCATTTAGATGGTCTTGTTTTATCCCATTTAGACGGCTTATTTTAGCCATTATATGTGTGATTTAAAGTATAGAAGTGGTAAGAAACTCGCATAGAGCATGGCAGCAGAGAGTCCTCAGAGGAGAAGCCCCCTTCAAACAAGTGTTTCGGGCCTTTAATCTTCCTTACACTCTAGGGAGGCCGGCCCACATCCAGTTCATGACTCTGGATGTCTCTCTGCTGCCGCTTCATGTATTTAGATGGTCTTTTTTTTAAAGCCCATTTAGCTCGTTTAATTTAGCCCATTTCGATTTGTTTTAGCTCATTTAGATTGTTTTGTTTTAACCCATTTAGATGGTTTTGTTTCAGCTCATTTAGATGGTTTTGTTTCAGCTCATTTAGATGGTTATTTAGCCCATTTAGATGGTTATTTAGCCTTTTTAGACGTTTTGTTTTAGCCCATTTAGATGGTTTTGTTTTAGTTCATTTAGATGGTTATTTAGCCCATTTAGATGTTTTGTTTTAAGCCCATTTAGATGGTTATTTTAGTCATTATGTGTGTGTGATTTAAAGCATGGTAGTGGTAAGAAACTCACATAGAGCATGGCAGCAGAGAGTCCTCAGAGGAGAAGCCCCCTTCAAACAAGTGTTTCGGGCCTTTAATCTTCCTTACACTCTAGGGAGGCCGGCCCACATCCAGTTCATGACTCTGGATGTCTCTCTGCTGCCCCTTTATGTACATGATGGGCTCAGACTCCGATTCGAACCCATGATCTCTGGATATGCACTTTTTTGGGGGAGAGGGGGGGGGGGGGGGGATTAGTCCATTACAGGGATTACAGATGGCTGTATGTTTTTTTTAAATTCTCTGTGTGCAATTTAAATTTTGTTATTTTTATACCGCTTGTTTGGATGGCTGTAATTTAGACGGTTTATGTGCAAGATTTAGACTGTATTTTGCCATTTTTTGCGAACAATTGACATGTTTAGCCCATTTACACAGTTGTATTATAGCCATTTTTATATGTGTGTTTTAATTTGGGCACTTTTAAACCACTGTCTTCGAGCAGTTTTATGTGTGCAATATAAATGTTGGTATTTTTAGATTGTTTTATTTTAGCTCGTTTAGAAGGTGTATTTTAACCTGTTTAGATGGGTTGTTTTAGCCATTTTATGTTGCGATTTAAATGTTGGTATTTTTAGATGGCTGTAGCCCATTTGGATATCTGTACTTTAATCATTTGACATGCGAGATTTAGACGGCTGTATCTAGCCATTTTATGCATGCGAGTTAAATGTTGGTATTTTTAGTTGGCTGTATTTTTAACCATTTATTCGTCTGGTTTAAACACTGGTATTTTTCGATGGTTGTATTTTAGTCATTTTATTTTAGAGGATAAAATGTCGGTATTTTTAGATGACATGCCTCCCCAAAAGTCAAAATGTGGCTACCTTCAGGTTGAGCAAAAATGGTTGTATACAAAACATCTCCCCATTGGTGAACCTCAGAGATGTGCAGGGAGTCTACTGTTCTCTCTCTCTCTCTCACACCACACACATGCAATTCACGCACATACCCCTCAGAAAGAAAAAAAACACAAGTCAGGGGTGTGTACAGAAGCTCACAAAGAAAGCAGTCCACAGTTCTGGAAATGAACACGTTGAGAGGCAGGAGAGAGAGGGGTGGTTGTAATGACACTTTCTTTTATTTCAGCAGTCACATCTCCTGCCTCCCAACACCATGCCTGTTGCAAGATGTTTGATCGTGGTTTGATGCGATGATGTGTTGCAAGATGCGTGGCCGTGGTTTAATACACACTTGTGCTACCCATTGCTCCTTCCAACATGGACAGACACCATCTGCACACAGCAACATCAGTAACACGTCAGTCACCACATAACACATAGCATCAGTGACACATCAGTCACCACATAACACATAGCATCAGTGACATGTCAGTCACCACATAACACAGCAGCATCAGTGACACATCAATCACTACATAACAGCATCAGTGATAGTCAGTCACCACATAACAGCATCAGTGATAGTCACCACATAACAGCATCAGTGATAGTCACCACATAACAGCATCAGTGATAGTCAGTCACCACATAACACATGCAAACAGTGACAGTCAGTCACCACATAACACAGCAGCATCAGTGAACACATCAAGTCACCACATAACCATAGCATCAGTGACACATCAGTCACCACATAACACATAGCATCAGTGACAGTCAGTCACCACATAACACAGCAGCATCAGTGACACATCAATCACTACATAACAGCATCAGTGATAGTCAGTCACCACATAACAGCATCAGTGATAGTCACCACATAACAGCAACAGTGATAGTCAGTCACCACATAACAGCAATCAGTGATATCAGTCACCACATAACAGCAACAGTGATATCAGTCACCACATAACAGCATCAGTGATAGTCAGTCACCACATAACACATAACATCAGCGACATAGGCTCAACGGTCTAATCATACTACACCAGTCTAGAAAGGAAGGAAGGAAGGAAGGAAGGAAGGATAGTTTGTGCACCTAATCTCTCTAACAGGGGTGATTTTCAACTTTGTTTTTTACCAATACTGACCTTTTTTTTTTAACCATAGCCAGCCCATACATGCTAGTCTTTATCAAATAATCATCGCAAACAAAGATGTCTAAAGCTGTAAGCGAATACCTGAAATACACACTGCATGAATAACAGAGTCTTTTGTTTGTTTTTGTTCTTTTCTTTAGATAGATGGCTTGATGAAAAAAAGCAAATTGATGCTTATTCAATGTACCATCTGGAAATAAAAATTTGATTTGATTTGATTTGAACAAAGCAGAGTTTTTAGAGAAAAAATATGGGGAATATTACAGTAGATGAGTTCACAGGAGAGGTGTAACTGACCCCTTCCCCTCCTAAATGCAAGAGTCAGGGGCTATGTCCCGTGAAGCTGAAGCCTTTTAAAAAAAAATTTTAATTTTAAAGTAGACAAACTTTCTCCTCATGAAAACCTATCGTGTGAAAATACTGATAAACCGTGGACCTGTATGTTGCATATAATTATTCAATACATTAAAACAACCCACGGTCCCTGGCAAAATTCTATAGAAAAAAGCCACTCTACCAATACCAAACACAGTTGCAGACAGGAAAAGACAATTTGTAGTTTGTATTTTGTACCACTTTATGTCACAGCAGATTTCTCTGTGTGAAATTCGGGCTGCTCTCCCCGGGGAGAGCGCATCGCCACAAGTGCAGCGCCTACCCTAACAATAAAATAATGAGTGGTGCTGCACTTGTGGCGACGCGCTCTCCCTGGTAAGAGCAGCCCGAATTTCATGCGGAGAAATCTGCTGTGACATAAAATAAAAAAATTTAAATAACCACCTGTCCAGTAGATCCCCATTCAGCAAGTCCTGACTCGTGTCTCTCTGCACAGTCTTCAGCTGTCTGCATGTGCCAACACTGTGAACACACAATAAACACTTCAGTCACTGACAATGTAGCGCGCACACACACATGCAAAAAACAAATTCTCCTCGTGTTCCTGCCTGCAAAAAGACACTAGTTTGAAAACTAAATGAATATCACACTCACCTGTGCACACCTAAATAAACAAACACCGCTTTTCGCAAAATACCAGACTGGCCATTTGTGCTGGTTAGTAAAAACATGACCGACAAAAAGGAAGTGCCAATGCAATGATGACAGTAAAAACATGACCAACAAAAAGGAAGTGCCAATGCAATGATGACAGTAAAAACATGACCAACAAAAAGGAAGTGCCAATGCAATGATGACGTGCTCCTAGGTGTGGAGAAAATAGCCAGCCTCTGACCTTCTCACCTTTCAACTTCCTGTCACAGGTAAACACACACACATAACACACACGCACGTACGCACACACACAAACAGTGCACTTAACTTGTGATGGAGATGGCAGCCTCCTGTCCTGATCTCTTCTGTCTTAGTTCATCAGCCCTGTAACACACAGCAGTGAACATGTAGAAACAACAGCTATTTCACTACATGGATGAAGCACTCACTCACACACACACACAATTTGCAAATACAACAACTTTGGAAAGGAGAAGAGCAAATAGCTGACGTGACAATATCGTGACTTGATTTTTTGGGGGGGTCTTTTTTTTGTTCTTTCTTTATTCAATTTAATAGGTTTTATAATGGATGTTATTAGTGATGGGATTATTAGTACTATCATAATTGTTATTGTTTTGGTTTAATAGTCTAGCTGACTGTGAGCTTTGGGTTTTGTCTCCCTGGGGAGAGCATCCCAAATTTCATGCAGAGAACTCTGCTGTGACTGACAGTCACATGGGTACCACATGGGTGCACTGCTCTTGAGACTACATACACTCCCTTGGGAGAGCAGCCCGACTTTCATGCAGAGAATTTGCTGTGACTGACAGAGGTATGCACAGCACTCACCTGCATGTAGATCCCCATTCAGCAAATCCTGACTCCTCTCTCTGCACAGTCTTCAGCTGTCTGCATGTGCCAACCCTGTGAATACACAATAAATACTTTAGTCACTGACAATGCAAAACACACACACCACGCAAAAAAAACAAAATTCCTCTCATGTTCCTGCACATAGAAAGATACTAATTTGAAGTCTAAACGAATACCACACTCACCAGTGCACACCTGACTAAATGAACACAATACTGAAATAACACACTCAGTAAATCTACCCCCCCCCCCCCTGACTGGCCATTTGAGCTGGTTAGTAAAAACATGACCAACAAAAAGAGAGTGACAGTTAATTGGTGACATGCTCTTAGGTGAAGAGAAAATGACCAGCCTCTAACCTTCTCACCTTTCATCTTCCTGTCACTGGTAAACACACACACACACACACACACAACACACCACACACACACAGTGCACTTAACTTGTGATGGAGATGGTAGCCTCCTGTCCTGATCTCTTCAGTCTTGGTTCATCAGCCTGTAACATACAGCAGTGAACATGTAGAAACAACAGCTACCTCACTACATAGATGAACCACATACACACAAAAAACATCTTGCGCACATGTTAAAACCGTTCCTCTTTTTGGAACAGGCCATTATGTGCAAGTGGGAACAGATGACAAAATTTACAAAAACTGCATACACATAAGGCACATGAGTGCTTATTATGATATCCTCTAAATAAAAAAAACCCAAAAACAAATAAACACACACACGCACAGTACTTACATGTAACACACAGAAAGGAACAGCTGTAGAACATGCCTACACACAAATACATGACCCTCCCCCACGCCCTAAACCCCCCCACCCCCCCCTCTTACCGCCCTTGCCTGGGACAAGAACAAATGTACAGACTGAGTACTTATCACAGAAAAAAAGTTGTCGCCATCAGTCCTCAGCTATCTGGGAACACCAACGCTGAAACGCACAAACACAATATATAGACACCATCTATACACAACCCACCCCCCACCCCATCCCAAAATGTACAAACTCAATACTTACCACAGAAAAAAAGATGGCACCACCAGTCCTGGTCATCATGGAACCCACCCTGCAACGCACAAACACAAATTAATATACATAACAGCTGCAGAGAAATACATGGGCTTCAGCACACAAGATACAAACACCTGTGTTATACCTCTCTCATTTACAACACAAACATTTCAAGGTTCGACGATGCCACAGTCAAGTGGTTAAGACCATTCAACTTCAATACCATGGATCCATCAAGTCTGGGTTCAAACCTCAACGCAGTCTGGTGAATTCAAACCCCCAAATAACTCCATCCTTTCTCCCCTTCTCCCCCTACCATTTTTTTCCAAAAAAAAAAAAGTTTTTAAACAAAATAAACTCGGGGATTTAAAAGTGCAAAGTGCTTATTCTGATATCCTCAAAATATATTATTTTAAAAAATACAAATAAACACACACAGCACAGTACTTAAATGTAACACACAGAAAAGAACAGATGTAGAACATGCCTCACACAAATACATGACCCCCCCCCCCCCCCTCCCCCCGCACAAGACAAAAATGTACAAATTACTTACCGAAGAAAAAAAGATGGCGCCATCAGTCCTCAGCTATCTGGGAACACCAATGCTGAAACGCACAAATAGAATATATAGACACCATCTATACACAACCCCCCACCCTAGAAATGTACAAACTGAATACTTACCACTGAAAAAAAGATGGCACCACCAGTCCTTGGTCATCATGGAACACCCACCCTGAAACGCACAAACACAAATTAATATACATAACAGCTGCAGAGAAATGCATGGGCTTCAGCACACAAGATGACAAACGCCTGTGTTATACCTCTCTCATTTACAACACAAATCATTTCAAGGTTCGACAGATGCCACAGTCAAGTGGTTAAGACCATTCAACTTCAATACCATGGATCCATCAAGTCCTCGGTTCAAACCGTGATGCAGTCTGGTGAATTGAAGTGTGGGGATTTTTATGACTACCCGGGTCAACTTCAAGTGCAGACCTGCTAGTGCCTTAATGCTTTTCATCTAAATACACATGCAGAAGATGAAATATGCACGTTCAAGACCCAATAATTCATGTCAGCCTTCAGTGGCAAACGGAAACATGAACATACCCAGCATACATCTCAAGCTGGAATGTGGCTACCTTCATGGTGGTCGTTTAAAAACGGTTGCATACGCAAAATCTCACCATTGATGAACCTAGAGCTCTAGCTGAGAAACAGGGGAAAAAATGTTCAAGGTTTGACACAGAAGATGACACCACTTGTGTCAAACCTTTCTGATTTATGACACACATCATTTTCAACCCCCCAAATAACTCCATCCTTTTCTCCCATTCTCCTCAATAATTTTTTTCCCAAGCAAATAAATACTTTTTTTTTTTTAAAAGGAAGGGGGGGGGGGGGGGGCCGGGAGGGGGGCTTAAAAGAAAAAAAACAGCTAGCGAGAACTCTCTCAACAAATTCTGTGGAAACAAGCTACTCTGCCAAAGGCACACACACACACACAGAACATCTTGCGTACATGTTAAAACCCATTCCTCTTTTCGAAACAGTAAGCCATTATGCAGAAATGGGAAGGATGACAAAATTTACAAAAACGCATACACATTGGGCACATGAGTGCTTATTCTGATATCCTCAAAATATATATATATATATTTTAATATAACTAAACACACACACGCACGCAGTGACTTGACTTACTTGACTTATGCCTGTGAATTCCCTTGGGAACATAGAGCTGCAACAACACACCTCCAATAGACTGGTTCTGGGAGATCCTCTTCAGCTCGGCCCACATCATTCCGGCTGCCTTCGTCACTGCTTCAATGCTTCTGCACCAGGTCTGTTGTGGTCGACCTACTTTCCGTTTCCCTTGTGGATTCCAGTCATGGGCCTGCCTGGTGACATCTGAAGCAGGCTTGCGAACGTATGGCTGAATCCATCCCCCACACACGCAGTACCTACATGTAACACACAGAAAAGAACAGATGAGAACATGCCTGCACACAAATACATGAACCACCCCCCCCCCCCCCCCTTCAAACCTCCCCCCCTGCCTCTTCCCCCCCCCCCCCCCCACCCGGGGACAAGACACAAATGTACAGACCGAGTACTTACCGCAGAAAAAAAAGTTGTCGCCATCAGTCCTCGGTTATCTGGGAACACCAACGCTGAAACGCACAAACAAATATATAGACACATCTTAACACCCCCCCCCCCCCCCCCGAAATATACAAACTGAATACTTACCACAGAAAAAAGACAGCACCACCAGTCCTTGGTCATCATGGAACACCCACCCTGAAACACACAAACACAAATTAATATCTATTTCTCTTTAAGAAACAGTAAGCCATTATGTGCCAGTGGGAACAGATGACAAAATTTACTAAAATGCATACACACAGGGCACGTGAGTGCTTACTGTGATATCCTCAAAATTAAAAAAATTTTTTTAATACAAATTAACACGCACGCAGTATTTACATGTAACACACATAAAACAGCAGATGTAGAACATGCCTAAACACAAATACATAAAATTCCGCTCCCCTCCCTCTTTTGCCTCTCCCCCCCCTCTCCCCCGGAACAAGACACAAAAGTACAGACTGAGTACCTACCACAGAAAAAAAAGATGGTGCCATCAGTCCTCAGCTATCTGCGAACTTCTTCTTGTTCTATCCCGTAGTCTATTTAGACTGTAGGGGCGCCACGGAAGACCTTGCAACCAGCTCTCTCCATTTCCCTCTGTCCTCGACCTTTCTCAGGGTGTCACTCAGCCTGAGGCCGTCCACTCTCGGACATTGTCCTCCCATCTCTTTCTCTGCCTGCCTCTCCTTCTCCTGCCTTGCACGGTTCCTTGCAAACACCAACGCTGAAATGCACAAACAGAATATATAGACACCATCTATACACAACCCCCCCACCCCACCCCAAAATCTACAAACTCAATACTTACCACAGAAAAAAAGATGGCACCACCAGTCCTTGGTCATCATGAAACACCCACCCTTAAATGCACAAACACAAATTAATATAACATAACAATGCATTGGCTTCAGCACTAAAGATGATAAACACCTGTGTCAAACCTTTCTCATTTACAACATAAATCATTTCAAGGTTCGACTCTATTATTTCGAACCCCCCCCCCCCCCCCCCCCCCCCCCCGATGTTTTCAGTTTCTTCATGTACTAACCATGGTAAAAAATTTTAAACATTTTTTTTAACAATCAAAAAAACAAACCAAAAAAAAGCCATCTATTTCTGTACATGATTTGTACAAATATGTGTAATCTCACACACACCTCCCAGAGGCAGACTCCAGCCTCTAACTGTCCCTTCCCATTGTCGTCACATGGTCCTGGGATTCACCAAAGCTGTGACATCAAAAACACACCAAATGAACACACACACACAATTTAACAACTAAAGGAAAACAAAAACATTTTTGAGATGTGAACAAGTATAAACAAACACCACACAAAAATGGGAACATTAAAAATAAATCGTTTCAAAAATGTCTATTGAAGATATTTATAAAGCAGCTCTCTGTCTCTCTCTTTCCCCTCTCTCTCTCTCTCTCACAGAGTGCTGACCCTACTCTCCCCAAAAGTCTTTCGGATGAGACTGTAAACCGAGGCCCGTGTGCAAACGCACACAGAACATCTTGTGCACATGTTAAATCCTGTACCGTTTTTCATAAGAGTAGGCCATTGTGTGCTGGTGGGAACAAATGACAATATTTACACAATTGTATACACACGGGGACAGGATGAAAAAAAAAAGCACATGAGTGCTTATCCCATTATCCTCGATATAAAAGAATAAAATAAAATAAATAAATAAAAAATACACACACACTGAGAAACTAATTCAGTTACCTTCTATTCACACTCACTCACTCAGTCCCATATCCCAAAGGATTAGGGGGGATATGAGAGAAGACGCAACAGAGATCTTTTTCCATGCTTCACGATCCTGTGTGGCCATTAGGAGGTGTTGCAGGGGTTGGGCGGTCCAGTCTTTGATGTTGTCAACCCATGATTTCGTTTGGCAGCCTCTTCTTCTCTTGCCCTCGACTGTTCCTTGCAAGATGGTTTTTGCTAAGGTGTTGCTACCTTCTGTTGTCTGCACACAAATCTGTGTATTCAAACAGCAGCCCTGCTAACACACACACAGAACATTGCTGATGCCATGTTTTCATTTAACAATGCTCCACACCGTCGCCAACAGCACCACCGGCATGCATGCACGAACGCACACATACAGAGCAAGCGGGCGGGATAGCCTAGTGGTCAGAATATTGCGCTCACAATTTGACGACCCTGTTTCGATTCTTGTTCGAGGGGATTTTTCCCTTGGAGTTAACATCAGTGCTGACTCCACTCTCCCCAAAAGTCCTTCAGATGAGACTATTAACTGATGCTCCATGAGCGAATGCACGGAGAACATCTTGAACACATGTTAAATCCTGTTTCGCTTTTTGTAAGAGTAGGCCATTGTGTACCAGTGGGAACAGATGCAAAATTTACAAAACTGTATACACATGGGGATTGCATGAAAAAAAGCACACGAGTGCTTATTCTGTTATCCTCAATATAAAAGAATAAAATAAATAAAACAAAGAAACAGCACTTACCTAATAAAAAATGTGCCAGCAACCCGATTTCTTGATTGTCTTGGTATAGAAAACCTGGGAATAAAACAGAAACCATTATCAGTAGATTGACATGTCACTCCCCCCTCCTCCCCCATACACCACTCCCTCTCCCGCCCCCCCCCCTCACACACACACAGGGTAAGTTATTCTGATGAGACTATAAACCGGGCCCAGTGTGCGAACGCACGCAGAACATCTTGCGCACACGTTAAATCCTGTTCCACTTTTTGGAAGAATAGGGCATTGTGTGCCGGTGGGAACAGATGACAATATTTACAAAACTGCATAGGCATGGGATTGGATGTAAAAAAAAAAAAGCACATGAGTGTTTATTTCCGTTATCCTTGATATAACAGAATAAAATAAATAAACCAAACAAACAGCACTTACCTAATAAAAAATGTGCCAGCCACTGATTTTCTGATTGTCTTGGTGTGGAAAACCTGGGAATAAAACAGAAACCATTATCAGTAGATTGTCATGTCACTCCCCCCCCCCCCCTCCCCCACCCCCCCCCCCCACACACACACACAGAGTAAGTCATTCTGATGAGACTATAAACCAAGGCACCGTGTGCGAACGCACACACAACATCTTGCGCACACGTTACAACCCCATTCTGCCTTTTGGAAGAGCAGGCCATCGTGTGCGAGTAGGAGCAGATGATTTTTTTTTAAAAACCCAGCATGCACACGGGTGTCGTGTTTAGACACCGTCCCCGAGGGGGAAAAAAAAAGGGTAGGCACTGCACTTGTCGCGACGCGCTCTCCCCGGGGAGAGCAGCCCGAATTTCATGCAGAGAAATTTGCTGTGACATAAAGTGGTAGAAAATAAATTTAAAAAAAATAATTACCTCTGCCAGAGTCTTGATTGTCTTCCTCCCATTCCCGTTATCCACTGTCTTCACACCACTGCAACCACCAAATTGACAACTCACAGAATGAACGTGTATGTAGACATGTACACAATGTCCACAAATCACAGAATTAACGTGTATGTACACATGTACACAATGTTTGCAATTCTCCCACAAGAGTCCTTTGGATAAGACTATAAAACGAGGCCGTATGGGAATGTATGCAGAACATCTTGTGCACACATTAAATCCTGTTCTGCTTTTCAAAAGAGTAGGCCACTGAGTGCTAGTGGGAACAAGCGACAAAATTTACAAAACTGTATACACATGGGGATTGGATGTCAAAAGAACACACGAGTGTTTATTCCGTTATCCTTGATATAAAAAAATAAAATAAATTAAAACAAACAAACAGCACTTACCTAATCAAAATGTGCCAGCCACTTGATTTTCTGATTGTCTTGGTATGGAAAACCTGGGAATAAAACAGAAACCATTATCAGTAGATTGACATTTCACTCCCCCCCCTCCCCCATACACCCACTCCACCCCCCCCCCCCCTTCCACACACACAGAGTAAGTCATTCGAATTAAGACTATAAACCAAGGCCCATGTGCGAACATGCGCAGAACACCTTGCGCACATGTTAAAACCCCGCTCCGCCTTTCGGAAGAGCAGACCACGTGCCGGCAGGAGCGGTTGACAAAATTATAAAAAAAATCCCAGCATGCACACAGGTGTCATGTTTAGACACCATCCCTGAGGGGAAAAAAAATGATGGTAGGGGCTGAACTTGTGGCAATGCGCTCTCCCTGGGAGAGCAGCCTGAATTTCACACAGAGAAATCTGCTGTGACATAAAGTGGTACAAAATAAATCAAATAAAAAAAATAATAATTACCTCTGCCACAGTCCTGTCTTCATCAAAGTCCAATCTTCCAATGTCTCCACACACCAACCTTGCAACTCACAGAATGAACGTGTACTAACATGTACACAATGTAACCACAAATGAATATCTTCACAAGTCACTCACAGAATGAACTGTTGTATACAGTAAATGTCCGTGACAGTAACATGTACACAATGTCCACAACTCACAGAATGAACGTGTACGTATACATGTACACAATGTCCACAACTCACAGAATGAACGTGTATGTAACATGTACACAATGTCCACAACTCATAGAATGAACGTGTACGTATACATGTACACAATGTCCACAACTCTCCGACAAAGAGTCCTTCGGATGAGACTATAAACCGAGGCCGTGTGTGAATGTACGTAGAAAATCTTGCGCACATTAAATCCGGTTTTGCTTTGTAAGAGTAGGCCATCGTGTGCCAGTAGGAATAGATGCCAAGATCTACAAAACTGTATACACATGGGGATTGGATGAAAAAAAGCACACGAGTGCTTATTCCGTATCCTCGATATAAAAGAATAAGAGAAATAAATAAAACAAACAGCACTTACCTAATAAAAATGTGGCAGCCACACTGATTGTCTTGGTATGGAAAACCGGGGAATAAAACAGAAACCATTATCAGTAGATTGACATGGCATTCCCCCCCCCCCACTCCCTCCCCCCCCCCCCCCCCAACACACACACACACAGAGTAATTGGTCAGAACATTGTGCTCGCAATTTGATGACCGGAGTTCGACTCCCGTTCAAGGGGATTTTTTCCCCTGTAGTTAACTTCAGTGCTGACCCCACTCTCCCCAAGTTTTTCAGATAAGACTATAAACCGAGGCCTATGTGAATGCACACAGAACATCTTGCGCACAGGTTAAATCCTGTTCTGCTTTTCAAAAGAGTAGGCCACTGTACGCTGGTGGGAACACATGACAACATTTACAAAACTGTATACACATGGAGATTGCATGAAAAAAAGCACACGAGAGCTTATTCCGTTATCCTCGATATAAAAGATAAAATGAATAAAACATACAGCACTTACCTCATAAAAATGTGCCAGCCACCTGATTTTCTCATTGTCTTGGTATGGAAAGAAATGGGGATGGATCAGCCATACACTCCGCAAGCCTGCTTCAGATGTCACCAGGCAGGCCCTGACTGGAACCCACAAGGGAAACGGAAAGTAGGTCCACCAAAACAGACCTGGTGCAGAAGCATTGAAGCAGAGACGAAGGCAGCCGGAATGACGTGGCCAAACTGAAGAGGATCTCCCAGAACCGAGTCCATTGGAGGAGTGCCGTTGTGGACCTTTGTTCCCAAGGAAACCCACAGGTATAAGTCAAGTCAAGTCTTGGTATAGAAAACCTGGGAAAGCAACAGAAACAATTATCAGTAGACTGACATGACACCCCCCCCCCCCCCCCAACACACACACAGAGTAAGTCATTGGATGAGACTATAAACCGAGGCCCCCTGTGCAAACGCATGCAGAACATCATGCGCACATGTTAAAACCCCGTTCCGCCTTTTGGAAGAGCAGGCCACTTGTGTGCCGTAGGACCAGATGACAAAATTATTTTTAAAAACCCAGCATGCGCACAGGTGTCGTGTATAGACACCATCCCTGAGGGGAAAAAAAAATAATGGGTAGGCGCTGTACTTGTGGCGACGCGCTCTCCCCGGGGACAGCAGCCCAAATTTCACGCAGAGAAATCTGCTGTGACATAAAGTGGTATAAAATAAATAAAATAAAAATAATTACCTCTGCCACAGTCCTGACTGTTTTCCTCCCAGTCGTCTTCCACTGTCTCCACACATCAACCTTGCTAACTCACAGAATGAACGTGTATGTATACATGTACACAATGTCCACAACTCACAGAATGAACGTGTATGTAACATGTACACAATGTCCACAACTCTTCCACAAAGAGTCCTTCGGATGAGACTATAAACCGAGGCCTTATGTGAATGTACACAAAACATCTTGCGCACACGTTAAATCTTGTTCTGCTTTTCAAAAGAGTAGGCCACTGTGTGCCAGTGGGAACAGATGACAAGATCTACAAAACTGTATACACAGGGGATTGGATTTTTAAAAAACCCACGAGTGCTTATTTCGTTATCCTCGATATAAAAGAATAAAATAAAAAACATACAGGCACTTACCTCATAAAAAATGTGCCAGCCACCTGCTTTTCTCATTGTCTTGGTATGGAAAGAAATGGGGATGGATCAGCCATACCTCCGCAAGCCTGCTTCAGATGTCATCAGGCAGGCCCTTGACTGGAACCCACAAGGGAACGGAAAGTAGGTCGACCAAAACAGACCTGGCGCAGAAGCATTGAAGCAGAGACAAAGGCAGCCGGAATGACGTGGGCCGAGCTGAAGAGGATCTCCCAGAACCGAGTCCATTGGAGGAGTGCTGTTGTGGCCCTTTGTTCCCAAGGGAACCCACAGGCATAAGTCAAGTCAAGTCTTGGTATAGAAAACCTGGGAAAGCAACAGAAACCATTATCAGTAGATTGACATGTCACTCCCGCCCCCCCCCCTCCCCCATACACCCACTCCCCCCCCATACACACACAGAGTAAGTCATTCGGATGAGACTATAAACCGAAGCCCCATGTGTTAAGCATGCAGAACATCTTGCGCACACGTTAAAACCTGGTTCCGCCTTTCGGAAGAGCAGGCCATTGTGTGCCAGTAGGAGTGGATGACAAAATTATTATACAAAAAAAAATCCAGCATGCACACAGGTGTCGTGTTTAGACACCATCCCTGAGGGAAAAAAAAAAATGTAGGTGTTGCACTTGTGGTGACACGCTCTCCCCAGGGAAATCAGCCCGAATTTCACACTGAGAAATCTCTGTGACATAAAGTGGTATAAAATAAATAAAATAAAAATAATTACCTCTGCCAAGCCCTGACTGTCTTCCTCCCAGTCTGTCTTCCACTGTCTCACACCAAACTTTGCAACTCACAGAATGAACGTGTATGTATATGCACATGTACACAATGTCCACAACTCTTCCACAAAGAGTCCTTTGGATGAGACTATAAACCGAGGTCATATGTGAATGTACGCACAACATCTTGCGCACACGTTAAATCTTGTTCTGCTTTTGAAAGAGTAGACCACTGTGTGCCATGGGAACATATGATAAGATCTACAAAACTGTATACACAGGAGGATTGGATTTAAAAAAAACCCACGAGTGCTTATTCGTTATCCTCATATAAAAGAATAAAATAATAAAACAACAGCACTTACCTCATAAAAATGTGCCAGCCACCTGATTTTCTCATTGTCTTGGTATGGAAAGAAATGGGGATGGATCAGCCATACGCTCCGCAAGCCTGCTTCAGATGTCATCAGGCAGGCCCTTGACTGGAACCCACAAGGGAAACGGAAAGTGAAGTCCAGGTAAGAGAAAACCTGGAGAAAAAGACAGAAGCCATTATCGAAAGATTGAACAAAGAAAAACTCACGCCCCCCCCCCTCCCCCATACACCCACTCCCCACCCATACACACACACAGAGTAAGTCATTTAGATGAGACTATAAACCAAGACCCGTGTGCGAACGCACGCAGAACATCTTGCACACACATTAAAACCCCATTCCGCCTTTTGGAAGATCAGGCCACTGTGTGCCGGTAGGACTGGATGACAAAATTATTAAAAAAACCAGTATGTCACACAGGTGTTGTGTTTAGACACCATCCCTGAAGGAAAAAAAAATAAAGGGTAGGCGCTGTACTTGTGGTGACGCGCTCTTCCCAGGGAAATCAGCCCAAATTTCATGCAGAGAAATCTGCTGTGACATAATGTGGTATAAAATAAAAAAAAAAAATAATAATTACCTCTGCCAGAGTCCTCACTGTCTTCCTCCCAGTCCTGTCCTCCAGTCTCCACACACCAACCTTGCAACTCACAGAATGAACGTGTATGTATACATACATCCATACATGGTGTGGATCGGTGGTCTAGGTGGTAATGTGCCTTGCCTAGAAAGCAAAAAGTCTGGGTCGGAGTGTGTGGTGGTTCAGACCCCATTTGGGCCCAGAAACTTTCGGGGAGAGCAGCCCAAATTTCGTGCAGAGAAATCTGCTGTGACATAAAGTGGTACAAAATACAAATGTACACAATGTCCATAACTCTCCCACAAGAGTCTTTTGGATCAGACTATAAACTGAGGCCATATGTGAATGTACGCAGAACATCTTGCGCACACATTAAATCCTGTTCTGCTTTTCAAAAGAGTAGGCCACTGTGCGCCAGTGGGAACTGATGACAAAATTTACAAAACTGCATGCACATGGGGACTGGATGTAAATAAAAGTACATGCGTACTTATTCCATTAGCCTTGATATAAAAGGACAAATTTACATAACATCTGCAGCATATCACACCCCCCCCCCCCCTTCCCCAACCCGGGTTTCGATTCCGGTCGAGGAGATTTTTCTCTCAGAGATAACATCAGTGCTGACTCCACTCTCCCCAAAACTCTTTTGGATAAACTTTAAACCGAGGCCCCCTGTGCGAATGCATGCAGAACATCTTGCGCACACGTTAAACATTGTTCCGCTTTTTGTAAGAGTAGGCCATTGTGTGCCGGTAGGAACAGATGACATTTACAAAACTGCATACACATGGGGACTACATGTAAAAAAGCACAAGAGTGCTTATTCCATTATACTCGATATAATAGAATGAATCAAATCAAATCAAATCAGAGTCCCTCGAATGAGACTATAAACAGAGCTCATGTGTGCGAAATCACGCAGAACATCTTGCACACATGTTAAATCCTGTTCTGCTGTTCGAAAGAGTAGGCCACTGTGTGGCGGTGAGAAAGGATGACAAAATTGACAAAACTGCATACACATGGGGACTAGGTGTAAAAAAAAGCATATGAGTGCTTATTCCACTTTCCTCCAAATAAAACAATGAAAAACAATTAAAATAACACATACACAAACATGAAATCAAAGACACACACACACAACATGCACACCACACACACAGACACACAAACACACACTCAGCACACACACATCACACAGCACACACACAAGCAAACACACACTACACACAAGCACACACAGAGCAAACACACACACACATATCCATATGCACACACATGCACACACTCATACACCATACACACACCACACAAAACACACACACACACACACTGACGGACGGTCGGACGACGACCGACCGACGGACGGACCGACGGACGACAGACAGACAACACAACAGACACACAAACACACACATGCATACACGCACACAACACACACACACATGGACAGGAACACTGACACATGGACGATGGAACACTGACACATGGACAATGGACACAACATGACAAGGGACTCATGACAAGACAATGGAACACTGACACATGGACAATGGAACACTGACACATGGACGATGGAACACTGACACATGGACGATGGAACACTGACACATGGACGATGGATCACTGACACATGGACATGGAACACTGACACATGGACGATGGATACTGACACGTGGACAATGGATAAGGGCATCTGGTGACACTTGTCCACTGGTGACAGCTCCGTGTATCTGGTGACTGACACTTGTCCTCTGGTGACAGCTGAAGTGTATTTAGTGTTCCCCACCTGGCTTGGAATCTTTTTCTCCATGTGCTGTCAGGGATCCATGTCTGACATGTATGGAGGAAGCTGAATGTGCACAGCAGTTCAAACTCCTGTATGATGTGTCACAGCAGTTCACACCCATTCCTGTCTGATGTGTCACAGCAGTTCACTTCGGGAAGACTTCAATACAACTCTGGCTGAAGTGACTTTCAAAACCAAATAATAAAAATCACAACAACAAAAAACCCCAATTTTTTTTTTGTTGCTGCCTCATCCTGTGTGACATCCTCATACTGCTGTTCCCACACCGCTCATTACAATCTCCCTGCCACAGCCATACGCAGATTCCTTGTCCAAAACCAAAAAATGTGTAGACAGGGTTCAGTCTCAGCTGGTGTGCAGAAAGCCTTAGACCTCACTCTGACCATTTGAATCTCTCCAGGATGCTGAGGTTCAGTCTCAGCTGGTGTATAAAAAGCCTTGGACCTCACTCTGACCATTCTGAATGTATCCAGGATGCTGACTGCACTGACTCTCTCACTCAATCCTCGTGGCCCCGCTGAGGGGGCATAAGGCACAGACAGACAAGGGACCTCCAGGCAGTCCTATCTTGGGCGAACCACCGCAACTCATTCCAGGTCTTTCCCATTATCTTCATTTCCTCCTCCACAGTCCTTCTCCAGATCCCAAGGGGTCGGCCTCTGTTTGCTTCGCCTTCGCTGTTTCGCCTGCTTTGAACAAGGGCTGCTATTATTAGCCACACTGCCCCCCCCCCCTTCCCCCTAAAAACAAAAAAAAACCAACTGCCTTCCAGGGTAACTACTTTCCCAAGCTAATGAATTCTCCCTACACCCCCCATAAAAACCTGCCTTCCCAGGCTGTACAAGCTCTCTCCCCCCCCCCCCCCATCCCCCCCAAAAAATGTTGCCTTCCTAGTCTAGCCAGTTTTCCCCTATCAGTGAAAACATACCTGCCAGACTTAGAGGAACTGACGACATTTACAAAATTGCATACACACGGGGACAGGATCTAAAAAAGCACAAAAGTGCTTATCCCATTATCCTTGATATAAAAGAATTAAAATAATTATTTTTTTTTAATGTAAGAAATTTTTTTTTTAAAAGGCTGAAAGCTTACCAACACAGAAAGGACAGGAGTTGGGTTTGCTTTTCTGAGGCTACTAGGGACACTGGCCCTAGGGAGCACTTTCTAGGCAGTGGCAGCTTATCCCCACTCCCTGGCTATGACCCCCTTTGGCAACCACAGCGCACAAATCCAAGACCACTCAGTCAATAGCGCTATATTTAGCGCACCCTTTCCTTTCACTTAGTCCAACTGTGGTCAGTTCCTGCTATAAATAGCACCGCCTGGCCCCACCTGGGCTGGGATGGATTAATTAGCAGCTGAGAGGAGCTGAAAGTGGGGGGAAACTGACAGCTGTGCAACCACCAGCCACAACAGATGACTGGCTGTTTAAACAGGGTGCAGCATGTTCTGAAGGACCTTCAGGGAGAGGGAAGCGGTACCAGCGCATGTGTACACACACACACACAGAGTCACACACACAGAGAGTCACACACACACACAGAGACACAAACACACACACACAACAGACACACACACATACACACACATACAACACACACACCCCTCCCTCATTTACACACATACTACCATTACTTCTTCTGCTGTTATCATACTTTACTACCATTACTACTGCTACAGTTACCACTACTACCATTACCACCCCAACCACTGCTCTACACACACACACACACATGCACACACACACATGCACACACACACACTCGTTCACTCACTGTCACTTTTCCACTTCACTCTAAGGTTCTATCCATATTTCCCTACATGTCACAAACAACACACAAAGGACAGGGGTTGGGTTAGACAGGATGGCTGAAAGAAAAAGGAGAGAAACTCAGAAGAACTGGAGAGCCACAGACACACTGCAGACCTGTCCTTAGTACTGTCAGTCACAGACAGTGCTGGAAAAAGGAGTGCTGTGAAAACCTTGCAGAAACACAACCATGTGAAGACTGCAGTCCCTCAACAAAAAGAATTTCCCAACAAAAGCACAAAAAGAAAACTTTCACAGAAACTGGAGCAGAAACATGCAAAACTCTGAAAGTCTAACTTTCAAAGTGAGAGGATGTTTGCCGTATGAAGCCAACAAATGGAGTGACAATTCTTAAGCAGACAGGAAATGTGGAGAATAGTCAGGACACACAAACGATCAACACTCCATACAATGGGCGACAGTCAACCTTTAAAAGCAACATGTCTACCACAAAGAGAGAGGGGGAAATCTGGAAAGATTCCCATTTGACAACCCAACAAACAGAAGAATACTCTAAAGAGCTGGCCATATGTATCACTACAAACACAAAGGAACATGGACACTAACTAGGCACTCCCTTACCAACAACTTGTATCACTACAAACACAAAGGAACATGGACACTATAGGACTTCCCTGTACCAACAACTTGTATCACTACAAACACAAAGGCATAGACACTAACTAGGACTTCCCTGACCAACAACTTGTATCACTACAAACACAAAGGAACATGGACACGAACTAAGACTTCCCTCCAACAATTGTTCACTACAAAACAGGAACTGCACACTAACTTCTGTACACTTTCTATTCTGCCAGCACCCCCACTCAGCCCCTCCATTCACAGCAGACCTGCAGTGCCTCACTCACCTTGCAGGCACAGTTTTAGACTACAGGCTTACCCAGGTCTTTGGCCCTGTCTTCAATGCACCCACACTCCCACTTTAGGAAGACAGAATACAGCAGTCAAGGAAATCTAAAGCGAAAGAAATTTATACAGGTAATCTCCTCTTGTTTGGTTATAAAAAAAACATCTTGGAAAATCCATCGGGATCAAGAAGAAAATAGCATGAAATTGAAAGGCAGATAGTGGGTATGAGGAATGAAGCTTTTGTCTATGATACCCAGAACATTCAAAGAAAGTAAAGAGATCTGCACAGTTGATCCAACCTGGCTTCTTATAGATAAAAGAGTTATCAGGCCTGGAAAAGTGTGACTACAGATTTTAGAACCCAAACCTGTAAAACAAAGTGAGGGAGGGGGGGAGGGGGAGATAAACACTGACAGTTATCAAATGAACGCAATTTTAAAAGTCACAGAGACTCGGTCTCCTTAAAATGTCACTTTCTGCAGCTGAGTCTACATGTCATTTCACCAGTTACCAACCGTCTTCATGAATTTTTAGCCTGAAATAATCAGGTGCTAACAACCCCCCACCCCCAAAAATCCACAAGAATGTTGTTGAATGTTTTCACATTTCTGATTAATGTCTTTATCTACAGGTATGTTGTTGAATGTGTTCACATTTCTAAACACTCTCTTCCATCTACTAGTATGTTGAATGTTTTCCATTTCTGAACACTCTTTATCATCTACTCGTTTTGACTCCTGGTCAGCTTTCTGTGAGGTCCTCCATGCTGACGTGAACACAGGACCATACCAAGCCACAGTGTGCACCATCTGACCCTGAGGTCACCCACCACCAACACCTGTCTGATAACTCGCATCTATTCCAAACATTCCCATCTTTGACAAAATAACTCCTTCAAACACATGGGTAAGGCAAAAGAAAAAAGCATAAGGCAAAACAGACTGAATCCCACAGCACACAAATCCAACTTCACTCAGTCAAGAGTGCTAAATTTAGCATGTCTTTCCTTTTAAATGGTCAAAGTGTGGTGGGTTCCTGCTATAAATAGCACCAGCTGCCTCCACCTGACAGGGATAGAAATTAGCAGCTAAGATGAGCTGAAAGTGGGACAAACTGACGCTGTGATCCAACAATGACAAATGAATTAATTATATTCTTCATAGAAAAAGATGGCAGCTTTAGAAAGGTATGATAAAAAAAATAGAGAAGAAATGTCCTGAGTGCTACACAGTCCTGTTTTTATTTCTACAGTGCTACATAGTTGTGTACCTCTGTTTACACCACTGCATAATCATGTGGCTAAGTCACACTACCAATCCTAGTCAGTCACTGCAGGTACAGCTTCATGTCCACTGTGTGTAGTACTACTATTAAACCAGTCAGTCAGGCAGTATGGCTGTGACTTTGGGGGGAACAAAGACCAAATTCAGCAAGATTTTTAACATCACATGTCAAACAAGTTTGTCTTTTTCTCTTCTTCACTTTGTGTAGTAAATGTGTTTAGGTTTCAATTACCTTTTCAAACAGACATTTACTTGAAGACAGATAAATTTGATGATAATGGGAGCTAGTCCATTATATTTCATTACGATATACAGCTTTTATCAACATGTTTTAGACTGTGGCCAGCTTAGCTGGAAGAAGGAAAACTGACACCGCTTAAAGGACTGTCCAGTTTGGCTTTGTCAGGGGAATCTTGTGCAATGATGGGGAGGCAAGGCATGGCTGAGACTACTTACTCTATTATGGAAAAAGAAAATGGAACAGCTGAAGAAAATCAGGAAGACCACTTTAACTTGCCAACTTCTTGCTGAAAGATGATGACAGTTGTCACTAGGAAAGAATGATTATCACCACAAAAAACAGAGAGGGGGCCTGGAGTTAACTGGTGTAGGCATGATTTCCAACTCTGATCAGAAAATGAATCCCTTGATGGAAGAAGCCAACAAGGAGAAAATAAAGCCAACAAAGAGAAAATCAAAGCCAACAAGGAGAAAATCAAAGCCAACAAGGAGAAAATCAAAGCCAACAAGGAGAAAATCAAAGCCAACAAGGAGAAATCAAAGCCAACAAGGAGAAAATCCAACTTGCAGGTGACTGACTCTGTCCTGAGGAACATGCTAATTCTGCACACATCTTCTACAGCAGGCTGAACTTGAACATGTATAGAGGACATGCAGCTAACAAGAAAGACAGAGTTTTCTACCTGGCAGTGTATGCCAGTTGAGACGCTCATAGGCATATGTGTGTGAGTGTGTGTGTGTATGTATTTGTGTGTGTGTGTGTGCGTGTGTGTGTGCGCGCGTTTTTGTGTCTATACATGTATGCACACGAGTGTACAAGTCTTTGTTGCAGTATGCACAAATATTCTTGGTGAGAAATAAAAGTCTCATCCAATGTTTTCTCGCAATTACAATTTTACCTAAAAAAAACCGCCTCCTTATGTTCAAAGCATATTGCTGACCAAAACACAACCCCGGTGATAAACCCCCACCTCCAAAGACCCTCCAGCACCACAGGATCACCCCCTCAGAACTATCAAACAAGGACCACAAACCATCCCTCAAGGCATCGCAAGTCCATCCCCCCACCTTCCCTTAAGTTTCTCTGTGTGTGTCTGTGTATGTATGTGTGTGTGTGTATTTGGGTAGTAGTGTGTGTATGCTCGTGCTTGTGCATGTTTGTGTGTACACAAACATGACCCCAAACATTTTCCCTGGAGCCTCTGGCCAGGCGCCATTTTCTTAAGAACACGACAGGAGCTTTCTCGAGCCTGAGAGTTGGTAAGCGTGCGGTACTTGCTCTCTTTTAGTGCTCTTGCTTGACGTTTCTGACCATTACATATGGGAAGAGGACGAGCTTTTCAGCTCGGGCTTCTCAGCCACCCATATCACTACTATGGGGCTTGCCCTCATCCTGGGGTGAGTAGGTGGTGGTGTGAGAGTGGGGGTGAGGTAGGTAGGTATGTGTGCGTGCATGCCTGCGTGCATGTGTGCGCGTACTGATGCATGGGTGAGTGCAAATGTGTGGGGTGTGACTGCGTACTAAAAAGGACTTTCATGCCTTGAGTGAAGGTCTCATGAATCCCCATTTAATAACCCTGAAAGAAATGAATCCTGAGTTGCTTTTGGGTGTAAGGGAGTGTGGCTTACCACAGGGGTTTACTGCTGACAAATATGTCTCTTCAACACTGGGTTCTGAACATGAATTTTGAAGTCTAGCAAAGGAAAAAAATGTATTCCTAAGATTGATATTCTCTCTCTCTGATAGTAGGAATTTTTATATATATAAAATCATTCTGCCTAATCTTTTACCACCAATAAATAAGATTTAGTCATTTATCTCTCTCTTAATCTCTTCTGCATCCATAATTCCCAACATATGTGTTTATATATGTGTATATATGTGTATGCGTACATGTGTGTGTCTTTATGTGGTAAGGTGTTTGGGGGTGGGTGAGAGGTTTATAACTGGTAAGTTTACACAGACATGACTACTGAAATCCATGTGCTGACATTCTCTTCAGACTGATACATGGATGAAACAAGATGATGATACAGAAGAGAGCTAATTAGATCAGAAACCAAATGAAAGAAATAATCAATGATATGCATCCACTGAAACTTCCTCACAAATGTTACAGTAATCAAACACTAAACCTTGTAAAGCATCTGCTGACTTTCAGAAAACTGGGAAAGCGTAATGACTGAGAACACTGGGAACTACATATGACTTCATTAAAGAATATTGGGAAATGTGTCAGGAAAACTGGGAGAGGTGTAATGACCTAGAGAAAAGCCAGTCACAAATCTTTTAAGGAAATACTGAGCAAAGCTTGGCAGAAAGGACTAGTCCCTGCACTGTGAAGTGACAGAAGGCAGCAGAGAAAATGAACACCACAGTCTACACTGAGTAAGCATGCAGTCTGATCCCTGTCTGGCTTCCCAGTTACACAAGATTTACTGGAAGGGAGGGGGGGGGGGCATGTTTCTACATTTACAATACTACATGTTATAGTCATATTTGAATTCAGAATGCTGCATAGTGATATAATATAGTCTACATTTAAAATACTACAGATGTAACCAGACATTCAAGTTTGAAGTCTTGCATAATCACAATAACAATGTATCTAAGTCTAAAATACTACACTGCCATACAATTAAATTAAAAGTGTTACAGTTGTGTATCTACAATAACAAGATTCAATCATGTATCTGGAGTCAAGTGGCATAGTAATGTATTAAGGTTCAAGTGCTACAGTCATGTTTCTAGGTTCAAAGTGACGAAGAAATGGTGGAATGAAGTCAAAGGATGTCCACAGGAAACTGTACCTAACCACAACACCCCACGAGTAGATTCTAGCCTCCTCAGAAAAACTGTGGCTGATGATGAACTAGAAGAACTGTGACTAAAGAAGTTGAGCAGGCATGAACTAAAACAACACATGTAGTAATATGGTACCAGATCTTAGTAGTACTAAAGTAGAGGTGTGTGTCTGTGTGTGTATCTGTGTGTGTATGTGTGTGTGTGTCTGTGTTGTGTGTATCTGTGTGTGTATGGTGTGTGTGTATGTGTGTGCATGTGTGTGTGTCCCATAGACCAGCCTGTATCTCAGAAAAAGCAACATCAAAACTATTATTTCTTAAATGAAGAAGAAAAAGAAATCAAGCCACAAGCCAATGACGGAAATTTGGACAGCTTTTTCCAGCCTCACTGAGTCATCTCCTGAACCTGAACACGAGTTAACAGCTCTCTGCCTATGTCCATCTGGAGGTCAGTTCAACAACTCTGTCATCTCCTGAACCTGAACACGAGTTAACAGCTCTCTGACTATGTCCATCTGGAGGTCAATTCAACAACTATGTCATCCCTGACATCTGAACACCAGTTAACAACTCTCTGCCTATGTCCATCTGGAGGTCAATTCAACAACTCTGTCATCTCCTGAACCTGAACACCAGTTAACAGCTCTCTGACTATGTCCATCTGGAGGTCAATTCAACAACAATGTCATCCCTAACATCTGAACACCAGTTAACAGCTCTCTGCCTATGTCCATCTGGAGGTCAATTCAACAACTCTGTCATCTCCTGAACCTGAACACGAGTTAACAGGTCTCTGCCTATGTCCATCTGGAGGTCAATTCAACAACTCTGTCATCCCTGACATCTGAAGACTGGCATCTCTGACCAAAGCTTACTAAGACACAGCCTTGCATTTTGAACAAATGTCACTTTATAGAGTAGCTTTATTAAAAAAAAAATGTAAACATTCAACAACATACCTGTCAAAATGTCTTGTTGTGTGTGTGTGCGTGTGCGTATGCGTGCATGTTTCTCTCTGTGTCTGTCTCTGTATGGGGGTTTCTTTTAAATTTTCATTAATTTATTTATTTTCAGTCCCTGACTCTTGCTAGCTAAAAACTCCATGACGGAGCTAACAGCTAGTGCCAATGTCCTGCAGACTGCTGGAGAGAATTTCTGGTTCATACTGGACAGACTCATGTTACTGAACAGTGCCCACCCTGAAAAGTTATGAATACTTTAGAAAAATATGTATATATATATCAGCAAGAAATATACTGAAGTATTCAAAATCAGCACTATCTTCAAGGTAACTGAACATGTAATCTATTCAAAAGGATTTTGCAGAACATGAATCTGACAGTTCCAAAGCATTTTAAATCAAAAAGCAAAGAAACAGAAGTGTTTATGTTTACAACAATCCAAATCAACTTGATTCCTAAAGAGAAAATCCTGGTACATTCTGCAACTGCTCCAGGGGTAAACCTCACAGATAAAAAAAAAAATAAATAAATAAAACAGAGCACAAGCTGATATCAGACGTTGAGCTGTTTTCAAACTAAAGATTATGTGGGATGATAAAGAATTGAACAGAGGAGACGGGCGACTCAGGCCACAACACACCAGGAGCTTTGCAACCCAGACTGTACTGACTTTAGATATTAACACACTAACACAACAACGTAGAC
Organism: Stramonita haemastoma; assembly: GCA_030674155.1. NCBI lineage: Eukaryota > Metazoa > Mollusca > Gastropoda > Neogastropoda > Muricidae > Stramonita > Stramonita haemastoma. The sequence continues at coordinate 36,769,303 of CM060346.1, read as the reverse complement.
TGTACTGACTTTAGATATTAACACACTGACCTAACAACCCAGACTGTACTGACTTTAGATATTAACACACTGACCTAACAACCCAGACTGTACTGACTTTGGATATTAACACACTGACCTATCAACCCAGACTGTACTGACTTTGGATATTAATACACTGACCTATCGACCCAGACTGTACTGACTTTGGATAATTATATAACACACTGACCTGTCAACCCAGACTGTATTAACTTTGAATATTAACACACTGACCTAACGACCCAGACTCTACTGACTTTGGATATTAACACACTGACCTGTCAACCCAGACTGTACTGAGGACAGAAGGAATCCTGACTATCAGTAAATCTGTCATGATGGCATCAGCTAACCACAGACTGTGAAGGGTTATACTGAGGACAGAAGGAATCCTGACTATCAGTAAACCTGTCATAATGGCATCAGCTACACACAGACTGTGAAAAGTTATACTGAGGACAGAAGGAATCCTTGACAACAGGGAAAAGCCAAAGGATGGGAGGTGGGGAAGGTTGTACAAGAACAGTACAAACAAACAAAAAGTACACAGCTGATTTCTAACAGGTCTCTCTTTCTCTCTCTCTCTCTCTCTCTCTCTCTTCTCATCTCTCTCTCTCCTCTCTCTCTCTCTCTCCTCTCTCTCTCTCTCTCTCTCTCTCTCTCTCTCTCTCTCTCAAACGCTTTTTAAATGTTAGTCTGCATACACCAAACTATATGGTATAATGGAGAATTGGGCCGTTACCCTCTCCTTGTTCTGTCAGCTGTTAGAAGTATTTCTTATTGGTTACGTCTGTGCTCCTTACCAAGTCAAAGATATGCTAACATGGCTTACCATATGTTAAAATCGTTAGATGAAAAAGGTAGTATAACTTGAGTAACACACATCAGAAATCTTCTCTGCTCCTCTGGCTTTGGCTATGCATGGCTTTTTCAAGGAGTCGGAAATCATAAAGCTTTTTTACGTGAATTCAAGCAAAGAATGATTGATTGCTTCATGCAGCAATGGTCTGAAAAAATAACCAGTAGACCACGTTTTAATCTGTATAGTTCATTCAAAAGCTTACTAGAACCGGAAAAGTACATGGACTTGATCACTTCCAGGTATATACTACAATGTTTTATACGATTCAGATTGGGGTGACAGAATTAAAAAGCAATAAATTTAGATATACGCCAGATAATTGTTCCCTAGCTTGTCCAAATTGTAATCGTGCACCTGAAGATGAAATTCACTTCCTTTTTTACTGCTCAGCATACACTGAATTATGCAAAACTTATATAAGTAAGGTTAATTTAGAATATTTCAGAAACCAGAGCTTATCTCTATTAGAGTCACAGAAACCTGAACAAGTTGTAGATCTTGCAAAGTTTATATTTTATGCCTTTAAAAACAGGAAATCTCAATCCACTTAGTAGGTAAGACACCCTTCAATTAGGCGTTTCCGCATGTGACATGAAAGTTGTACTAATTATGCAACGGCCAAAGACCTGTCTGTCTGTCTGTCTAAGTGTCTGTGTCTGTTGTTTGTTAGTTTGTTTGTTTTCTTGTTTCTTTTTGTTGTTTCTTTTTCTTTTTTTTCTTTTCTTTCTTTTTCTTAGGAAACTATTTATCTGAAATAACATAGTGAACTTAATGAATTGTTGCAGTTGCTTGCATGATCTACCCATTCCCCCTTGTTTATGGACACTCCGAGTCTGAACAATAAAATCATTTGTCATTGTCATTGTCATTGTCATTGTCTCTCTCTCTCTCTCTCTCTCTCTCTCTCTCCTCTCTCTCCTCTCTCTCCTCTCTCTCTCTCTCTCTCTCTCTCTCTTCCCTACTCTCTCTCACACACATACACATGTACTCACACATGTACGCACACACATACACAAACACATGCACCAAACAAACACTCACACATATACACAAATACATGCACCAAACACACACACACACATGCACACACACACATCTACACACACACACACACACATACACACACACACACATGCACACACACCACACACACGCACATGCACACAACACACACACACACACCACCAGCACCAACTCTACTCCCCCAAAAGACCCTTGAAGGAGACTATAAACTCAGACCATGTGTGCCAATGCATGCAGAACATCTTGCGCACATGTTAAAAGCCTGTTCCGTTTTTCAGAAGAGTACACCATTGTGCGCCAGTAGGAACAGATGACAAAATTTACAAAACTGCATACACATAGGGACCAGCTGTAAAAAAACCAAACAAAAAAAAAAAAAAAATGAGTGCTTATTCCTTTATCTTTGAAATAAAAGAATAAAAATAACAAATAAAATAAATGAAACATACTAACAACAGACAGCTGCCACTGTAGTCTAGTGGTTAGGGTGTTGGACTCATAATGTAAAGGTTGTGGGTATAATCCCAGCTTTCGACTATGGCGTTGTGCCCTTGGAAAAGGCACTTTACTGCTATTTTCTGACCCCACCCAGGTGTAAAAGGGGTACCAACCTTGTGTTGGGGGTTAACCCTGCGATAGACAGGCGTCCTATCCAGGGGAGTCTATGACTCTCAGTCGCTTAACGCCACAGAAACCGGAATAAGCACCGGACTGATGAGCCTTAGGCTCAGGACAGACTTTTAACTTTTAACTAACAACAGACGCACAGAGCACTGAAAAATGTGGTTAATCCACAGGCTTACCTACCACTACCTGAACTGAAGTCACAATTTTCACCCAGAAATATCATCAACTCAAAGGGGGACTGAGAAAAGGGAATCCCAAACCAATCTATTCTAGCATGAACAGTCTTTCCGGTGAGACTATAAAATGAGACCCTGTGTGCGAACACATGCAGAACATCTTGCGCACATGTTAAATCCTGTTCCGCTTTCGTAAGAGTAGGCCATTGTGTGCCGGTGGGAAAAGATGACATTTACAAAATGCATAGACACGGGACTGTGGGCAAAAAAGTATATGATTGCTTATTCCATTATCCTCAAAATAAAAGAATAAATAAATAAATGAACAAGAGGGCTTTCAGAACTATCTTACAGCCAACTTCACCTATCAACCCATTGCACACTCCCGCCTCTTACACTTCTCTTTTGCTGTGATGCTTCTCTGAAGTTCAAACTTTCTGCTGGCTCTTTTGGGTAGAATAGCGAAACGTTTTCCAATGCCATATCTGGTTCTGTATTCCTGCCTATGACAGCTGCTCCTTCAGTTTGTCTCTGAAGCTTTTCTTGGGAATACAGCAGTGACCTTTGCCCTGTTTCAAAGAAGACAGCTTCAGTTTTTCCTGTGTCCTCCATCCTTGCTCCATCTTCAGCCCAACCAAGCTGCTGCTGCAGCACTATGGACTCCAGACCAGGCAGGTTGGCTCTGTGAAGAATCTCTTCATTGCTGATGTTGTCTTGTCTTACCACTGGACACGGAGGATGATGGAAGGCAGCATTGATGGAAGGAAGGCAGCATTGATGGATGGAAGGCAGCATTGCTGGAAAGAAGGCAGCATTGAGGATGGAAGGCAGTATTGATAAAAGGAAGGCAGCATTGCTGGAAGGAAGGCAGCATTGCTGGAAGGAAGGCAGCATTGATGGATGGAAGGCAGCATTGCTGGAAAGAAGGCAGCATTGATGGAAAGAAGGCAGAATTGATGGATGGAAGGCAGCATTGATGGAAGGAAAACAGCATTAATGGAAGGAAGGCAGCGTTGATGGAAAGAAGGCAACATTAATGGAAGGAAGGCAGCATTGATGGAAGGAAGGCAGCATTGATGGAAAGAAGGCAGTGTTATTGGAATGAAGGCAGCATTGATGGAAGGATGGCAGCATTGATGGAAGGATGGCAGCATTGATGGAAGGAAGGCAGTATTGATGGAAGGAAGGCTATGTTTATGGAAGGAAGGCAGTGTTGATGGAGGGAAGGCAGCATTGATGGAAGCAAGGCATCATTGATGGAAGCAAGGCAGCATTGATGGAAGGAAGGCAGTATTGATGGAAGGAAGGCAGCGTTTATGGAAGGCAGTGGTGATGGAAGCGCTCCAACAGCTTGACCAGCTGATGACAGATAGAACCCAGGTTTCTGAATCTTACAGCACGGTAGAGCCACCACAGCTCTGTGTGCTTGGAATTTTGTTAAGAGGCAGAGAGCTTGCTTCTGCCATAAATTCTTGGACATATAAACAACAGCAACACACACACTAACACACACTAACACACATTAACACACAGTAACACACAGTAACACACACACTAACACACATTAACACACACTAACACACACATTGACCACAGAACATTGAACTGGCAATTTGACAACTTGGGTTTGATTTCAGTCATGGGGTTTTCTCCTGGAGTTAACAACAGTGCAACTCCACTCTCCCCAAAAGTCCTTCAGATGAGACTGTGAGACTGTAAACCAAGTTCCTTGTGCGAACACATGCAGAACATCTTGCACAAATGTTCAATCCTGTTCCGCTTATGTAAGAGTAGGCCATTGGCCATTGTGTGCTGGTGGGAACAGATGACATTTACAAAACTGCACACACACGGGGACTCGATGTAAAAAGCACATGAGTGCTTATTCCATTATCCTTGGTATAAAAAGAATAACTAAATAAACAAAAATAAACACACACATAAACACACACAAACACACACACAAACACACACACACATATAAACACAAAGACATACACACACAAATGCACAACACACATACACACACACACACACACACACACACACACACACACACACCACACACACACACACACACACACACACACACAGGACGTGATAGCCTAGTGGTCAAAACATTATGAGCAACGAGTTCAATCCCAGTTGAGGGGATTTTTCCCCTGGAGTTAACATAAGTGTTGACTCTACTCTCCCCAAAAGTCTTTCAGATGAGACTGTAAACCAGGTCCCTGTGCAAACACAGGTAGAACATCTTGCCATAACATCTTGCACACATGTTAAATTCTGTTCCGCTTTACATAGGAATAGGTCATTGTGTGCCGGTTGGAATAGATTACAATATTTACAAAACTGCATACACACGGGAACTAGATGTAAAAAAGCACATGAGTGCTTATTCCATTTTCCTTGATATAAAAAAAACACACACATAAACACACACATATACATACACACATAAACAACACACACACACACAGAGGAGGATTTTTCCTCTGAGTTAACGTAAGCCCCTAATCCATCCCCACCCACCCCACCCCCTAACCAAAAAACAAAAAAACTTGGGAAAAGACTATAAACCAAAGTCCTGTGTGCCAAAGCACACATAACATCTTGTGTGCACTTAAAACCTATTCCACTTTTTATCAGAACAATCCCTTGTGTGCCTGTAATGAAGAAAACAACAAAGTTTTTGAAAAATGCATATGCATGGGAACTGGATGTAAACAAAGAGAAGCACATGAGTGCTTAATCCATTATCCTGAAATTAAAAAAAAAAATAACCCCTCCCCCACCGCCCCCCCCCCCCCCCAAACACAGAGAAACACACAGAAACACACACTCACTCATACACACACACACACACACACACACACACACACAACACACACACACACACACACACACAAACACACACACACACACCAGGCAGGAGAGACAGACAGAAGTTTCAACAGACCCCAAATCCTTCATACTTTGCCTATGCTGGTACTGGCCTGGTGGCACAGCAGCGACTTACAGTGTGCACAGCCAGCATCCTGGACTGTGACTGAGCTGGTCACTCTGCTGCAGCCCTCTGTCTGTCTGTCAGTCTGTCCATCCTGCAAACACATCATCTTGAGTCACTGACCTCCTCAGGGTGAAAAGGACACTCTGATGTCTTGATCAGGTGATTGTTAAGTGTTTGTTTATCTGTGAACAGGCTGTATTTGCAGGGTAAAAGCCCTATGAACCGACTACTGCCAAGTTGGTGGGGGTGTGTGTCCTTTTTTATATAGATCTGTTTCTCCTTGTACCAGGGGTAACATAACAACAGCAACAATAAAAAAACAAAGCCAAAAAACAAATAACTACCAACAAAGAAAAACAGGTGCAAAAAGAAAAAAGCATACACAAAATATAAAAAAAACAAACTGTGATAACTATAAAAGAAAAAAAACAAACAACAGAAACAATTCAATCTGCAGACCACCATCAATTAACAGTTTAACAGTATAAATCCTAATAACTTGGTAAAAGAAAAGAAGAAAGTTCAACTCATCACTATGGGAAAAGTGAAGCAGTGATAGCAAAATCAAGAAAACAAATATCAGGTTTAAAGAAAAGGAAATTATGTATTACATTGAAAAAAGCATTTGAAATTACATACCCAACACCACAATACAATCAAAAAAGAAAAGGAACTAATTATCTGCTTGATGCCAAGGAGAAGATAAGACAAGAAGAGAGAAGAGAGAGAGAAGAAGAGAGATAGAGGAGCAGAGAGAGAGAGAGACAGACAGACAGACAGACAGAGAGAGAGAGGGGGGGGGGGAATATAACTATCAAGTTTTTACACAAGTTTCTAATTATTTACAGATATGGTGAAAAAAATGTTTAAAAAAAAAACACAAAAAACACCTCAAATAAGATCAACTTCTCAGAGCTAATCCTTAGATTCTTTTTAAAGAGGAGACAAAAGCCAGCCCCCCCCCCCCCCCCCCCCCCCCCCCCCCCCAATAAAAAGGGTAATTGTCTCCCTTCCTCCAGGTAACCTGCAGATTTGTACAAAATAGAAAGATGATATTTTTTTGCGTATGTAATAGATCTGTGGGTTGTTTTGTTTGTTTTTTAAACTTGTAATGCTCATTCAACCTGCTAGGATACAATATAGGCCTAATCAAAACAATAAAATTGTAAATCGTGCAGACATTTACTGTATAATCACAACAGTGGGTACCTGTACCTGTTTCCAGATAACTGTTCTATCAAAACAGCCAGTGCACAATTCGAAGCACTCATTCTTGACAAGGTGATGAAGAAAAAATCTTTTGTAACTACCACATTTAAACTCTGACACTCTGCTACTGTCACTTGTGTTCATTTTTTGTCATGAATCTTCAAATGTATACAATGTTCGCCATCTTGTTTTATTTTGAAAAAAATTATTTAAAAGAAAAACAGTGATTGGTCAAAACTGTGAAGGGCTTGGCAAATCAAAAAGGTTGATAAAGAGTGGTGTTTGTCTATTTTTAGACAATCTGCGCTAGCCATTGTTAGCTGTTTTCTTTCCTTTTCATTTTTATTGTTTACCTGCAGGTTCTATGTGGCACACAGTTCAAACGTTTGGTGCCTAGATGGTAAAATGTGCTGGAATCTGGCAATGGCACAGACTATAATCAACACTGACTCCTTCATCCACCGAAATAAAATATGACATGATATTTTGCAAAGTTGAACATTTAAAAAGTTGAATAACAAATGAGCAAAGTAGAATAAGAGGGAGAGAGACACACACAGAGACAGAAACAGAGAGAGAGACAGAAGAGAGGAGGAAGAGAGAGAGAGAAAAGAGAGAGAGAGAGAGAGAGAGAGAGAGAGAGAGAGAGAAGAGAGAGAAGAGAGAGAGAGAGAGAAGAGATTATTTATTTATTTATTTATTTATTTATTCTTCTATATCAAGGATAAGCATCATGTGCTTTTTTTCTTCTGGTCCCCGTGGTGTATGCAGTTTTGTAAATATTGTCAATCTGTTCCCAACGGCACAAACAACACACAACAAATAGGTCTTGTGCCGATGGGAAACAGATGACAATATTTACAAAACTTGCATACACCACGGAGGACCAGATGAAAAAAAGCAATGATGCTTAGCCTTGATATAGAAGAATAAATAAAATAAATAAATAATTAAATAATCTCTCCTCTCTCTCTCTCTCTCTCTCTCTGTCTCTGTCTCTCCTCTCTCTCTCTCTCTCTCTCTTCTCTCTCTCTTCTTATATCTGCTCTCTCTCTGCCTCCTCTACTTATATGTCTCTTCTCTGTTTCTGTCTTCTGTGTGTGTGTCTCTCTTCCCTCTTATTCTACTTTGCTCATTTGTTATTCAATTTTTAAAATGTCAACTTTGCAAAAATATCATGTCATTTTTATTTCGGGGTGAAGGAGTCGGGTTTTGATTATGTCTGTGCCTTGCCTTTTTTCCGGGCACATTTTACCATCTGGGGCCCCAACACGTTTGAACTTTTTGTGCCCATAGAACCTGAGGTAAACAATAAAATGAAAAAAAAGAAAACAGCTAAAACATGGCAGGCAGATTTTTTAAAAAATAGAAAACACCACTTTTTAAAAAAACCTTTTTGATTTGCCAACCCCTTCACAGTTTTGACCAATCATGTTTTTCTTTTAAATAACTTTTTAAAAAAATAAAAAGGGGCCCGAACATTGTATACATTTGAAGATTCATGCAAAAAATGAACACAAGTGACAGTAGCAGGTGTCAGATTTTTAAAGGGGGTTAGTTAAAAAAGATTTTTTCTTCTTTCCCTTGTCAAAGAATGAGTGCTTCAAATTTGGCACTGGTGTTTTGATAGAACAGTTATCGGGAAAAGGTACTTTCCCCTGTTGTGATTATACAGTAAATGTCTCCCACGATTTAAAAGGGTTATTTTTTTGATTGGTATATTGTACAGCAGGTTGAATGGCTTTTTACAAGTTTAAAAAAAAAACCCAAAAAAACCCCACAGATCTATTACTAGAAAAAAAAATTTTCATCTTTTTTTTTGTAAAAAACTGAGGTTCCTGGAGGAAGGGGGGAACAATTACCCTTTTTATTGGGGGGGGGGGGGGGGGGGGGGGGCGGGGATTTGTCTCCTTTTTTAAAAAAAATCAAAGGGTTAGCTTGAAAAATTTGGGTCTTTTTAAGGTGTTTTTTAAAAAATTTTTTTCCCATTTTCTGTAAATAATTTAGAAAAGGGTTTTTAAAAAACTTGTTTTTTAAATTCCCCCCCCCCTCTCTCTTCTGTCTGTCTTTTTGTCTCTCTCTCTTTTGGGGTAAAGCAGATAATTTTTTTCCCTTTTTTTTTTTTGGTTTGTAGTGTGTGTTGGGTTTTGTAATTTCAAATGCCTTTTTTCAAGTAATACAAAAATTTCCCTTTTCTTTAAACTTGATATTTTTTTTTTTGGGTTTTTTGGGGAAAATTATGTATTACTTTAAAAAAAAGGGTTTTTTTAAATTAAAAACCCAAAACACACACATACAACCAAAAAAAAAAAAGGGAAAACTAATTATTGTATCACTGTTTCCCTTTTTTCCCCTAGTGTGAGTTGAAACTTTTTCTTTTATTTTTTTCCAAGTTTTTGGGGTTTTTTTACGTTAAATTTTAAAAGTGGTGGTTTTGCATTTTTAATTGTTTCTGTTGTTTGTTTTTTTTTTTTTTTTTATAGATCACAGTTTTTTTTTTTAATATTTGTGTATGCTTTTTTTTTTTTGACTTTTTTTTCTTTGTTGGTAGTTATTTTTTTTTTGGCTTTTTTTTTTTATTGTTGCTGTTTTTATGTTTTCCCCCGGCAAGGAGAAACTAGATCTATATAAAAAAAAGGAAAACACCCCCCCCCCCAATTGGCAGTTTGTCGGTTCATAGGGGGTTTTTTTTTCCCCCCCCAAAAACAGCCGTTCACAGATAAAAAAAAAAACTTTTTTAAAAAAAAACCTGATCAAAAAAATCAAGTTCCCTTTTTTACCCTGAGGAGGTCCGTGACTCAAAATGTTTTGTTTGCAGGGGGTGGAAAAGACGGCAGACAGGGAAAAGGGGGTGCGCAGAGTGACCCCTCAGTCCAGTCCGGGTGCTTGCTGGGGGACACTGTAAGTTTGCTCCCGTGCCACCGGCCCCCGGGGGAAACTGGGAAGATGAAAGGGTTTGGGGGGGGTTGAAAACTTTGTCTGTCTTCCCGCCCGGTGTGTGTGTGTGTTTTGTGTGTGTGTTTTTCTGGGTTTTGTGTGTTGTGTGTGTGTGGGGGTTTTTGTGTATGGTATGAGTGGTGTGTGTGTTTCTCTGTGTTTGGGGGGGGGGGGGGGCGGTGGGGGAGGGGTTATTTTTTTTTTTTTAAATTTTAGGATAAGGATTAAGCCCCTCAGTGCTTTCTTTGTTTACATCCAGTTCCCATGCATATGCATTTTTTTAAAAACTTTGTGTTTTCTTCATATAAGCAAAAGGGGGTTGTTCTGATAAAAAGTTTGGAAAAATTTTTTAAATTTACACAGAGTTTGTGTGCTTTGGCCACGGATTTTGGGGTTTTTAGTTTTTTTCCCCCAAATTTTTTTTTTTTTTTTGGTTAGGGGGTGGGGTGGGTGGGGATGGATTAGGGGGGTTTTGAAAAAACGGGGAAAAAAACCCCTTGTGTATTGTGTGTTTTTTGTGTTTTTGTGTATATATTTGGTGGGGTTTATGTGTGTGTTTTTTTTTTTTTTTTATCAAGGAAAATGGAATAAGCATCATGTCCCCTTTTTTTCACTAGTTCCGTGTGTATGCAGTTTTGAAAAAAATTTTTAATCTTTTCCCCAAAACCCGGGACACAATTTACCTTTTCCCCATGTAAAGCGGAAAAAAAAATTTAAAAATGTGGAAAAATTTTTATGGCAAGATGTTTACCTGTTTTGCAAGGGGGCTGGTTTACGTTATCTGAAAGACTTTTGGGGAGAGTAGAGTCAAAAATTAGTTAACTCCAGGGGAAAAAAACCCCCCAATGGGATTGAACCCCGGGTTTCTCATAAAGTTTTTTTACCACTAAAAGGTATCAGTCCTTTTTTGGGGTTTTGTGTGTGGGGGTGTGTGTGGTGTGTGTGTGGGGGGTGGGGGTGGGGGGTGTGTGTGGGTGTGTGTTTGTGTGTGTGTTGTGTTTTGGTGTGTGTGTTTGTGCTTTGTGTGTGTTTTGTCTTTGTGTTTATATTTTGTGTGGGTGGGGTTTTTTGTGTGTGTGTGTGTGTGTGTGTGTGTGTGTTTATGTGTGTGTTTATTTTTTGTTTATTTTTTTTTTTTTTTTATACCAAGGATAATGGAATAAGCACATGGGGCTTTTTTCATTGGTCCCCGTGTGTGTGCAGTTTTGTAAATGTCATCTGTTCCCCCCAGCACACAATGGCCAATGGCTACTTTAATAAGCGGAAAAAGGTTGAACATTTGTGCAAGATGTTTGCATGTGTTCGACAAGGAACTTGGTTTCGTTCACAGTCTCATCTGAAGGACTTTTGGGGGAGTGGGGGTTGGCACGGGGTTTTTAACCCCAGGAGAAAACCCCCATGACGGGAAAAAAAAACCCCAAGTTTCATATTCCCCGTTCAATGTTTTGTGGTCAATTTTGGGGGTTTGTGTGTGTTAATGGTGTTGTGTGTGTGTTCGTGGTTTTTGGGGTTTTAAAATGTGTGTTGTGTGTGTTAGTGTGGTGTTGCTGTTTTTTTTTATGCCCCAAAAATTTTTGGCAAGGGCCAAGCTCTCTGCCTTTAAAAAAAATTCCCCGCCCCACAGAGCTTTTGGGGGCCCCTTCCCCTGCTGTAAGATTCAGAAACTGGGTTCTTATTTGTCTCAGTGGTAAGCTTTTGGGGAGCGCTTCCATCCCCCCCTGCCTTCCAAAACCCCCCTTTCCCTTTCCCCTCAAAATCCCTTTTCCTTCCATCAATGCTGCCTTGTTTCATCAATGATGCCTTCCCTTCCAAAAAGGCCCCTTTTCCCCCCCCTCAACACTCCCTTTCCCTTCCAAAAACCCATCCCTTTCCCCTTCCCCCAAAAAAACTCCCCTTCCCCTTTCCATAAATTTGTCCCCACCCTTTTCCATCAATACTGCCCCCCCTTTCCAAAAAAAGCGGGTTTTTATTCAATAACCTCCCTTTTTCCATCAATGCTCCCTTTCCCTTTCCCCTAAATTTGCTGCCTTCCTTCCATTAATGTTCCCTTCTTTCCTTTTCAAACGCTCCCTTTCCCCTTTTTTTAAAATTGTTTTTTTCCTTCCATCAATCCCCCCCTTTCCCCTTTCTATCAATTCTCCCTTTTTCTTTTAAAATGCTGCCTTTTTCCAGCAAGGGGCTGCCTTCCATCATCAATGCTCCCTTTCCCTTTCCCCAAGCAATGCTCCCTTCCTTCCAGAAAATGCTGGCCTTCCTTTTATAATTCTGCCTTCCATCCATCAATGCTGCCTTCTTTCCAGAAAATTCCCTTTCCCAAACCATCAATGCTCCCTTTCCCCCTTCCCCATAAATGCTTTTTTCCCTTTCTATCCCCCGTGTCCGGGGAAAGGACAAGAAACATCAGCAATAAAGAGTTTTTTCACAGAGCCAACCTCCCCTGGTCGGGAAAGTCCATAGTGCGCAGCCGGGGGGGGTTTTTGGGGTTTTGAAGATGGAGAAAGGGATGGAGGAAAAGGGAAAAAAACTGAGCTGTTTTTTAAAAAACGGGAAAAGGCATCCCTTTTCCCCCAAAAAAAAGCTTCAGAGAAAATGAAGGAGCCTGTATGGAGGAATAAAAAACCCCAGAGGGGGTTTTTGGGGAAAAAGTTTCGCTATTCTCCCCCAAAAGACCCAAAAAAAAGTTTGAACTTCAGAAAAAGCATCACGCAAAAGAGAAGGGGAAGAGGCTGGAGTGGGGGGCAAGGGTTGATAGGTTTTTTGGCTTTTACGATAGTTCTGAAAGCCCTTTTTTTTATTTATTTTTTTTATTCTTTTATTTTTAGGAAAATGGAATAAGCAATCTATATTTTTTTGCCCACAGCCCCCTTTGCCCTTTTTTTTTGAAATGTCTTTTTTTCCCCAAACGGCAAAAAATGGCCTACTTTACAAAGGGGGGGAAAAACGGGAAATTTAACATGTGCGCAGATGTTTGCAGTTGTTCGCACCAGGGTTTCTTTTTATAGTCTCACGGAAAGACTGTTCTTTTGTTTGAATTAGAGGGGGTTTTGGGGTTCCTTTTCTAGTCCCCCTTTGAGTTGATGATATTTCTGGGTGAAATTGTGCTTTAGTTCAGGTTTTGGTAGGTAAGCCCCCCCGGATTAAAAACCCCCTTTTTTAGTGCTCTGGCATCTGTTGTTAGTTAAAAATTTTTAAAAAAAATGTCCCCCGCCTAAGGCTCACAAATCGGTGCTTATTCCCCGGGTTTTTGTGGGGTTAAACGAAAGGGGGATAGATCCCCGGATAGGGGCGCCCCCCCTATCGCAGGGTTAACCCCAAAACAAGGTTGGTACCCCCACACCGGGGGGGGGGCAGAAAATAGCAGTTTAAAAAAACCTTTTCCCAAAGGGAACCCCAAAAACCCGTCGAAAGCTGGGATTATACCCACAACCCTTTTCTTATGAGTCCAACCCTAACCCCTAGACTACAGTGGGGTTTTTGTTGTTAGTATGTTTCATTTATTTTATTTTTTTTTTATTCTTTTTTTTCAAAAAAAAAGGAAAAAGCACTCATGTTTTTTTTGTTTTTTTTTTAAATGGGGGGCCCAGTGTATGCAGTTTTTTTAAAAATTTTTTTATCTGTTCCCCTGGCGCACAATAGTGTATCTTTTTGAAAAACGGAAAAAGGCTTTTTTAAAATGTGCAAAGATGTTTGGGAGCATTGGCACCATGGGGGGGTTTTTTTGTTCCTTTTAAGGGGGGTTTTGGGGGGGTTTTTAGAGTTGGTTTCTGGTGGTGTGGGTGGTGTGTGTGTGTTTGGTGTGCATGTGCATTTTTTGTGTTGGGGGTGATGTGGTGTGTATGGTTTGGGTTTTTTGGGGTAGAGTGGGGGAGTGTAGTGTTGTTTTTGGGGGTGTGTTTGTGTATGTGTGTGCGTACATTTTTTGTGAGTAATGTGGGTGTGTGGGAGGGGGGTAGGGAAGAGAGAGAGAGAGAGAGAGAAGAGAGAGAGAGGGGAGAGAGAGAGGAGAGATGGGGAGAGAGAGAGAGGGAGAGGGGGGGAGAAGAGCGGTTTTGAAATCAGCTGTGTACTTTTTGTTTGTTTGTACTGGTTTTTTTAAACCTTCCCCCCCCCACCCCTTTTGGGATTTCCCCCGTTGTCAAGGATTCCTTTGTCCTCAGTATAACTCTTCACGTTGTGTGTAGTGAGCCCTTATGACAGGTTTTTTGATAGTCAGGATCCTTCTGTCCTCAGTATAACCCCTTTACAGTCTGTGGTTAGCTGATTTCCATCTTGACAGATTTTTGATAGTCAGGATTCCTTCTGTCCCAGTACAGTTGGGTTGACAGGTCAGTGTATAAAATCCCAAAACAGTAGGTTTTTTGGGTGTTAGGTCAGTGTGTTTTAAAAATCAAAAGTTTTAAAACAGTTGGGGTTTAAGGTCAGTGTGTTATATATTATCCAAAGCAGTACAGTTGGGGGCGATAGGTCCGGTGTTTAAAACCAAAGTCGACAGTTGGGTTGATAGGTCAGTGTGTTAAAATCCAAAGTCAAAGGGTGGGTTGTTGGTAGTGTGTTAATATCTAAAGCAGTACAGTCTGGGTTGTTAGGCGTGTGTTAATATCTTTAAAAATCAGTCGTCTGGGTTGTTAGGTGTGTGTTAAAAACTAAAGTCAGTACGTTGGGGTTGTTAGGTCAGGTGTTGTATCCCAAAGTCAGTAC
>CM060346.1:36740838-36754640 GCA_030674155.1 Stramonita haemastoma | reverse complement strand
TTGCTAGGCAGAAGGCAGCAAGTGCTTAGAGAAAGTGTTGTATGATGAAACTGTTTGCTAGGCAGAAGGCAGCAAGTGCAACTGTTTGCCTGGCAGAAGGCAGCAAGTGCTTAGAGAAAGTGTTGTATGATGGAACTGTTTGCGGCGAAGAAGGCAGCAAGTGCTTAGGGAAAGTGTTGTATGATGAAACTGTTTGCTTGGCAGAAGAAAATAATTGGAAAAATTAAAGAGATCTCAATTTGTTCTGCAATCAGCAGCTTGTATACAAAGTGACTGCCATCTTGGCGAGTTCATCCCATGCCATGTTTTTACAATTTCGGAGGGCATAGCATAATGGTCAGAACATTGCACTTGCAATTTGAGACCCGAGTTGGACTCCCATTAGGGGGGATTTTTCCCCTGGAGTTAACATCAGGGCTGACTCCATTCTCCCCAAAAGTCTTTGGATAAGACTGTAAACCGAGGCCCGTGTGCCAATGCACCTTAACATCTTGTACATATGTTAACTCCTGTTCCGCTTTTCGTAAGAGTAGGCCATTGTGTGCTGTTGAGAACAGATGACAAATTAACAAAACTGCATACACACAGGAACTGGAAGAAAAAAAGCACATAAGTGCTTATTCCATTATCCTTGATATAAAAGAATAAAATATAAAAAAGAAAGAAAAAGACAGCAAGTGCTTAGAGAAAGTGTTGTATGATGAAACTCCTTGGCAGAAGGCAACAAGTGCTTAGAGAAAGTGTTTTATGATGAAACTGTTTGCCTGGCAGAAGGCAGCACATGTATCTCCTCTGAGGTTTCTGGAGCCCTGGCCAAAGGGTGGATGATGCCACACTCCATGTTTTTTCCTTCCTCTCCTGTTGCCTTCAGTCTCCCTTGACTGTGCAGACTTTCCTGCCCGCTGTTTTGTCTGTGGCTGTCTGTAGAACAGCTGTGTCTTCTGGTCAGCTGTTTTGTCTGTGGCTGTCTGTAGAACAGCTGTGTCTTCTGGTCCGCTGTTTTGTCTGTGGCTGTCTGTAGGTCCTTAGGAAATGATGTAAAAAATGAAACAGAAAGACATGCCGGATCAGTCGAGGCCCAATCAACAACGACCGCACTACCCACTGCAAGCCTCCAGGGTGGGAGTGACAAGTGTGCCACTGGAGCAGAACCAACTCTAAAGCTTCCAGCTAAAGGAGTAACCATTGGAACATGGAATGTAAGGACTCTGTATCGAACAGGAAGAGTACAGGAACTCACACATGAACTACAGAGATATAAATGGGACATCCTAGGGCTTGCGGAAGTCAGATGGATCGGCTTCGGAGAAACAACCACGCAAGACGGCCACAAGATATGGTACAGTGGAGAAGAGAAACTACATCAACACGGAGTAGGCTTCATTGTCAGGAAAGAGATTGTGTCAAGCATCATCAGCTGCACACCAGTATCCAGGAGACTCATTTCAATCAGAGTTTCTTCAAAACCCCAGAATCTCACCATCATCCAAGTGTATGCTCCAACATCTGACTACGATGATGACCAGATAGAAGAATTCTATGAAGAACTTGAAAACATCATTTCCAAAATGCCAAAAAAAGACATTCTTATTGTGGAAGGCAACTGGAATGCTAAGGTGGGACCTGATGCCTATGACACCTGTACAGGAACCACAGGACGCTTTGGACTGGGAGAAACAAATGACAGAGGACAGCGGCTGCTGGAATTTGCAAAGAAGCATAAACTAACTCTGGCTAACACACTCCACCCTCACAAGCCATCTAGAACATCAACCTGGCACTCATGAAATGGTCTGATTCACAATCAAATTGACTACATTCTGTCACCCCAAAGATTCAAATCCAGCATAAACAAGACGAACACAAGAACATTCCCAGGAGCTTACATTGGCAGTGACCACGACCTTGTACTTACCTCCATCAGGCTGAAACTGAAAGCAAAACAACAGCCAAAAAGCCCACGAATAAGATTTGATTAGAAAAAACTCAAAGACCCAACAGTGGTTGAGATCTTCCAAGCCAACATTAGAGGAAAGTTTGCCGCACTCACAGCCATCGACAATAATTTGGACACACTAGCCAACAACATCAAAGGAGTGCTAACAACAGCAGCAGAAGAAACATTAGAAAGAAGCAGAACAAAGAAACAACCCTGGGTGACAAATGAGGTTCTTGACCTCTGGGACGAAAGAAGAGAGCTTAAGAAACAAAAGTTCATAAGTCAAGAAGCCAACAACAAGTACATGGATAGCCACAGAGAAGTGAGGAAAAAGATGAGAGAAGCCAAAGAAGCGTGGAAAGAAGAACAATGCAACAACATCGAAGCTGGAATGGCCAAGGGAAACAGCAAAACAGCTTACGACACTCTGAAATCACTAACTAAAACCACACAGCCTAAAGCCTCTATTTTTGAAGACAAAGATGGAAATCTTTTAACGGAAAACAATGCCATCCTCCTACGCTGGACAGAATACTGTGAGGGATTGTACAACTACCCACTACACCCAGATACCAACATAGTTTCTGACAAACCCCCTGAACACCAAGATAAAGACCCACCAATACTAAGGTGTGAAGTAGATGCAGCTATTAAAGAATTGAAGAAGGGGAAGTCCCCTGGAATTGGTAACATCCCAGCTGAACTCATAAAAAATGGAGGGAATAAAACAGCAAGGCGATTCACAGAACTTTGTCAGAAGATCCACGACACCAAAGAATGGCCAAACGAATGGACACAGTCTCTTGTAATACCTTTGCCAAAGAAAGGAAACCTCAAGCAATGCCAGAACTACAGAACCATCAGTCTCATAAGCCATCCTAGCAAGATCATGCTGCAAGTAGTCATCGATAGGCTGAAAAACCAAGCGGAAAAACTCCTGGCAGAAGAACAAGCAGACTTTAGACCAAAACGCAGCACAATGGAACAAATGTTCAATCTAAGAATTCTAATAGAGAAGCATCTCCAACACCAAAAAGACTTGTACCACAATTTCATAGACTTCAAAAAGGCCTTTGACAGGGTATGGCATGACGGCCTCTGGCAAGTACTCAGGCACTTCAACATTGACAACTGCCTTATTGAAGTCATCAAGGCACTGTATGAGAATGCAAGAAGTGCAGTTTTCATGAACAATCACGTGGGCAAGTTCTTCAAGACCATGGTTGGGGTCTGCCAGGGCTGCCTTCTCTCACCTGTACTTTTCAACCTCTTCCTTGAAAACATCATGACAGAGACACTGCAAAACCACCACACTTCCATCTCTATTGGTGGAAGATCCCTTTGCAACCTCAGATTTGCAGATGACATTGACCTCATGGGCAGCAGCAGACAAGAACTGCAAATCCTCACAGACAGTTTATCAGATCAAGCGAGTGGAAACGGCATGGAGGTCAATACAGAGAAATCAAAGATCATGGTCAAAAGTGCAAGTAATGACAGCACAGAAATAAAGATGAATGGAGAAATACTGGAAGAGGTGAGCCAATTCAAATACTTAGGCTCCATTCTAACAAAAGATGGTACATCAAACAATGAAGTGAAAGCTTGCATTGCAACAACAACATCTGCCCTAGCCAGACTTGAAAGGATCATCAGAAGCAACAACACCAGCTTCTACACCAAATACCACCTCTACAAATCCCTCGTGATATCCATCCTCCTATATGGCTGTGAATCATGGACTCTGACAGCAGAGTTAGAGAGGAGAATCCAAGCATTTGAGAACAAGTGCCACAGAAGACCCCTCAAAATATCATACAAAGAACACAAGACCAATAACTATGTGAAAGAAGAAATCAAAAAGCGTGTGTGCCCCCAAGAGCCTTTGCTCTCCACCATAAAGAGGAGAAAGCTGCTGTGGTTTGGTCACACCACAAGACACAACACCTTAGCAAAAACCATCTTGCAAGGAACAGTCAAAGGCAAGAGAAGAAGAGGCCACCAAAAGAAATCATAGGTTGACAACATCAAAGACTGGACCGCCCAACCCATGCAACACCTCCTACTGGCCACACAGGATTGTGAAGCATGGAAAAAAATCTCTGTTGCATCTTCTCTCATGTCCCCCCTACGTCCATTGGGATATGGGACTGAGTGAGTGAGTGAGTAAGACAGGAAATAGAAAGTCTAGCGAAATTTATTGGAAAGCAATGAATATTAGGAAAAAGATAAGGGAACAGAGTAACTAGTCTTTAGATGGTCAAAGAGAGAGAGAGAGAGAGAGAGGAGAGAGAAGAGAGAGAGAGAGAGAGAGAGAGAGAGAGAGAGAGAGAGAGAGAGAGAGAGAGAGGAGAGAGAGAGAAGGCAAGGCAAGGCAAGCCAAGGCAAGGCAAGGCAAGGCAAATTCTTTTATTCGAGGATGATAGATAAGCACTTGTGTGCTTTTTTACATCCAGTTCCAGCCCTTTTCAGGGATAACATCAAGATAAAAATAAATTTCTAACCGCATTACAGCAATAATAATGATCCAAATACCAAGAACAAGAAACCATACCAAGTATCAAACAGCATGCAAAAAATAGGACAGAGATAGAATAGTAAGGCACACATTCAGAAACGAAAAAAGTAAGAGTCAATGATGATTTTGATTTGGAAGAAAAGAAAAAAGAAAGAAAAAAATTAGCAAAATGAGAATTTCATGAGGTAAATGACTGAAAACATCAATTCACCACCATCTATCCACAAAATAAGTTATATGAAATAGAGAAAGAAGAGAGAGAGAGAGAGAGAGAGAGAGAGAGAGAGAGAGAGAGAGAGAGAGAGAGAGAGAGAGAGAGAGAGAGAGAGAGGAGAGAGAGAGAGAGAGAGAGCACTGAAACTATTTATTGTACTTCGGCCTTTGGCCACAATACAATTCAAAGGGAAGAAAAAAGTGAAAAAAATGAAATATAAGTACACATAACTGTTGATAAGAATTTGCCATAATTATACCTTGGCATGTACCTAAAACTGTGCTCATGAAAACGCATATTCCAAAATCATACAAAAAGTGCTAATTTAGACCAACAATTCAAACAAATCTTAGCTCAAAGTTACGTAACAAAACACAACTCAAAATCCTACTGGACCAAACTTGGTAATAGAGTTATACCTGAAAATGTCAACACAAACATTCAGCACCATGTGCAGTGTGTATCTAATAGCTGAAATCCTTCATATTCTATTGTATTTTCAGAACAGTTACCATATGCCACAACTGTGCCTTCTAAGTATAATTATGTCTGTCTTTAGCTTAATGCAATGTAAACAGAATGCTGTATGCAAAAATATTAGCGCTCGTGCGTACACACACACACATACAAAAACACACACTCACATCATTTCTAGCCTTTCAAGTGTAGTGCTTAACTCCACAAAAACAGCATACTCCAAAAATACATTGTTGAAGTACATAAAAAGCAAGTATTAAATTCCAATCAACTGTTTCTTCCCTCTGTTCATTGAATGAAAAATGTACCTGGAGACACTGTGGATCTGTTTGCTATCTGACACTTGTAACAATACATGGATAGGGGTTGCAGCTAACCCCCTACCAACTTAGTTCTTAAATCAGCATATATGGGACACATGAAAAGAAAATGCTGTTCATCTTCTTTTGCTGACTTACAAAATGGACAGAATTTCTTTTGTGGGGCATTATTAAATTGATGTACATTTGCATTAATAGAAAGAACATTAAATCTAGCCTGTGAAATGGCATCTCTAAAACAGTAGGTTTCTATATCAGTCACGTATTTTTCTTTTTCAAAAAATAGTTTTAAAAGATCTGTAATTGTCATATCTGTCATGGCCTCTGATAGTGCCAGACCACTCTTGGGTGTATAGATCAACAAGCCTCTGCTTATATAGTCTAAGGAACTCTTTGACCTGACCCACACCCTGCTGCAACCAAACAAAACTAAATCCTGTCTTGCATAAAACTTCCCAGATTTTTGATACCCAGCAATCTTTACCACCTTTGTCTAATTCCAACAACATCTGATAAGCTATGTGTGGCAGTCCTTCACTATTCATTTGTAAAAGTCTAAACCAATACCTTATGACAGCAATACTAGAATTAACATGAAGAGGGAATCTTCCCAAATCACCATAAGCCATTTTGTTTGGAGTTCTAACTGGATCACTCAGAAATCTTTTACAAGCCATAGCATGAACTTTCTCTAAATGTTCCAATTTGGTTAACCCTCATATTTCAGAAGCCTACAAAAGAATTGGTTGCACTTTAACATAAAAAATCTTTAAAAATACTTTGGTAGTCATTTCCTTATGTTTTTTATAAGCCCTATTCAGTTGGACAACTGCTTTCTTTCCTGTAGATGCTAAACGTTCAGTGCCTTTTTCATACTAATCATTGTTGTAAAATTAAATTCTAAATAACAATAACTGTTTACAACATCTAGTTTCTTACCGTTAAAAAACCACTGCTCGTGTTGCCCTACATACCCTCCTTTTCTAAATACCATAATTTTTGTTTTCTCAGTGTTTACATTTAGTTTCATGTTGTTGCAGCACTTATGCAAGATATTTAACTGGTTTTGTAAGCCATGTACTGTTGTAGATAATAAAGCCACATCATCTGCAAAATGTAATATAAACAATTCCATAATGCCTGGTAAAAGTTGTATGCCATGTCTTCCCATACCAGTCATGTGAATAGCAAGCTGATTAACAAAAACAGAAAATAATGTAGGACTTAAGACACAACCTTGCCTTACCCCAACTGGGCACTCAAAATATTCAGTCAGTTCACAGTTTGCACGTACACATGAGACCAAGGAAGAATACATTGCCTTCAATGAACCCAAAAACTTTTCATTCACACCTTGGTTTATTAAACATTCTAGCAGTTTGTAATGTTGAACAGAGTCAAAGGTTTTTTCAAAATCAACAAAAGCTACATACAATTTTCTCTGTTTCTTCACCATATACTTTTGGGCAATAGCGTATAAATTAAATATCTGATCTACCATTGAATATCCCCTACGGAAACCTGCCTGACTCTCAGAAATCATATTGTTCTCTTCTAACCAGTAATAAAGTCTTGCATTTAATATTGTTGTGTAACATTTTGAAATGGTACTTAACAATGACACTCCCCGTAATTATCAGCATTTTCAGGGTCTCAGTTTTTGTAAATAGGTATTATTATGGCCTTTGACCACTCTTTTGGAGAAACACCTGAACTGAAAATAGTGTTGAAAAATGTAACCAAAAACTCACATACCAATTTGCCTCCACTTTTTAACATTTCAGCTGATATATTGTTAATGCCAGTGGCTTTTTCTATTTTAAGCTTTGATATTGCTTGCACTACTTCTGTTTCAGAAATATCTTTATTCAGAATATGTTCATTTTCTTCCTTTAAATCAACATTAATATGACTTCCTTCTATATCTAATTCAAGGTTTTGAAATACATTTTTAAAATGATTGTACCAGTCATCCGTACTATAAAATGATTGTACCAGTCATCCGTACTAATAGAATTGTTAACAACTACTCGGTTTCTGTATCCCATGCTCCTTACTTCCTTCCAAAAGTGGGAAGAATTAGAAATGCTATTAGCTAGAGATTCCACTTTCATTCTTCTATACCCTTTTTTTGTCTTTAACAACCATTTATATATTTTCCTTTTCTCAACATAAATTAGTCTGTCCTCCTCATTTCTGTTTTTTATAAAATGGTTCAATTTTGATTTACTTTCTATCTTTGCAATTTTGCATTCATCATCAAACCATTTGCTTTTCCTCATGTTGTTCTGCAATATCTTTTTTGCCATGCAGGAACTAGCCTCTTGTAAACTCTTAACAAATATACCTAAAGCCTCTTCTATATTGTTTTCTATAGTACTTGTCGCCACTCTAAAATTTTCCTGCATATCAGTACTGCTTAATGCTTTCAAAAAGTCCTCTGTCTTGTTTTCAATCCATATTATTTTATCATAAGAAACTATCTTTTTGAAATTCTGATAATATAATTTTTCTGAAATATTGCTATTAGCTTTTGTCTTCATACAAACAGGAGGATGGTCAGACTCTGTTAAGTTTTCCACAACCAAAGAGAGTGTTTTAACAGATGTTAGTAATTCCAAAGATACAATAAAGTAGTCAACAGTACTTGCACCTGAAGATCTATATACGTATAATTTTCATCAAAATTTGTGTTGCAAAGCCCATTGAGAATAACACAATCAAACATTTTACATAACTCAATTAACTGGTTACCAAATAAACTTGTTTCTGTATCATATGATTTCCTGGGAACTTGGAAATCCGAAAAAACATGAACATTATCGAAATCATCAAAGCCATCCCTAGCATTATAGTTATGATAAGCTGTTTGAGCATTGAAATCCCCTGTTAAAATCAGGTTACAGTCATCATATGAACTTTGGAGCTCAAGTAAACATTGCTCTAGGTCTTCCATACTATACACCCCTTGTTTGGTTTTCCAAAATGCAGAATCACAAGGAGGAATATGAGTACAAATCAATATGATATCTTTGGTCGTGCCCAACAAATCTTTGTGCAATTTTACAGCAATAGTATTTTCTGTCTCAAACTCAATTTTCTCCACAAGAGTATCAAAGGATTTCCTGACTAAAAAAGTTACACCTCCCGAATACCGTCCCTGGTGTGTCAGTTTTTGGCCTTTGAAATGAACATTAAATAATCACTAAAGATGGAGAAATCAAAATCAGCGGCAACAAAAGTTTCTGTTAAGCAAATGGTATCAAATTTGAGCAAAAAACTAACAAAATCTCTGTTGTCAATTTTAGACAGTAGACCATTAACATTATAATTCAGAAAACTGATTTCAGAAATACTTAAATATTCATCAGACTGCATTACCTCTAAACCAGTAGTGTTATTTGTAGTTCTGAAAATATTCCTCTGCCGCTGACAGTAAGATTCTGTGGCCTGGCCAAGTCCCTATTTTGCCCTGTGTGGGCTACCTTTGTTATCAGATTTTGCCTGTTTCTCTGGAGTTAAATCTCTAGCACTTTCACCATCACCAGAGTGAAGTCTGTTGAAAGAGTTGGAGATGCTGCTTTGATTACCAGATCTTGGCGGTACTTTGCAGCATCTTTGCTTGGTAGTCCCTACATGGGAAGCACCACACCTGGGCCGTACAGCCTGCTTTGACCTCACCAACTGCTTGGCCTGCCTGCCTCTCTGCTTTTGTGGTCGTTCACTGCTCTGTCGATTTTCTGGTTCCCCAGAAGCAAATGAGTCTTCTTTCTTGTTAGATTGTTTATCACCAGAACAATGTTTACCTTGTTTGTGATTGTCAGTGCTTTCTGTTTTGTTGTCAGCACACTCTTCAAAGTCTGTTTTGTCAGTCTCTGATTCACTGATATCTGGTTCAGTCAACAAAGCTCTGCTGTTACCAGTTGGAATTGTGTCATTAGTCATTTCATAGTCTTTGTTTTCTCCCATGCCTGTTTCACCATTGCCAGCATTGTCAGATCTGTCGTCTATATCCTGAATTTTGTCAGGTATGTCATCGTTCTCTTCAATAGCAACATTATCAAGAACCCTTTTGTCAGTGTCCTCCATACATTCATCTGTGCTTTGTCTGGTCTCATCTTCAGAGTCACTACAAATATGTCTGTCAACATTCAGTGGGTCATAATTTTTTATACCCCCTTTGATCATGTTCACTGTTGTCATGTTCAGATGTCAAAGTTTGTCTTTTATTTTGCACATGTGTGTATGTGTGAGTTGCAGTTTTTTGTCTTTGGCCAGAAGAGACTGAGTCTTAACAAGGAGAGTTTGTCTTTTTGGTTTTTGCCTTCACAAAAACAATTCTTTCTGGATCAGCTTGTCTTCTGGGAGTCAAGGCCTCACTGTACAGATGAAGACCTAGCACAGTTGGCACAATACTGCCACTGCTTTTGTCTTGATGGCTAGTCTTCTGCTGTGCTGCCATACTGTCTTCCCTGGTGACAGCGTAGTCGTGGTTGGTTGGCTGTCCTCTGCTTGCCCTCTCCTATTATCCTCGAATAAAAGAATTTTGCCTTGCCTTGCCTGTTGAGCTGCATGCTGCTGAGGTAGTCATCCACCAGTGAGAGAGAGAGAGAGAGAGAGAGAGAGAGAGAGAAAAGAGGAGAGAGAGAGAGAGAGAGAGAGAGAGAGAGAGAGAGAGAGAGAGAGAGAAAACCGCCAGAGAGAAAGAACGGAGGAGGGGTAAAGGAACAGATCAACAGAGGAAGAGCGCAGGGAAAACTCCAGATCTGGACACTGTTAAAACAACAATTTTATTTCCTTCATCAGTAAAACATGTGTAAAATGATGGTTATGAACTGTAAAGTGATAATGATAACAAACTGTAAAATGATAATAAAATGTTAATGATAATGAACTGTAAAATGATCATGATAATGAACTGTAAAATGATCATGATAATGAATTGTAAAATGATCATGACAATGAACTGTAAAATGATAACAATGATAAAAAAAAATCTTAAAATTATGATAATACTGTAAAATGATAATAGTAATAAACTGTAAAATGATAATAGTAATAAACTGTAAAATGATAATGACAATAACCTGTAAAATCTTCTCTCGTACCCTTTACACCATAAGATGTGTCTGGGAAAAACAACAGCATGTCCTTTCCAGCTCCTCTCATGGGCTGTACAGCTTGGTTTGCAGGGTTATCTCAGTTGGCCACACTTTCTTCCTCAGATCGCTGAATAAACTGTAAAATGATAATGATAATGAACTGTAAAAAGACAACAATAAACTGTAAAATGACAATAATAGTGAGCTGCAAAAGGACAACACCAAACTGTAAAGTGATAATAGTAATGAACTGTAAAATTCCATATTCCACTTGCAACAATATCTTTTGTCGTTGGGATTAACCTTCCTTTTTCGGAACGCGATTTCGAA
Source organism: Stramonita haemastoma (assembly GCA_030674155.1). Taxonomy (NCBI): domain Eukaryota; kingdom Metazoa; phylum Mollusca; class Gastropoda; order Neogastropoda; family Muricidae; genus Stramonita; species Stramonita haemastoma. The sequence goes on along the minus strand of CM060346.1, from coordinate 36,743,740 downwards.
ATCGAAAGTGTTAGGAAACTATCTGTCGTTGGAAAATATGGCAAACTGTCGGCAAGAGCACAGAAAACAACCCATGACAAAGCAAGTGTTTAACTCACAGACTGGACAGACATGTGGCCTGTTCTTAGGGGACCATTCTGACCCAGCTGTGACCTCAACACGCACATAAGCCTGCCATGCCATCCCTACACCATAGGCCTGCCATTCCCATGTCCATCTCTACACCATAGGCCTGCCATTCCCATCTCTACACCATAGGCCTGCCATTCCCATGTCCATCTCTACACCATAGGCCTGCCATTCCCATGTCTAAAGACCTATGTCCATCTCTACACCATAGGCCTGCCATTCCCATGTCCATCTCTACACGATAAGCCTGCCATTCCTATGTCTAAAGACCTATGTCCATCTCTACACCATAGGCCTGCCATTCCCGTGTCCGTCTCTACACCATAGGCCTGCCATTCCCATGTCCATCTATACACGATAAGCCTGCCACTCCCATGTCTAAAGACCTATGTCCATCTCTACACCATAGGCCTGCCATTCCCGTGTCCGTCTCTACACCATAGGCCTGCCATTCCCATGTCCATCTCTACACCATAGGCCTGCCATTCCCATGTCCATCTCTACACCATAGGTCTGCCATTCCCATGTCCATCTCTACACCATAGGCCTGCCATTCCCATGTCCATCTCTACACCATAGGCCTGCCATTCCCATGTCCATCTTTACGCCATAGGCCTGTCATTCCCATGTCCATCTCTACGCCATAGGCCTGCCATTCCCATGTCCATCTCTACACCATAAGCCTGCCATTCCATCTCTACACCATAGGCCTGCCATTCCCATTTCTACATCATAGGCCTGCCATTCCCATGTCCATCTCTACACCATAGGCCTGCCATTCCCATGTCCATCTTTACTCCATAGGTCTGCCATTCCCATATCCAATGTCCATCTCTACACCATAGGCCTGCCATTCCAATGTCCATCTCTACACCATAGGCCTGCCATTCCCATGTTCATCATAGACCTGCCATTCCCATGTCCATCTCTACACCATAGGCCTGCCATTCCTATGTCTAAAGACCAATATTATTCTTTTATAACGAGGATAACAGAATAAGCAATCATGTGCTTTTTTTCATCCGGTCCCCGTGTGTATGCAGTTTTGTAAATATTGTCATCTGTTCCCACCGGCACACGATGGCCTACTCTTACGAAAAGCGGAACAGGATTTAACGTGTGCGCAAGATGTTCTGCGTGCGTTCGCACACGGGGCCTCGGTTTAAAGTCTCATCCGAAGGACTTTTGGGGAGAGTGGAGTCAGCACTGATGTTAACTCCAGGAAGAAAATTTCCTCGACCGGACTCGAACCCGGGTCTTCAAATTGCCAGCGCAATGTTCTGACCACTAGGCTATCCCCCTAGAGAAAGAGAGAGAGAGAGAGAGAGAGAGAGAGAGAGAGAGAGAGAGAGAGAGAGAGAGAGAGAGAGAGAGAGAGAGAGAGAGAGAGAGAGGACGAAGGCAAGGCAAGGCAAGGCAAGGCAAGGCAAGGCAAGGCAACAGGCACAAGGCAAGGCAAGGCAAAGTATTTTATTCGAGGATAATAGATAAGCACTCGTGTGCTTTTATACATCCAGTCCCCGCCCTTTTCAGGGATACATCAAGATGAAAAGATACTAAACAATAAAATTTTATGCAGTACCAAACAACACACAAGAATAAGGACACTATATATGATAAGGTAATAAAAATGCACTCGATCAGAAGACAAAAACCAGAAGTCACAATAAAAAGATTTTGATTATGGAAGAATAGAAAAGTGTTAATAGGTAAAGAGCAAACAAGAGAACAAGATGAAATAAACAACTGAAAACATCAATCCACCACCATCTGTCAAAAGTTATACATGTGATATAAATCATACATTTGGATAAACGGGGGGGGGGGGGGGGGAGAAACTTCTTTTTTTTTTTTAACTAATACTGGAGGGGGGGGGGAGAGATACTGCCAATAAAAATATAAATAAAATCAACAATTATAACGATCCAAATACCAAAAGTAAGGAACCATACCAAGCATCAAACAACAGGCAAGAATTAACACATAGATACAATATTAAGGTAATGTTTATAAAAGTCACTGATTCAGAAACGAAAATGAGAAGTAAGAATCAATGATGATTTTGAGTTGAATAAAAAAAAAAAAGCAAGAAAAACAAAGAACAAACAAAAACAAAACAAAACAAAGAAAGGGTGCAATAATTAAAGAGCAAACATGAGAATATGATGAGGTTAAATGACTAAAAACATCAATCCACCACCATCTATCATCAAAATAAGTCCCATAAAACATAAGATTTTGATAAAAGGGGGGAAAGAACAACAACAACAGGTAAGGAATACGACAGAGATACAATATTAAGGTAATGTTATAAAAAGGCACTCATTCAGAAACAAAATATGAAGTAAGAATCAATGATGATTTTGATTTGAATAATAAAACAAAAAAAGAGAGAGAGAGAGAGAGAGAGAGAAGAGAGAGAGGAGAGAAGAGGAGAGAGAGAGAGAGAGAGAGAGAGGAGAGAGAGAGAGAGAGAGAGAGATGAGAGATGAGAGAGAGAGAGGAGAGAGAGAGAGAGAAGAGAGAGAGAGAGAGAGAGAACTCGAACTCGAACTCGAACTCGAACTGGTTTATTCAGTATAGGCCATGGCCCCTTACTGAAGGGGGTACAATACACCAGTTTCAAAGCCAAACAGTAGCCAGGTGTTTCAACTCTTAACCTGTAAACATGAAAAATTCACTAAATATCAACACAAGCACAAGACTTTTGACAGCAAATGGGTTAAGTTATCCGAAAAAAGAAAATCTTCGCTGTTTGGATTATGTTCATTTT
>CM060346.1:36712845-36735738 GCA_030674155.1 Stramonita haemastoma | reverse complement strand
TTTTTTCACATCTAGCCCCTTGCCCTAAGGTACACTTTTATTAAATACAAAAATCCAATACAGAACTCAGATAGTAAAAAGCCAAACCCCCAAATATTCACGCGAAAAAGCAAACAAAAAAAAACAAAAGAAAGAAAAAAAAAGCAACAAAAAAACAACCCCCCAAAACCCCCCCAAAAACCCAAAGGAGATTAAAAGCAGAAGCTGAAGTTGTTGTTTTTTTATTTTACCAATATGCGAGAGAAGACGCAACAGATCTTTTTCCATGCCTCACGATCCTCTGTGGCTAGTAGGTGGTGTTGCAGGGGTTGGGTGTCCAGTCTTTGATGTTGTCTACATCAGTACATGGTATAAGGGAAAGTATATACTTTAGGTTCAAGTTTAATTATAGAACAAAAATTATTAAAAGAAAAAAACAAACAACTAATCTGCTTGATGAGAGAGAAAACAGAGATCAAATTTTTTTTTATATTTTCAAGGACAATGAATAAGCACCAATGTGTTTTTTTCACATCTAGTCCCTGCCCTAAGGTACACATTATTATAATACAATAAATCCAATACAGATACATCATGATAGTAAAATCAGCCCCAAACCCACATATTCACGCAGAAAAGCAAACAACAAAACTAAAGAAAGAAAAAAACAGCAACTAAAAAAACAACCCCCCAAAACCCCAACAAAAACCCAAAGGAGATTAAAAGCAGAAGCTGAAGTTGTTGTTTTTTTTATTGTACCAATATGCATGCATCACTTACACAAACACACACAGAGAGAGAGAGAGAGAGAGAGAGAGAGAGAGAGAGAGAGAGAGAGAGAGAGAGAGAGAGAGAGAGAGACAGTATATAACTGTCATTAGTTTGAGGGGGGGGGAGGTTGCATGAGTTCCTTTTAACAAATTTAGTGAGAAAACTTTTTTGACATTTTATTTTAGAATAAGAATCAAGTAACTTCAAATGGGATAAACTTGTCAGAGCTAAATTCCAGGATTTTTTTCTAAAGGGAGAACATGGCCAAGTGCCCTTGAGGTGAAAAAAGTGATTGTCTCCCTTTCATCAGCCACCTTACAGAGATCTGTACAAACTCGATTAGATGATATTAATTTTAGCTGCATTTTTATTTTTGTCTTCTGATCTCTATACAACTGCACCCCATCAAAATTCGATACCTTCCTATATGGGAGCTGGCACCTAATAAACAGGCATAATCATTAAAAAAAAAAAAAAAATAAATAAAATAATCACCCCAACAAATCATGTCCATCTGTTTCTTTAACCTAGTGCCAAATGAAAAACGTTGGTCAAGCCAATCAAGATTGACAGAAAATTGGTATGTAGGGTCTGTCTATTTTATAATTATTCTGAGTAACAACAAGCGACACATGGCTAGAGCAACGTTCAAATGTGCAAGGTAAACCTATAGCCTATCCACACGAAATGTACCAAGTGGGATTCGAACATCAACAAGACAATTCACAGATAAATATCTGAAGTTCAATAAAACATGATGTCAAAAACAGGCCGTCATTTAATTCGTGAGTCAACAGCAATGTACACTAAGCTAGACAACGTAAGCATATTGATAATCTGCAATGGACAATATACTACCACAGACAATGATATCTGCAAGTGAATTCGAAAATACTGACAGATACCAATATCAAGATCAATACACTTAAAAATACATAAATCAAAACACTCATTATCGTATCACTGCAATTACAAACTGGACAGGCATATCATGGCAATTACAATACTGACAAGCATTGATACGACACGCGACACACTACACAACGTAAACACACTTACGCATATACATACCTCGCCGCGTGCGCGCATGCACACATCGCTTGTGTGCGTGTTGCAGTAAGTAAGTGATATGTGATATGTGGTCGCACACACACACTCGCGTGCGTGTATATGGCTCTGTAAGTGTGTGTAGTTGTGTGGAGCTCACGCACACGGCGCTCCCGCTTGTATCTACATAGCCTTAAATGTGGTTCTTTGGAGCCCAAATCTGTATTGATGTTGTTATTATTGATTAGAATTGGAAGCTCGAGAAAATGATGTTAATCATGATAAAAATAATACACTGATAATAATAATAATAATAATAATAATAATAATAATAATAATAATAATAATAATGATGATGATGATGATGATGATGATGATGATGATGATAATAATAATAATAATAATAATAATAATAATAATAATAATAATAGTAGTAGTATAGTAGTAGTAGTAGTAGTAGTAGTAGTATAGTAGTAGTAGTAGTAGTAGGCACCCATCAGTCTCGGAAGACTGGGGTTGGGCTCTAGTCTTTAGAGTGCAAAGCCTGGGTAAGTAAGTATGGAGGGCAAAGTGTTACCCATGCAGCAGACAACCAACCCCCCCCCCCCCCCTCTCCACGCCACTGGAATGATCCATTGGAAAGGCAATGACCGATAGGAATGATAGGAATGGTTCCAGTACCCTCGCAGAAGCCGCCAGAATGTTGCCATATACAGCCCCGAACTGCCCTGGGACTCCAGCTCCCCGATTTTTCCTAAGGGGTGGTGTTTAAACACGACACCTGTGTGCATGCTGGTTTTTTTTTTTATTAAATAATTTTGTCATCGCTCCTACCAGCACACATGGCCTGCTCTTCCGAAAGGCAGGAACGGGTTTTAACGTGTGCGCAAGGTGTGGTCGCAAGATGTTCTGCGCGCGTTCGCACAGGGGGCCTCGGTTTCTAGTCTCATTCGAATGACTTTGACATTCAGTTCAATTTTTTTCGTCAGACACCAGTGTAATAATAATAATAATAATAATAATACTAATAACAATAATAATAATGATGATATGATGATGAGAGATGATGATGATGAATGATGATGATGATGACGAGATGATGATGATGATGATGTGATGATGATGATGATGATGATGATGATGATGATGATATAATAATAATAATAATAATAATATGATGATGATGATGATGATAATGATGATGATGATGATGATGATGATACTACTACTACTACTACTACTACTACTACTACTACTACTAACAATAATAATAACAATAATAATAATAATAATAATAATAATAATAATAATAATAATAATAATAATAATAATAATAATAATAATAATAATAGAAATGTCAGTATCACTGAATCTTATGAAGCATACAACTCAAAGTGTTGTAGCATTCAAATCCTTCACAACAACAACAATAACAACCAGTAATGTAAGGGGAGGGGGAGCAGAGTGTTTGTTATAATATCAGTGCTGCCTGTCTGCACCAATCTTCTGCTGTTATCTCTGTGTGGTGTAAAATTCTGCCACGATTTGCCGGACTTTTAGAGACGTCTACAAGTTCTTTGACTCAAAATTATATATACATATAATAATAATAAAATAAATAAACCCCAGCATGCACACATGTGTCGTGTTTAGACACCATCTCTGAGGAGAAGAAGAAGAAAAGTAATGGGTAGGCGCGGCACTTGTCCCCGGGGAGAGCAGCCCGAATTTCACGTACAGAAATCTGCTGTGACATAAAGTAGTATAAAATAAAAAATAAAATAAAATAAAATAAAAAGACTCTAAAGGTAAAGGTCTCCCATAACCTAGGCTGTCGTAGGGGAGCGAGGTGTCAGAGACCTCAGCTTCTTTAGGGGCCAGCATATTGAGGGCAGTGACCATCTCCTCTCCTCGCTGCTTAACCTTCCCTGACCCTAAAGAGGGCAGGTACCCATTTACAGCTGGGTGAACTGGGGGAACTGTACTGAAGCCAAGGCACCTAAATGGTCACCCATCCAACTGGTGGCCTAACCACGCTGGATGCTGCTTAACTTGACTTGGGGAAAGCGAGTGCTCTGACCACTGAGCTACCCCGCCCCTACTCTTTCTATAGTCTTGCTGCTTCTTTTTTTATATCCTATTTTATACCACTTTATGCCACAGCAGATTTCTCCCCATGAAATTCGGGCTGCTCTCCCCAATGCGCGTTGCCACAAGTGCAGCGCCAACCCATAATATATAAACATTTATTCAGCGGTAATGGTAACATTTATAATAATTATATATATATATACATATATATCTATTATATATCTATATATATATATCTATATCTATATATATATATATATCTATATATATATATCTGCAGTGTGTGTGTGTGTGTGTGTGTGTGTGTGTGTGTGTGTGTGTGTGTGTGTGTGTGTGTGTGTGTGTGTGTGTGTGTGTGTGTGGATGCATGTGTGCATGCCGTGTTTGTGTGCTTCCACTTGTGTGTCTTAGTGTATGCATGTGTGTGCATAATTGTGCATATGTGTGTGTGTGCATGCCTATGTCAGTGTGTGTGTGCGTGTTGTGTGTGCACGTGTGTGTGTGTGTGTGTGTGTGTGTGTGTGTGTGTGTGTGTGTGTGTGTGTGTGTGTGTGTGTGTGTGTGTGTGTGTGAACTTGACTTTATGACCTTAATTGTTCAATGTAATCTCTCTCTCTCTTCTCTCTCTCTCTCTCTCCTCTCCCCTCTCTCTCTCTCTCTCTCTCTCTCTCCTCTCTTCTCTCTCTGTGTGTGTGTGTGTGTGTGTGTGTGTGTGTGTGTGGTGTTGTGTGTGTTGTGTGTGTGTCTGATGTCTCAGTACCACGTTTACTGTCAAAACAAAAGGTTGTAAAAAATATCAAAACAAAGTTTCACAATGACCTTAGTCAAAATTGATGTCATACCATCACGTCATGGCAATAAACACCCCCTGAGGAAGGCGAAGCCGAAATATTAGGGAACCATATATGCTGGTTGTTTTACTTTGCTATGTGTTTAACCATAATATATATATATATATATAATATATATATATATATAATATATATATAATATATATACATATATATAATAATATATATAATATCCCGAGCTGCCCTGGGGACTCAACTCCCCGTTTTTTCCTCAGGGATGGTGTCTAAACACATGTTTGCATGCTGGATTTTAATTTTTTATATATATAATTTTGTCATCAGCTCCTACCGGCACACAATAATCTGCAAGATTGTGTGCCTGCTCTTCCGGAAGGAGTTTTAACGTGCGTGCAAGATGTTCTGCGTGCGTTCGCACACGGGGCCTTGGTTTATAGTCTCATCCAATGAGACTTCTATCTTATTGTGGCTTTATATTCTTTCCTGGGTATTTATCTATTTATTATTCTTTTATATCATTTATTATTCTTTTATATCGAGGATAATGTAGTAAGCACTCGTGTTTTTTTTCATCCAGTCCCCGTGTGTATGCAGTTGTGTAAATATTGTCATCTGTTCCCACAGCACACGATGGCCTACTCTTACGAAAAGCGGAACAGGATTTAACGAGTGCCAAGATGTTCTGCCTGCGTTCGCACACGGGGCCTCAGTTTACAGTTTCATCCGAAAGACTATGGGGAGAGTAGAGTCAGCACTGATGTTAACTCCAGAGGAAAAATCCCCTCCAACGGGAATCGAACTGGGGTCGTCAAATTGCCAGCGCAATGTTCTGACCATTATGCTATCCCGACCCCTATGATATAGTATGATATAGTGTGCTTTGTCTTCACCCTTTTAATTGTTTTATACTTTCTCACGAGCAAGTCTTTTCTTTTGTAGGCATTCCTGATCATACCACCTGGATTTCTGAGTATTCAGGGGGGACAGGACACTATAGCCTAGTGGTCAGAACATTGGCTGGCAATTTGACGATGAGTTTGATTCCTGTTGGAGGGGATTTTTCCCCTGGAGTTAACATCAGTGCTGACTCCACTCTCCCCAAAAGTCTTTCGATGAGACTGTAAACCGAGGCCTGTATGCGAACCCACGCAGAACATCTTGCGCACACGTTAAATCCTGTTCCACCTTTCGTAAGAGTAGGCCATCATGTGCAGGTGAGAGAGAAGAGAGAGAGAGAGAGAGAGAGAGAGAGAGAGAGAGAGAGAGAGAGAGAGAGAGAGAGAGAGAGAGAGAGATTTGATTTATTCTTTTATATCGAGGATAATGGAACAAGCACTCTTGTGCTTTTTTTACATCCAGTCCCCGTGTGTATGCAGTTGTGTAAATGTCATCCGTTCCCACCGGCACACGATGGCCTACTCTTAGGACAAGCGGAACAGGATTTAACGGTGCCAAGATGTACTGAGTGCGTTCGCACAAGGCCTCGGTTTACAGTCTCATCTCATCCGAAGGGGGGGGGGGGGGAGGGAGAGAGAGAGAGAGAAGACAGAGAGAGAGACAGAGAGAGAGAGAGACAGAGACAGAGAGAGAGACAGAGAGAGAGAGAGAGGTGATGGTTTGAATGGGGTGTGGTCTATATCACCAAGTAGTGAAGGACATTAAACAAAACAAAAAAACAAAACAAAGTGGTTTGTGAAGTCAGACTCTGTACATTCAACATTCACAGTCAGTCCATCAACAACATAACGAAAAGGTAAAGGTGTCTCACAACCTGTGTGGTCGTTGCAGGGGAGCGAGGCGTCAGAGACCTCAGCTTCTCTAGGGGGCCAGCATATCAAGGGGCGGTGCCCATCTCCTCTCCCTGGCTGCTTTACCTACCCTGACCCTAAAGAGGACGGGTACGTATTTACAGCTGGGTGAACTAGGGAACTGTACTGTAGCCAAGGCACGCAAACGGTCACCCATCCAATTGGCAACCACGCTCGACGCTGCTTAACTTTGGCCACGGAAGCGAAGCGAGCGCTCTGACCACTGAGCTGTCTATCCCTGGAACAACATACAAGAAGAAACCCAGTTTGGGGCTGCAACCACGCTAGCTGGGAAAGAAGTTAAGTCTGCAAGCAACCAGAAGAGACAGACCCTTATTTATTTATTTATTTATTTTATTTATTTATTCTTTTATATCAAGGATAATGGAATAAGCATTCATATGGGTTTTCTCATCCAGTCCCCGTATGTATGCAGTTTTGTAAATGTCATCTGTTCCCACCAGCAGACGATGACCTACTCTTACGAAAAGCGGAACAGGATTTCACGTGTGCGTAGCAAGATGTTCTGCGTGCGTTCGCACACACGGGCCTCGGTTTTACAGTCTCATCCGAAAGACTTTTCGGAGAGTGGAGTCAGCACTGATGTTAACTCCAGGAGAAAATCCCCCTCCACCGGGAATCGATCTCGGTCGTCAAATTGCTTTAAGTAGCTATCAATTCAATTCAATTCAAAATTTTATTTCAAAAAAAACCCCAGGGTACATGAAATTTGACAAAACCAATGCTTGCAGATATGGCGTGTGAAAAATACTCACAACAAAAATCCTAACACAAAGATGGCATAAAAAAAAAAAAAGAAAGAGTATTTATTCACAATACATGCACTAGTATCATTTATGAAGAAATATCAAATTAGTGTTTTTTCATTATTTCTTCAAACTGTGTAACTTTAATAAGCAAAGATTTCCTCCTAAGCTAAACAGTTCATGGAACTTGATAACGTTGGATTTTTATGATAAATTTTGGATAAATTGTTTCTTAACTGCACAAAAAATTTACATTTAAACAACAATGAACTCATCTCCTAACTCGCTATCTTCACATTTATCACAGACTCTCTCTGCCTGGGAATACTACTTATCTGCCTGTTGGATGGGAAGTCTATATTTAACGTTCGAAAATGAATAAAAGTTAGTAATGAGGTACGAGAAGAATGGATAAGTAATGTTCAAACAGAAACACTTTTTAAATAGTCTATAATTGAGAAGATGTCGTCATTGTCCACATGAAATACCATTGCGTAAATACTGATCTTGCAAACTACGTGTAACTTTGCTTTAAACCATTCTGATATACTCGGAATCAAACTGATTCTGCCATATACCACTTAATCCAATTTCGTTTAATGTACTTTCTACAGTAACTAAACTATCTGTGGGCATCTGTGGCATACTCAGCGAACCACAGGCCTATGCAGAGTCAAACTCACGGTTCCTCCCATGTGCCGCTAATGGACGACGCCAAACACGGTTGGCAAAGGAGAACAGTTTGCAGAGGAGAACGTTTGCAAGGGGAACGGTTTGCAGAGGGAAACGGTTTGGCAGAGGGGAAAAGGGTTTTGGGAAGGGAAACCCACCATCTACATTCTAATTTTCTTTCATTTCTGGTTGTTTATGTTGGCATTTCATTTGTTTTGTTTTATTTTGCATACATATCCAAATTTAAGGTAAGTATTGCTCTCTATTTTGTTCTCCTCCTTCGTCTTCTCATCTCTCTCTCTCCATTTCTCTCTTCTCTCTCCTTCTCTCTCTCTCCTCTCTCTCTCTCTCCTCTCTCTCTCATCTCTCTCTCTCTCTCTCTCACTCTCTCTCTCCTGTGCGAACGCACCAGAACCACCTTGCGCACACGTTAAATCCTTGTTCCGTTTTTCGTAAGACTAGGCCATTGTGTGCAGGTGGAACAGATGACATTTACAAAAATGCATACACACGGGACTGGATGAAAAAAAGCACAAGAGTGCTTATTCCATTATCCTCGATATAAAAGAAAGAATACATCTCTGTCTCTCTGTCTCTTTCTCTTCTCTCTCTCTAAGTTTACTTGAAGTTATTGGTTTTGATTGATAGTCCCTGCTCAGACCAAGGGCCAGATGAAAAAAAGAAAGTATGTTTTTTTTCCTCCCCCAGGTAAAAAAAAAGAGAAAAAAAACGAACTCTAAAACAAAACATAACCAAAATAACAACCAACAAAGAATAGAGCAGTGTGATATTTATTATTCTTTTATATGGAGGATAATGTAGTAAGCACTCACGTGCTACTTTTTCTTTTACATCAAATCCCCGTGTGTATGCAGTTTTGTAAATGTCATCTGTTCCCACGGGCACACATGGCCTACTTTACGAAAAGCGGAACAAGATTTAACGTGTGCGCAAGATGTTCTGCGTGCGTTCGCACACAGGGCCTGGGTTTTTAGTCTCATCCGAAAGACTTTAAGGGGAGTAGAGTCAGCACGATGTTAACTCCAGAGGAAAAATCCTCTCGACCGGGAATCGAACCGGATTCTACGCTGAGATAGCCGTCCGCACTGTTTCAGCGCGACCACGCTGGCAGCTGGCCTGTCAGAGGCATGGACGCGTGGAAAGCCGGCACTACATACACTGATGACTGTTGCAACTACTGTTTTAAAACACCTGTTTACTCATAAATTACACTGAATTTTGGACACAAATTCACAAAAAAATCACAAACATTTTTTTACTCTCGACATAGAAATAAATTGAAACTGTCAAGAATGCTATTTATGAATAACGGAGAAGGTATGAATGAATACTAGAGAATATCTGGTAAAATGATCTCTCTCCGACTTTCAGTACCGTGCTTAACCACAGTTCATTGTTTGATGAACCAGACTCTTTATAACAAGTTAATAACAAGCTATTGAGTACTTGAGTCATGTAGGGGAGAGGAAGGAGAGAGAGAGAGAGAGAGAGAGAGAGAGAGAGAGAGAGAGAGAGAGGAAGAGAGAGAGAGAGAGAGAGAGAGAGAGAGAGAGAGAGAGAAGAGAGAGAGAGAGAGAGATAGAGAGAGAGAGAGAGAGTCTTTTATATCGAGGATAATGGAATAAGCACTCTTGTGCTTTTTTACGTCCAGTCCCCGTGTGTATGCAGTTTTGTAAATGTCATCTGTTCCCACCGGCACACGATGGCCTACTCTTACGAAAAGTGGAACAGGATTTAACGTGTGCGCAAGATGTTCTGCGTGCGTTCACACACGCAAGACTCATCCGAAGGACTTTTGGAGAGAGTGGAGTCAGCACTGATGTTAACTCCAGGAGAAAAATCTCCTCAACCGGACTCAAACCTGGGTCTTCAAAGAGATATGAGAGAGAGAGAGAGATGACGAATACGAAGACAAACGAAAGTATAGATAGAAGAGAACTGAGAGGTGACAGAGATGACAAGAGACAGATTAACAGAGACAGAAAGACAGAACAATCAGAAGACAAGACAAGAGACAGCAGTTTTTAAGGCTTTAAAAGTACAAGCAGTTATTAACACATTTTATTTTTCGATGATGATACATGAACAAAGAAGGCTATAGATATGGTAGGATAGATTAGATAGATAGATAGATAATAGATAGATTAAGATAGATAGAAGATAGATAGATAGATAGATGAGAGAGAGAGAGGAGAAGAGAGAGAGAGGGAGGGAGGGAGAGAGAGAGGGGGAGAGAGATTTAATTTATTTATTTATCTATTCTTTATATCGAGAAATAACAGAATAAGCAATCATGTGCATTTTTTTCATCTGGTCCCCGTGGTATGCAGTTTGTAAATAGGTCATTTGTTCTGAGTGAAAGAAAGAGATATTTTTTTATGTTGTTTTATGTTTTCTCATTTAACCAGAAGAAGAAAGAAGAAGGACACCATCAGAACAGACTAATGCAGTACACGAGAGATCAGAACAGACAGACACGAGAGAGAAGAGAGAGAGAGAGAGAGAGAGAAGAGAGAGGAGAGGAGAGAGAGAGAGGGGAGAGAGAGAGAGAGAGAGAGAGAGAGAGAGAGAGAGAGAGAGAGAGAGAGAGGCAAGGCAAGGCAAGGCAAGGCAAGGCAAAGGCAAAGGCAAAGGCAAGGCAAAATTCTTTTATTCGAGGATAATAGATAAGCACTCGTGTGCTTTTTTATATCCAGTCCCCGCCCTTTTCAGGGATAACATTAAGATAAAAAAAAGCCTCAACTACACAACAACAATTATAATGATCCAAATACCAAAAGTAAGGAACCATACCAAGTACCAAACAACAGGCAAGAAATAACACAGAGATACAATATTAAGGTAATGTTATAAAAGTCCTGATTCAGAAACGAAAATGAGAAGTAAGAATCAATGATGATTTTGAGTTGAATACAAGAAAACAAACAAAAACAAAACAAACAAAAACAAAACAAAACAACAAAACAAACAAAACGAAAATAATTAAACAGCAAACATGAGAATATGATGAGGTTAAATGATGAAAACATCAATCCACCACCATCTATCATCAAAATAAGTCCCATAAAACATAAGATTTTGATAAAAGGGGAGAAAGAACAACAACAACAGGTAAGGAATAAGACAGAGATACAATATTGAGGTAATTTTATAAAAAGGCACTCATTCAGAAACAAAAATATGAAGTAAGAATCAATGATGATTTTGATTTGAAGAAAAAACAACAACACAAAAAACAAATAAACAAACAAAACAAAACAAAGCAACAAAAGAGAGAGAGAGAGAGAGAGAGAGAGAGAGAGAGAGAGAGAGAGAGAGAGAGAGAGAGAGAGAGAGAGAGAGAGAGAGAGAGAGAGAGAGAGAGAGAGAGAGAATGAATGAATAATCTATATTTTCAAGGGTTACAGAGTAAGCATTACATACTTTTTTTCATCCGGCCCTTGCCCTGATCAGGGAATACAGCTAAGAAACCCCATCCCTACCCCTACATACCAGCATCACCAACCAACAGCAGTTCAACCAATATTTTAAAAGAAGTAAACGGGATACATTCAACAAAACGCATCATCCTAACTGGATACACTGATAATTATTTAAACAAACGTGTGTGTGTGTGTGTGTGTGTGTGTGTGTGTGTGTGTGTGTGTGTGTGTGTGTGTGTGTGCGCGCGCGCGCGCGCGCTGTGTGTGTGTGCGCGCGCGCGTGTGCGTGTAAGTGGAAAACAAGTAAAAAAAAACAAACAAACATAAAACCCTTAATTAAACAAAAAAGCTTCATAAAAAACACATATCTAAATTCAAATGGTAAGAATACAATTTGAACCCAACATAAAAAAAAACACTCCTCTCCATAATAAGTCATAGGATAGCACAGAGAGAGAAGAGAGAGAGAGAGAGAGAGAGAGAGAGAGAGAGAGAGAGAGAGAGAGAGAGAGAGAGAGAGAGAGAGAGAGAGAGAGAGAGAAGAGAGAGAGAGAGAGAGAGAGAGAGAGAGAGAGAAGAGAGAAGACAAAACAAGACACAAGACAAGACAAATTCTTTTATTCGAGGATAATAGATAAGCACAGTCTTACATCAGTCCCGCCTTTTTCAGATAACACCAAGATAAAGATACTATAAAGTAAAAAATATAGCAGTAAACGAGAGAGAGAGAGAGAGAGAGAAGAGAGAGAGAGGAGAGAGAGAGAGAGAGAGAGAGAGAGAAGAGAGAGAGAGAGAGAGAGAGAGAGAGAGACAGACAGAAGAGAGACAGAGAGAGAGAGAGAGAGAGAGAGGAGAAGAGAGAGAGAGAGAGAGAGAGAGAGAGAGAGAGAGAGAGAGAGAGAGAGAGAGAGAGAGAGAGAGAGAGAATCTTTTATATCGAGGATAACAGAATAAGCAATCATGTGCTTTTTTTCATCCGGTCCCCGTATGTCTGCAGTTTTTGTAAATATTGTCATCTGTTCCCACCAGCACACGATGGCCGACTCTTATGAAAAGCAACGTTGTGCGCAAGATGTTCTGCGTGCGTTCGCACACGGGGCGAGAGAGAGAGAGAAGAGAGAGAGAGAGAGAGAGAGAGTTCATTTTCGGTATCTGCAAATATTTTTAATCAATTTCTCTAGCACGCTCTCAGTCAGTACAGCTAGGCCTATAGCAACACCGCTACACCGCCCTGTCATCAGGGTAGCTGAGGCCTAGGCCCTACAGTCTTTGATACTACTCAGCACGTGCACAGCATGCAGTGCAGGTTTCATTACCAATGCTTCTAATAAAATCTAGGCTAGGCTGGAGCAACAGAACGGTTTTGTTGTTTTTTTTCTTTTAAAAAGGGAGGGTTCGTGTATTTTTTAGGGTAGGAGTCCGTTAGGCCTATGTGTGTCGGTTGTAATATTATAATATAGGCCTAGTATGGAATACCTTGGCACATTGTCTTGAATTTGATAAAGGGCTGTAGGCCTGTTTACAGGAGTTTAGCCTGCAGTAGTAGTAGTGTCAGAAGGAACGTTCTCTTAAGGTAGCTGCATTCTGACTTCAGGGATAAACCCTTGAAAACAAAGATTATGTTAATCTCTCTACACCCTTACAAAACAACAGCATACGCACTTACATCTCTCTACCCACACATACCTTCTCTCTCTCTCTCTCTCTCTCTCTCTCTCTCTCTCTCTCTCTCTCTCTCTCTCTCTCTCTTCAATAGCTAAATTCAGACTAGGTATGTAAGATACAGAATGCACAGTAAATGTAATACAATATTATCCGCTTTATGCAAAAGAACAACAGAAGAAGTAGTACATTTTGTTTTATGTTGTTCTGCATTTAACCAGAAGAAGAAAGAAAGGCACTCATCAGTCTTTGGAAGACTATGGAGTTGCGCTCTAGTCTTTAAAGCGCAAAGCCTGGGTAAGTAAGTATGGAGGGCAAGCTGTTACCCATGCAACAGACCCCCCCCCCCCCCCCCCCCCTCTCCACGCCACTGGAATGATCCATTAGAAAGGCAATGACTGATACGAATTGTTCCAGTACCGTCGCAGGAGCCACCAGAACGTTGCCATATAGGCTACAGCCCCCAGCCGCCCTGGGACTCCAACTCCCTGATTTTTCCTCAGGGATGGTGTCTAAACACGACACCTGTGTGCATGCTGGGTTTTTTTTTTGTTTAAAAAGAATTTTGTCATCCGCTCCTACCGGAACCCTATGGCCTGCTCTTCCAAAAGGCGCAACGGGGTTTTCACGTATGCGCAAGATGTTCTGCGTGGGTTCGCATACGGGGCCTCGGTTTATAGTCTCATCCGAATGACTTTGTCATTCTATTAGATTTTTTCGTCAAACTGGGAAGAAAGGGCGAGGCTGGGTAGAACCCAGAAACTCACGGTTTACATATTGGCAGGCGAACGTCTTAACCATCCTGCCACCTTCCTTTGCATTTAACCCAACATCAGGCAAAAAAATTAATAATGATATCCCAGCAAAATAGACCAACCAGCCTAATGCATTTAGACTCTGATTGCTCCTAATATGTAGTAGTCCTAATATCATTAGCAATTAGCTTGATATTTATGTAAAGCGTTTAGAATAAAGGATAGAATGATGTCTTCAGTCCTTCGGATGAGACTATAAACCGAGGCCCCGTGTGCGAACGCACGTAGAACAGCTGAGCACGCCTAAAATCCTGTTCCGCTTTTCGTTAGGGTAGGCCATCGTGTGCCGGTGGGAACAGATGACATTTACAAAACAGCATACATACGAGGACTGGTGGTAAATAAGAAAAGCACAAGAGTGCTTATCCCATTATCCTCGATATAAAAGAATAAAATGAATTTTTTTTTTTTAAATCCGGGTTTTCCCCTCGTTGTGGCTTTCTTTGCATTTGTTTGTTACGCGGTACTCGTTATTCTGGTGTTCATGTATGGGCCAATGGCTTCTTAGGAGTAAATCTTTTCAGAGTTCAGAGCTCTTTTCTCTCTCTGCTATGTTAACAAAAATATCACACACACACACACACACACACACACACACAACACACACACACACACACACACACACACACACACAGAGATAGAACGGCATTCTTACTTTCAAAAGGCTGATAATATCTGCAATCCTCTCTTTCTCCCCCCCTCCCCCGTATCACTA
Organism: Stramonita haemastoma; assembly: GCA_030674155.1. Taxonomy (NCBI): domain Eukaryota; kingdom Metazoa; phylum Mollusca; class Gastropoda; order Neogastropoda; family Muricidae; genus Stramonita; species Stramonita haemastoma. Next base: position 36,721,159 of record CM060346.1, on the reverse strand, counting down.
CCACTAGTACTTCACCACCAGGGCACTTAAACACGCACGCACACACACACACCACACCACAACACACACACACGTGCATACACGTGCATACACGTGCACACATACACACACGCGCGCGCGCGCGCGCGCACACACACACACACACACACACACACACACACACACACACACACACACACACACACACACACACACACACACACACACACACACACACACAGGGTTTCTGTGAATGGTACCAAACTGTCTGCAGTCACATCTGGAAAAGATTATTTTAGACACTGACACCTCTGTGTTGATGGGAACTAAAACCAACAGAGAGAAAGAGAGCACAGGCCTAATATAATGAGATAGCTTAGTATAGGCCTAAGTGTGATGGAACGGGCTGGATGGGAATCTAGCAGCTGATGCAGTTACGGGCGGCTGTGGCCCTACGAGGCTAATAATCCGTAAGATGTGTTGAGCTAATCAGGGACAAAAATGACCTAGTAACAATACTGGCAATACCAAGTGAGACTGTCTCTTTAATCATTTAAAATTTTTTATTCTTTTATATCGAGGATAATGGCATAAACATTATTGTGTTTTACATCCAGTCCCCGTGTGTATGCAGTTTTGTAATTAATGTCATCTGTTCCCACCGGCACACGATGGCCTTCTCTTATGAAAAGCGGAACAGGATTTAACGTGTGCGCGAGATGTTCTGCGTGCGTTCGCACACGGGGCCTCGGTTTATAGTCTCATCCGAAGGCCTTTTGGGGAGAGTGGAGTCAGCACTGATGTTAACTCCAGAGGAAAAATCCCCTCGACCGGGAATCAAATCCCGGTCGTCAAATCGCGAGCGCAATGTTCTGACCACTAGGCGTAGGCTAACCCGTCTCTCTTCATGGAAGGAGGAGGGAGGGGTGGTACTGGTTTAGAGTCGGGGAGGGGGGGGGGGGGGGGGGGGGGGGGGGGGGGGGGGAGGTTTGGTCAGGGGGGGGGAGGGGGGGGGAGGATGGGGGAGAGGCCTAGTACAGTTTACATGTATGTGAAGGCAGGGGGGGGGGGAGACAGCGTGGGAACAGTTCTTTCCTTCTCTTGCAGACAAGGTAAGAGAGAGAGAGAGAGAGAAGAGGAGAGAGAAGAGAGAGAGAGAGAGAGAGAGAGAGAGAGAGAGAGAGAGAGAGAGAGAGAGAGAGAGAGAGGAGAGAGAGGAATGCAGCCTGAATTTAACCCACAGAAATCTGCCCACTTTTAACGTGTTATATAACCCCTTTAGGAGATAATATGAGGTCATTAAATTTCCATTTTACCACGTCTCTTAAAAAAGTGTATATCATAATTATATAGTTTTGTCACATACCTTGGAAAGCTTTTCGACATGTTGATTACAAAATTGACAATAATTACCATTAAAGTGAAAGTACCGGAAATATCAATTATAAATATATATACAGCAAACATTATTATATATATATTATATATATATAATAATATATAATATATATATATATATGTATATATAAAAATAAAATTATACATTCTGTCATAGGCTATCAGGCCTGCATACTCAGAATGAGTGACGCCTAGCACCCCCCCCCCCCCCCCCCATCCCCCTTCCAGCATCTGGTCTTTCAGTGGGACTTTAAACCGAGGCCCGTGTACAAACGCACGCAGAACATCTTGCGCACAACGTTAAATCCTGTTCCGCTTTTCGCAAGAGTAGGCCATCGTGTGCGGTGGGGAACAGATGACATTTACAAAACTGCACACACACGGGGACTTGATGTAAAAAGCACATGAATGCTTATTCCATTATCCTCGATTTAAAAGAATAAATGAATAATGAATGAATAAATAAATATTTATTTATTTATTTATCTATTTATTTATTTATTTATTCTTTTATATCGAGGATAACAGAATAAGCAATCATGTGCTTTTTTTCATCCGGTCCCCGTGTGAATGCAGTTTTGTAAATTTTGTCATCTGTTCCCACCAGCACACGATGGCCTACTCTTACGAAACGCGGAACAGGATTTAACGTGTGCGCAAGATGTTCTGCGTGCGATCGCACACGGGGCCTCGGTTTAAAGTCTCATCCGAAGGACTATTGGGGAGAGTGGAGTCAGCACTGATGTTAACTCCAGGAAGAAAATTTCCTCGACCGGACTCGAACCCGGGTCTTCAAATTGCCAGCGCAAATGTTCTGACCACTGGGCTATCCGCCCCCCAGGAATAGGCCTAGCCTAGGCTAACTGCTGTTGGTAGAATGTCCTGTGTTTCTGGAGGCCCATGTTGATGAAAGACATTTATTTTTTTATACCACTTTATGTCACAGCAGATTTTCTGCGTGAAATTCGGGCTGCTCTCCCCGGGGAGAGCGCGTTGCCACAAGTGCAGCGCCTACCCTTTATTTTTTTTCTCCTAGGGATGGTGTCTAAACACGACACCTGTGTGCATGCTGGTTTACAAAAAAAAATTTTGTCATCTGCTCCTACCGGCACACGATGGCCTGCTCTTCCGAAAGGCGCAACGGGGTTTTAACGTTCTGCGTGCGTTTGCACACGGGGCCTCGGTTTTAGTCTCATCCGAATGACTGACATTCAGTTCGAGTTTTTTCGTCAAACTGGGAAGAAAGGGCGAGGCTGGGTACGAACCCAGAACTTCACAGTTTACTTGTTGGCAGGCGAACGTCTTAACCATCCCGCCACCTTCCTTCCTTGTAAATCATCACTCCACCTGCAGGCCTACTGGAGAAAGGGCGGACTGTGAGTGGATGGACGCTGTTTTACATTGACATCAACCCTTTCCGCAGGAGGGGGGGGGGAACTACATACTCCACATCTGCAACTATCTAACTTTTGGTCTCCTCCCCCACTGATGATAGGCTTATCATAGGAAAGGGGGGGGGGGGGGGGGGGGGGGGGGGCGGGGGGAATAATGCATGTCCTTGTCCACTCCCTCTTGGCCGTACACTATGGGTCTTAGGGTTATGGCTGTCCTTCCAGCTCCTCTGGTGGCCGTAAGCTTGTCTTGGTAGGCATCTCGCAGCACACGGTCAGTCATATTCATTTCATCACTGGTTGTAGGCACAGCAAGGACATAGAGATGATCTATCTCTATGTGGTGTGACTGACGATCTCTTATGTGGTGTGACTGACGATCTCTAGGCCTATGTGGTGTGACAGACCATCTCTTTCAGTGGATAACATTCACAGCAACAGGAAAGGAAGGAAGCCACAGCATTCTGTGAGTACAAGTCTGTTATAAATGCCAGCTTTAGTTTAGTTGTAAGCTTGCTGTCTGTATGCATGTGATTGTGTTGTTTGTTTTTTTGTGGTGAAATACTGTCCACTTTTCTTGTGTTGGTATTCTTTAATACTAGTAGTCTATCTAGCAGCTCAGTAAGCTGAGGTCTCAGCAGTAAGAAATCCTTTCCCTCAAAAGCAGCCAGCAAGGATAAAAGAATTTGATCAGGACGATAAATCGATATATATTGCAAACTTAAAACAAAACAGAACTAAATGCCGATAAAATTATGGCCTATCAAGAAGAGAGAGAGAGAGAGAGAGAGAGAGAGAGAGAGAGAGAGAGAGAGAGAGAGAGAGAGAGAGAGAGAGATTGATATGATAACCTTTATTCCCAAGTGACTGATTGATCATTGATTGATAATCTTTATTCCCAAAGGTTACAGTTAAGTACTAACATATTTTCATCTTGTCCTTGCCCTGAGTAAGAACTATCATTAGTAATCAAAACTAATAATTTCAAAAGAGAGGGAGAGGGAGGGAGAGAGAGAGAGAGAATGAATGAATGACTAATCTTTATTTTTCAAGGGTAACAGAGTAAGTATTACATACTTTTTTTCATCCGGCCCTTGCCCTGATCAGGGAATAAAGCTAAGAAACCCCTCCCTACCCCTACATACCAGCATCACCACCAGAAGCAGTTCAACCAATATTTTAAAAGAAGAAAACAGAATACATTCAACAAAACGCGTCATCCTAACTGGCTACACTGATAATTATTTAAACAAAAAATAACATAGCAAAAAAATATTTTAAAAATAGCAAATAGCAAAGAGAGAGAGAGAGAGAGAGAGAGAGAGAGAGAGGAGAAGAGAGAGAGAGAGAGAGAGAGAGAGAGAGAGAGAGAGAGAGAGAAATAAACGGAATACGGAATACGGAATTTATTCACGAAAGGCCTTCGCCCCATATGAGAGACAATACATACAATAAACATATTCCATTAATGCAAATTATATAGGCCTATGTTACAGTTGATTTTGCTTACTGAAATTGTCCATGCCGCAAGAGGGGTCAAAGGCGAATTAAATCTTAAATCGTGAATAGCCGCGCGTGTGCGGTGGTGTTATGCGCACATGTATAATATGTGTGTTTGCGTGGGTGTGTGCGTGCGTGCGTGTGTGCGTGCGCGTGTGTGTGTGCGTGCGTACGTGCGTTTGTGTGTGTGTGTGTTGTGTGTGTGCGTGCGTGTGTGTGTGTGTACGCATAGGTATTGTTTACTCTGCAGCAACTAGGAATCTGTATGCGTACATAGATCTAGTTATGATGGTGAAAAAAATGGTAACATGTCAAAAATTCAAGCAAAATAAAAGTTAACTTTAACAGGATCATAAAAAATGATTTGAAGGAAACAACGGACTGGGCTCTTACTCAAGCCTTTCAGTATTTCTAACATTGTAAGATTATCAAGCAAAATAGCTGTGAGGGGTATTTATTTTTTTATATATATTCTTTTATATCGAGGATAATCATAATGGAACAAGCGCTCATGCGCTTTTTTCATCCAGTCCCCGTGTGTATGCAGTTGTGTAAATGTTGTCATCTGTTCCCACCGGCACACAATGGCCTACTCTTACGAAAAGCGAACAGGATTTAACATGTGCGCAAGATGTTCTGCGTGCGTTCGCACACGGGGTTACAGTCTCATCCGAAAGACTTTTGGGGGAAGTGGAGTCAGCACTGATGTTAACTCTAGGGGAAAATCCCCTCGAAGGGGAGTCGAACTCGGGTCGTCAAATTGCGAGCTTAGGTTAGCCTAGGCAGTGTTAGACAACCAAGCTGGCAAAGACGGTTCAACTGTTCACCTTAAAAAAAACACCGATGGCTAATTTGATCACCACAACTGCATGATACATTTTGACTGAATTTCGTTTTGAGAGCATCGAGCCTGAGTCTGTATTATAAAGTTATATATCGGACTTGTCACAGTCTATGACACAAATTGTTCTGAACAGAGAAACCTTTGTATCTGGATTTTATCGATTTACATCTTACACATCCTTTTGAATGATAGGTAGGCCTATCATGATACAGAGTGTCACACTGGTCTCAGCAAGTATTCTTTAGAAGGGAACACCCCTCTTGTTTGCGTGTATGTGTGAGTGTGCGCGTGTGTGTGTGCGTGCGGGCGTGAGTGCGTGTGTATGTTTGTGCGTACGTTGTGTGTGTGTGTGTGTGTGTGTGTGTGTGTGTGTGTGTGTGTGTGTGAGATGAGGAGAGAGAGAGAGAGAGAGAGAGAGAGAGAGAGAGAGAGAGAGAGAGAGAGAGAGAGAGAGAGAGAGAGTGTGTGTGTGTGTGTGTGTGTGTGTGTGTGTGTGTGTGTGTGTGTGTGTGTGTGTGTGTGTGTGTGTGTGTGCGGCGCGTGCGTGTGTGTGTTACGCTTGACAGTCTTTACTACAAAGTCTTGTATTAAAGAGAACCGTGGGGAAAAAAAACTACAACACACACATACAGTCACACACACACGCGCGCGTGCGCGCACACACACGCTCGCACGTAGGCACGCATGCACTGCCACACACAGTCACACACACACATACACACACACACACACACACACACACACACACACACACACACACACACACACACACACACACTCAGTGACACACACACACACACTTGCCTGTCTGATATAACTTTTTAGTGGAAGTACGTTAAAGTAGACACATCATAGAGTGTAAAAATGTGAAAATCTCAAAATAGCCAGATTGACCTCATTTCAACATATTTTGCTGCCGCACATCCCCTTAAACTGAAGAACCCCCCCCCCCCCCCCCCTCTTGTAAAGACAGCGGAGTTTGTATTTTGATGGAATTTGCATTGTTCATTGCCCCGTTTGTATCTGCACGATGCTGCCGCCATTGTTTTGCCAAAGACCACAGTGGAATGGAATACAGTGGGATTGTACACAGGTACCATACAAGTCATATACATTCATGTGCATGCACTTACACATTAACATATTTACGCAGGTGCGCCCACAACACACACACACACACCCACACAACACCACACACACACATCACACACACACACACACACACCACACACACACACACACACACACCACCGGCGCACGTAGGCCTACCACGTATATTGTATAGATCTACACAAAATGAATAAACTGAACAATTTCGGTGACAATCTCATCTCTTAAAACAGACTGTGAATCAACACAGAATAATGAATACAAGTATATTATTATTGTCTGTTTAAGAGATGAGATTGCCACCGAAATTGTTCATTTTATTCATTTTGTGTAGATCTATACAATATATACGTGGTACTTGCGCGCGAGCGGCGCGCGCGTTTGTGCGTGTGTGTGGTGTGTGTGTGTGTGTGTGTGGTGTGTGTGTGTACGCGCGCCGCGCGCGTGCACCTGCGTAAGTATGTTAGTGTGTAAGTGCATGCACATGAATGTGTATATAATATGTGCGCGCACGCGTATGTATGTATGAGAGAGAGAGAGAGAGAGAGAGAGAGAGAGAGAGAGAGAGAGAGAGAGGAGAGAGAGAGAGAGAGAGAGAGAGAGAGAGAGAGAGAGAGAGAGAGAGAGAGAGAGTTGATTTGATTGATTGATTCTTTTATATCGAGGATAATGGAATAAGCAATCGTGTGCTTTTTTTCATCCTGTCCCCGTGTGTATGCAGTTTTGTAAATATTGTCATCTGTTCCAACCGGCACACGATGGCCTACTCTTACGAAAAATTTCAGCTCAAAAGTGAGGCAAGAGCTCATATCTGAGATTTGTCATCTGGTTCATTCTTTTGATGTTACGGGGTACTAGTATTACTTTCTGCTGGATTCCTTCTCATTGCGGTATTTACTTTAATGAAAAAGTTGCAGAATGGCAAAATGCGGAGCAAAGCATGTAAATGGGTCTTACAGCATAGATGTTCCTTTTTCTGCCCGGGAAGGGCTATAGCATGTTGCAAAATGCATGCTGGAAACACTTAAAAAGAAACTACAGGATACTGGGTTTTCCTGGAGGATGACATAACTCATTTATTATCTTTCGGTAATACTAAATTTCGTAATTCTCATGAATATAGAAATGTTGTATCCCTTATTTACAGGTTTATGCTTAATGCTTTTAGATCTAAATTTTCAAAAACAGCAACATGTATCTGTGGTGAAACAATTACCAATGCTCATGAATATTCTTTTACAATGTCGAGATCTAAAATCATTTTTACCCACCTTCCCAGCCCTCCGCTTAGACCAAATTCTTAAAGATGCCTCTTTGATGAAAGATATTGTTTTGTCTTTAACTCACAGTCCTATTATCTGATACTTGTAGTACTTTGAAGTTTATTAGTTGTAGAAATTGCAAAGTTAGTGTTTGAATTGTTATTTCCTCCTTTTCTAAGTTTCTTGTTTATGCTTAATCAGATTTGTGTTAGTTTATTGCCGATGTTTAGCTATGTGCACTCCCCCCCCCCCCCCCCCCCCCCCCACACACACACACACACATCCACACAGTCATACATACACCTTCCCGTCTGATATCACTATTTAGTGGAAGGATGTTAAACTGAAGAACTACTACTTACGAAAAGCGGAACAGGATTTAACGTGTGCGCAAGATGTTCTGCATGCGTTCGCACACGGGACCTCGGTTTACAGTCTCATCCGAAGGACTTTTGGGGAGAGTGGAGTCAGCACTGATGTTAACTCCAGGAGAGTTTTTGACTTGAAAAAATCTCCTCGACCGGACTGGAACCCAAACCCGGGTCTTCAAATTGCCAGCGCAATGTTCTGACCACTAGGCTACGGGAGAGAGAGAGAGAGAGAGAGAGAGAGAGAGAGAGAGAGAGAGAGAGAGAGAGAGAGAGAGAGAGAGAGAGAGAGAGAGAGAGAGAGAGAGAAGAGAAGAGAGTTGAATTGATTGATTGATTTTTTTATATCGAGGATAATGGAATAAGCAATCGTGTGCTTTTTTCATCCTGTCCCCGTGTGTAATGCAGTTTTGTAAATATTATCTGTTCCAACCGGCACACGATAGCCTACTCTTACCAAAA
>CM060346.1:36703528-36712745 GCA_030674155.1 Stramonita haemastoma | reverse complement strand
TGTATATGCATCCAGCAAACCATTGGTCCCTATGGAAACCTTCTATCAATGTAAAGAAGCATAAACTTAAATGGTACAGGCATGTCACAAGATCGAAAGGACTTGCAAAAACAGTACTACAAGGCACTGTCCAAGGAGGAAAAAAAGAGTCAGATCAAGGAAGAGATGGGAGGACAACATCAGCGAATGGACAGGTCTAGACCTCAACAAAACTTTGAGAAAGGCAGAACAGAGAGAGGAATTGAGGGAACTGGTTGTCAAGTCTTCAGGGATGCCCCCACAGTCGCTGGACTAAGGGATAGATAGATAGATAGATAGATAGATAGATAGATAGATAGAGAGATAGAGAGATAGAAGATAGACAGATAGACAGATAGATAGATAGATAGATATGACGGTTTTATTTCACATGTGGTTGTTGGTTAATGATAAGGATATTTCTCTCATATGATTATTGTATTTCACATGTAGTTGTAGGTTTATTATTATGATTGAATATTGAAGGGCTTCATTTCAAAAGTCCTTGGATCCTGGCGAGGCGACCATCCTCAACCAGTCGGTCCCCGGGTGGCGGATAGGGGGACGGCCCTCAGAAATGGGGGTTAGCTGCAAAAGCAGTCCCGGACCATCTGGCCATGTTCCTACCAGGACGGGGCGGGACAACAGGTGGCTCTGTTGTCTCCATGAAATATCCCATATGACCTATGACAGGAACATCACGTGATCAAGAGCCGTGTAAAAGCTCTGCCCCCTGGGCTCCCAGGGTAACAGAAGATAAGGGTGGGGTAACCCTGACAGAAACCTAGAGGGCTAAAGTCAGCAGTATCGGGCCATAGGCGCCCTCTAACAAATCACGATACCATGCAAAAAAAACGCATCAAGACACTGTCAGATTTAAGTGAAAATAATGGTGCTCGCCCTGTGAAGACCCTCCAGGCAGGTGCAGTGCCAGGCCTGAGCCTCAACGGGGCCCACCCTCAGCTTCTGGAGGACCCTCTAGCCTGTCCTGTGGAGTCAGGGGACAGCGGAGGAGAGCAACTGGCCAACATAACAGAAGACGGCAACCCCTCATCATTATGCAGTGGAATGCAGAGGGAGTCCTTAATAAGAAGACTGAACTAGAATAAAAACAACAACACTACAAGACAAGAATGTGAACTGTGTTGCATACGAGAAACACATATGAAGAGTAAGCCTTTCAAGATCTGTGGCTACTCCCTCTTCAAACAAAACCGAGAAGATAGAACAAAGGGAGGTATTCTGACACTTGTTAGAAACAACATCAGCGCAAGTGAGACCGCTGTATACATGGAAGGAGCAGAGTGCCAGAAGATAAGGATTAAGGGTAGCTCAACAGAACTTAATATTATAAATTACTACAACCCCGGCAACAAACCACTCTCGCTCGAAACAATATCAACAGAGGAATCCCGCCTTATAGTACTGGGAGACTTCAATAGCCACTCCCAGAGCTGGGGATATGACCATATGGACAGTCGAGGAGAGGAGATTGAGAACTGGCAGGATGAAAATCACCTTCTCCTGATCAATAGCCCACACGACACACCAACATTTTACTCCAGAAGATGGCACACTACCACCACTGCAGACCTTGCCTTTTGCACGGAGGACCTGTATGGAAACACAACAAGGGAAGTTGGAGAGCAGCTAGGTGGTAGTGATCACAGACCAGTCTTCCTTACCATTAAGAGAGAGACTGTGAAAGCAGAGCCAGTCCACCACAGATGGAACTGCAAAAAGGCAAACTGGAGCCTCTTCTGGCATAGATCCAATATGCTAGTACAAAACATTCATGTGGAGGGCAGAGACCTAAACAAAGTCATCAAAGAATTCAACCAGTGCATTTTGACCGCTGCCAAAGAAGCAATACTATGTGGTGCTCAAAGAAACTACAAGCCCTACTGGACCCAAACTCTGCAGATCCACCATGACAAGCTTGAAGAAACACGACTGGAGGCAGAACAGAATTCCAGCCAAGACAGCCACAACAACTTTCAAGAAGCAAAAGCTAAATACCTGAAAACAAAACTCCAAGCTATCCATGCAAGCTGGAGAGAGAAAACTGCATCTCTCAACTTTGAGAAGGATGGCGCCAAGCTATGAAAACTCACAAAACAGCTAAGCGATGAGAACACACGAGGACCAAAGATAACCCTGGAAGAGAATGGCAAAATCCTGACAGGGAAGCAAGCTGCAGATCACCTTGCCCATAGTTATGCCAAAGAAAGTGACATCCATATTGATGCAGGAAAGCAGACACAAGCACGTAAGGAACAGAGAGAAAGACATACCAAGAACCCAAGAACAGGGCTTATGACAAATCCTATTAAAAAACAAGAACTGTGGAATGCCCTGAAAAAAACTGGAGCTCAAAAAGTCACCTGGGCCAGATGGTATAACCAATGAGATGCTAATCCATCTAGGAAGAGCTGCAGAGGACAAACTCCTCCATATCTTCAACCTCAGCTGGCAGAAAGGAACCCTCCCCCAAGTGTGGAAAGCAGTAACCATGATCCCTATATACAAGAAGGGCAAAGACAGGAAGAAAGCATCAAGCTACTGACCAATCAGCCTCACCAGTTGCGCGCCAAAACCATGGAGAGGATAGTCAATGCCAGGTTACTCTGCCACCTGGAGACTAACAACATCCTGGCTCCTGAACAAGCAGGCTTTCGCAATTCCGGAGCACTGAAGATCAAGCCACATACCTATCACAAGAGATAGAAGATGCCTTTCAAGAGCAGAAGCTTGTCTTTGCTGCCTGGATAGACCTGCAGAAGGCTTTCGACCGAGTATGGACAGACGTCACGGTGACCTCAACAAACCCGAAAGCCAACAATTACGTGCTCAAATTCGCAGAAACATTCCCAAGCGGCTCAATGAATGACGAATGGAAAGCCCTAAACCATACCTTTGGTGTACAGCATTTGACTAAACGCCCTTTACCATTGGTGATGTACCCTCACAACCACAATCTGTCAACAGGAAAAGGCTCAGATGACGTGAACCACACTTGTGCCTTGAAACCCTGACATAGACCACATTGAGGCAAGAAAGGCTAGCAGAAAAGCAATTCTCGAAGCAGCCAGAACCAACTGGGGTGCCAATGAGAGAATTCTCAAGACAGTATATACAGGAACTGTAAGGCCCCACTTGGAATACGCTGCTCCAGCTTGGGCAACAACAGCAGAATCTCACCAGAAAGTCCTGGATAAAGTACAGAATCAAGCTCTGTGACTCATCTCGGGTGCTATGAGATCTACCCCCATCAGAACTATGGAACACCTGACTGGCATCCAACCGCTCAATACTCGACGTGACACCAAGACTCTAGTGCAGGCAGAGAAATACAGGTGTCTTTTGGAACATCCAATGCGCCATAGAATGGAGAAACCAACAAGAAACAGGATAAAGCGTGGCAGTTTCATCCACCATAGCCATGTACTCAGACTACAGCAACTGAACAGTCTACCTGCCCATTCTGTTCCATGGGACCCAGCTACTCTACCAAGGCCATGGGAAGCCAACCACAGGGAGCCTGAGATCCACACCATTGTCCAGCATGTGGCTTTAAAAGGAACTCAGAGTGACACCAGTAAGAAGGCACTCACCCTGGCCATGATAGAAGACTTCTATCCAGAACAGGCCTGGATCCATGTCTACACAGATGAATCAGCTACAGATCCTATTTTCAATGAAGGAGCAGGAGTACTGATCAAGTACCCATCTGGAGAAGTAGAAACAGCAAACATCCCAACAGGGACACACTGCACCAACTACCGTGCAGAAACTCAAGCCCTGAAACAAGCTGCCACCATGGTCAGACACTCCAAAGATGAATGTCAGCAAGTAGTTTTTTTCACCAATGCCCTGTCAGTCTTACAAGCTCTGTGCGCAGACAAAGAAACAGAACTCCAACAGGAACTATAGCCTCTTACACAAAACAAACGTGTAACGCTGCAATGGATTCCTGCCCACTGTGGCATACCTGGCAATGAACAAGCTGATGGACTTGCAAAACAGGGGTACAGAAAGAACAGTGTGAAAGTAGCCTTACCTTCCATGAAAAGAAGACAATCATCAAATCTATGGCTTGACCTAGAGTAGAGAAGGATGACTACCACCACCTCAAAAGAGAAGATCAAGTCACAATTCTAAGACTCTGCACTGGGCACAACAGGCTAAACCACCATATGTCCACAAAACTGAAACTTGCTCCTTCTCCCCTGTGTGCCTGTGGTAAAGAAAACCAGACAGGCGAGCACATCCTTCAAGGGTGTATGCTATTTAGCGACCTGAGGAAGAAAGTGTGGCCAACGGACATAAATAACCCTACAGACCAAGCTGTACAGGCCCGCGAGAGGAGCTGGAAAGGACTTGCCATTATTTTTCCCAGACACATCTGGCAGTGTAGAGTGAACGAGAGAAGAAGAAGAAGTATATCAACATCTCCCTTTTTTGGGGAGAATTAAAAACAAGAAATAGAAACCAATGAAGTGAAACAGTCAATCAAAAGAAACAAAAATTTCTTTACAAGATCAGTATACACACCATATCTATGATATCTAATCGATATATAAACCATGACCAGCAAATCTCATGTCTTGACAAACAAAGTGAAAAAAAAAACCAAGAAAAAGAACTCATTCAGGACTGTTTTTTCTTTCTCAGCAACAGTCCCTCATCAAGTCACTGTCCCAGAAGCTCATTTAACACTGTTTCTTCTCCCTCATTGTCCTTTTCCACTTTGAACAATCTTATGTATCCAATAACATATAGCACATATAAATGGAAACAAAATAAAGCGACTAACAACAACTCCTCAACATGCATTTGAGGGAATATGAATACTGTAGCCAAATATTTCCCTTAATTGTTTTTAAACCAAAGTGAACAACACATTGAATTTACTGTAGGAAATATCAAACATAGGTCATCCATAACCTGGCAGAGAAGAGATAGATTGTGATTCTTCATCCTGAAAGAAAATGTTGCTTCATCTCTATGTGTGTGATCTCTCTCTCTCTCTTTCTCTCTCTCTCTCTCTCTCTCTCTCTCTCTCTCTCTCTCTCCTCTCTCTCTCTCTCTCTCTCTCTCTCTCAGTCTAAATGGTCTGTTCGAAGTGGACTTGGATCCAATTAGCCAAGAAGATGTTTTCATGTCAAGACAGTCCCAAGATACTAATGTAAATATATTTGGTTCCCAGCTTATTGACCTTTGTAGTATGTTCCAGTGTTCTATTGTAAACGGGTTGAGTGATAAAGGGTTTGATGATAGTTTGACATATATTTGTCAGACAGGGGGAAGCGTTATTGACTACTTTGTTGTATCTAATGATTTACTTGAACATAACCTTATTTCCTCCTTTGAAATAATAAGTAGAGTTGAGTCTACTCATTTACCTGTTTCAATAACATTGGGAAATTTAAACTCTATGTCTACAAAAAATAGCAGTAAGGGAGCTAATAAGGGAGTTTGGAAGGAAAAGTTGTGCTGGGACAAAGAAAAAGAGGGAGAGTTTTTAGCTAACTTGTCCTCACCTGAATCAGTCACTGACCTTGACCATGCTTTTGAAGAAATAGACACAAACACTGAGTCAGCTCTAACAAGATTTGTAGACTGTCTGTTGAATGCCGCAATTTGCATGAAAAAAAGATTCAAAGTAGATATGTATCAGGACAACAAGGGAGCTCCTTGGTTCGATAGAGAATGTAAAGAAGCTAAACGGTTAACTTATAAACTTCTCAATGCCTTCAGAAAATCAAAAAATAAGTATGATAAAGGTATGCGTCTGGGAGAGCAAATAGAGATGATGAGATAGAAGATTTAGAATCGGTCAATAGGAAACGAGTTGCTTTTGTAAATGCAAGAAAAGAGTATCGTCAACTTAAACAGAGTAAAAGATCTAGCTATAAAAAGGAGAAAGCTCGTAGAATAAACCAAGCTATTCATGACCCCAAACTGTTCTGGTCAGAAATAAGATCAAAAACAAACAAACAGAAACTGAGTGAAAACATATCGTTAGATAAATGGCTTGAACATTTTAAATTGGTTTTTAGAACAGATGAAGCCCAGGGCAAGACAGGGATGTTTTTGTTAATATAAATCAGGAATCGGTAAATGAGCTAAACATTCCTATAGCTGAGGCCGAAGTTAGAACCGCCATTGCAACGCTAAAGAATGGGAAAGCATGTGGTTGTGATGGGGTTGTTGCTGAAATGCTCAAGACTGCAGAATTAAAATCAGTAGCTTTCTTAACTCTTTTGTTTAATAAGATTTTCCGTAATGGCGAATTTCCAAGTCAGTGGTCATATTCTATGATTGTACCTATATTCAAGAAGGGAGATGCAGATCAGCCTGACAATTACAGGGGCATTTCTTTATTAAGTATTATCAGTAAAATCTATACAAGTGTTCTCAGAAAAAGACTTGTGTCTTGGATGGAAGAAAACGAAAAAATTGTGGAAGAACAAGCAGGCTTTAGGAAGTCATATTCAACCATTGATCATATTTTTACCTTGTCTTCTATTGTCGAAAGAGCCCTGAACAAAAAAGGGGAAAAATTATATGTAGCGTTCATAGACCTGAAAAAGGCTTTCGATTCTGTACATCGTCCTTCTTTATTTGCAACCCTAGTTAGGGCAGGTTTGTCAGGACCATTTTTGGAAGCCATAAAGGCCATGTATTCTTCTGTTTTGTCCTGTGTTCGTGTGAATGAAACGATGTCTGATGTCTTTAAATGTCCGCTTGGTGTTAAGCAAGGATGTATTTTGAGCCCTGCTCTCTTCTCATTGTTTATAAATGAAATAGCTGTAACTATGGAAAATGTGGGAAAACAAGGAATTCAACTGCAACCTGGTTCTATGGAATTATTTCTATTGTTATTTGCAGATGACCTGGCTCTTTTGTCAAAGACTCCTGTAGGGCTACAAAGCCAGTTGAACAATCTGAGTAAGCTATGCAAAGAAAAATATCTGGATATAAATATAGATAAATCTAAAATTATGGTGTTTAGAAAGGGTGGACACCTAGGTCGGAATGAAAAATGGCATTTAGATGGAGCAAACCTGGAAGTGGTTAATAGTTACACCTACCTGGGATATACTTTTACTACAAAACTGAGTGTAGTTCAAGGAGTCAAGAAATTAGTTACAAAAGGAAGGAAGGCAGTTTATGAATGTGCTCGAGTGCTCCGCAATCTTAATGATATTTCTAAACATACTTACTTTAAGATGTTTGATGCCCAGGTTCAGCCAATCTTGTTATATGGATCAGAGTTTTGGGGACTTGAACACACTGATTCAATCGAAAAAGTTCATACCTTAGCATGCAAACGCTTTCTAGGTGTCTCTCCTAAAACCCCAAATAAATGCATTTACGGCGAACTGGGCAGATACTCTCTTCAGATTAATGCATGCATGAGAGCTGTTAAGTATTGGGTGAAATTGTTGCACATGGAATTAAAGAGACTGCCTAAGCAAGCTTATTTAATGCAGGTTAGCATGGATGAAAATGGTATTGTGTGTTGGGCATACAGATTGAGAACTATATTAGAAAAATGTGGTTTGGGATTTGCATGGTTAAACCAGGGTGTCGGGAATGAACGGAGTTTCTTTTCATTGTTGAAAGAACGCCTTGTGACAAATTTCATTAGTGACTGGTCGGATGCACTTAACAATAGCGAAAGGTTTTCATTGTATGCATCTTTTAAATCAAACTTCATGACTGAACCTTATGTTGATACCTTAAATGTTAAACACTTTCGAGACACTCTTGCCAAAGCCAGAATGGGGGTTCTTCCCCTGAACGCAAATACTTTTCGTTATGCACAGGATGATCCTTCAGTTTTGCTGTGTAGTTTCTGTCAAAATGAAATAGAAAATGAAATCCATTTGATTTGTACATGTCATAATTACAAAGAACTAAGGAACAAATATTTAGGGGATAATCAACTAGATGAAAGCTTATTTTGTGACATAATGACCAACTGTGACTCACTATTCATGCAAAACCTGGCTCAGTTTATTTACCATGCTGTGAATAAGAGAGAGGTGTTAAAGATACTAGCTAACTAAAAGAAATTCCTGACTTCCTGAAAAACCATCAATCATGTTGGAAGAGGGCCAAAGGCCAGAATCCTGTGTGTGTGTGTGTGTGTGTGTGTGTGTGTGTGTGGTGTGTGTGGTGTGTGCGTGCGTGTGAGTGCGTGCGTGCGTGCGGGTGAGTGCGGTGTGCGGGTGAGTGCGGTGTGCGTGTGAGTGCGTGTGTGCGTACGTGGTGTGTGTGTGTGCGTTTGAGCACGCGCACGAACTGCATGGGTGCACATGTGGGGGGGGGGGGTGCATGCGTACAAGATCAACTATGAGTGTGCCAAAAAATTTGAGCAAGACATGCACAAGCGATCATGATATCTTAATTTGTATCACTCAATACATTATTATTCATATTTTGTATGCCAATGTGTACAATCATGTTTACTCTTTGTAGTTTCCTTTTCAGAATCCAGGCAATCTGTATACCGCTGGAAATTGCATGAGTTAGAGTGCAAAATGTTAGGAGTCTGAAGACTTATGAACATTAAATTATTTGAAGTCTGAAGTCTGAAGTCTCTCTCTCTCTTTATCAAATCAATTTCTTTTTGATCGCTGGCTATCAAATATAAATAGAAAGGAATGTACTGGAATGTTTGTTGATTTTGCAAAAGCATTTGATGTTATAAAGCACAAACTTCTTAAAAAATTAGCACTTTACAAATTATCTCATAGCACTCTTGAATTGATCTCCTCTTTTCTTTCTGATAGACAGCAGAAAGTATCTTTAAATGGATCTATCAGATTTTCTCTCAAACACTTATGGTGTGCCTCAGGGTCAGGTTATGGGTCCCCTACTTTTTCTGCTTTACATCAATGATCTTCCTTAATCCATAGGTACTCAATGCGACATGTTTGCTGATGACACCACCCTTGAAACAACGAACTCTGATGCTCGTGAGGTTTATCATGCAATGCAAAAAAGTATCAATAACCTTATTCAGTGGACACACCTAAACCACATGCCTCTTCATCCCAATAAAACAAAATTTATGTTGATTACCAATAGACAAAAGCATCAAAACCTCACCTAGTCATTACCCTCTCTCTATATTTCTAATGTAAAAGTCGATGAAGTAACCAATCATAAAGTTTGAGATGTAACG
>CM060346.1:36671028-36696028 GCA_030674155.1 Stramonita haemastoma | reverse complement strand
ACAGACAGAAAGAAGACAGCCTCCTCCATGACCAGACAAGCAAAGACGCAAGCCTAACCATTGAAAATGAAGTGACAACAGCCACTCCTGTACACTGGCCTGTGACCTGCAGCAAGGCAAGGTGTAGGCAACTGCACCTGATGGATTCTTTCCTCAGCTCAGGGTCTCGTTCCTCCAGAACAGGAACAAAGGCCCAGTCACCTGCTGCCAGTAATCCCAAATAGGGACTCGGCCCTGCCCATGTCTGCCAGGAGATTAGAAATGAATTGTCACACAATTTAAGATTCCTGACATACAATGTAGAAGGACTTAATACAATCTATCATGCAGATTTAAGATCATATATATCCAAATTTGATGTAATTGTACTGACAGAAACATTCACTACAGATTTCCCTTCACATCTTTTCCCAATGCATAATGTATATATTTCAAGTGCTGTCAAAGTCTCAAATACATCCACAGCTTGGCTGTGTGGGGGAGTACCTTTGCTAGTTAGGAAACACATTGCTCCTCTTATTTCCCAGGTTCACCTAGAATATGACAACTGTATTGTGCCGACACTGGCTAAAGCGCTTACAGGTCTGGACAGGGACTGTGTCTTAATTGGCATATATTTACCTCCACAATATAGCCCATATTATACTGAAACAGACATTTATAACGGTGTTTCTCTTTAGGAAAATATCATCTAAGATATTTTATCTTAACCTTAACCTTAATTCTCTCCGTGCCAGAAGGCACATAAGGCCTAGACATCATTTCTCCACTGGTTGCGATCTGTAGCTGTGCTCCATGCTGCACTCCAAGAGCTCCATCCAGCAGCATTCCGCTCCACCTCCACCATTCTTCGCCAGGTTGTCTTTGGGCGGCCTCTCTTTCTTCCCTCTGGTGTCCATCAGGGGGGGCCACAGCACAGTCATTCTTCTGATCTTTTCTTAGGACATGGCCAATCCAATTCCATCTCTTTCTTCTTATTCCTGCACTTATCTTCTCTGCCCCTGCCATCTGAAGGGTTGCCTTGTTGGAAATGTGCTGTTGCCATCTAATCTTAAAAATCTTTGGAGGCATTTGGTTTGAAAGGTGTCCAGTTTTTCTTCTTCTCCTTTTGTGAGCTTCCAGGTTTCACATCCATACAAAAGTACTGAGAGTACCAAGCTCTTGAAGAGGGAGGTTTTGGTTTTGCTGCCAATGTGTCCAGCTTGCCAGATGTTAGACAGGCGTTTGAACTAGGCGTTCGCCAAGGCTATCCTTCTTTTGATATCTGTCCTACAAGACATAGGAAATATGCCCATAATAATTATGGGTGACCCAAATGCAAGGACTGGCAATGCTAATGCTCATGAAGATGAACTACCCTGTAATATTTGTGATTATGATGGCGATGTTAACCATGTTATTGACTTATATCAGAGGGGTTCAGCTGATGGGGTTTGGAATGATTTTGGAAAGTTTTTGCTGAATGTTTGTGAGCAACTTAGTTTGGTTCTTTTGATTGGTCTGGTAAGTCACTATGTTTCATATAATGGCTGCAGTGTAATAGATTATTTTATAATATCAAGATGTATCACTGAGATGGCTACAGAGTTGACAGTCGGTGAGAGAATAGAGTCAAAACATATGCCTTTGGAGCTAACACTGAAGTGTAAAAATATAAATACCAACATAACCTATAGGTCCAGAAAGATGTCCATACAAAAATATAGGTGGGACTGTCAAAAGTCAGAGGAGTATTAGGATGACTACCACCACCTCAAAAGAGAAGATCAAGTCACAATTCTAAGACTCCGCACTGGGCACAACAGGCTAAACCACTATATGTCTACAAAACTGAAACTTGCTCCTTCTTCCCTGTGTGCCTGTGGTAAAGAAAACCAGACAGGCGAGCACATCCTTCAAAGGTGTAGGCTATTCAGCGACCTGAGGAAGAAAGTGTGGCCAACGGAGGTAACCCTACAGACCAAGCTGTACGCCTACGAGAGGAGCTGGAAAGGACTTGCCATTACTTTTCCCAGACACATCTGACAGTGTAGAGCGAACGAGAGGAGAAGAAGAAGAAGAGGAGTATTCTAACATGTTTAAAACTGATTGTATTTCTAAAAAACTTAAAGAAGCATAGAGTCAATGTGATTGATTTAGACATAGAAGTAGCAATTAAACAACTTTATGAGATTATTAGTTTAGCAGCAACCCCTATGCTAAAGACAGTTGTATTTGGTAAATTTGATAACAATCCATGGTTTGATTTTGAATCCAGGGAGAAAAGGAGGTCAGTGAGATAAGCTCTTATAAATTATCGGAAGCATACTAAAGGTGATAACGCTTCAAAAGATGATATAGGGACCTTGAGAGTTAAGTACACAAATCTCAGAAAAGAGTACAAGTTTTTGCTAATAGAAAAGAAAATTGGGTACAAAAGACAAACAATGAAAGTGTTAGAAGACTCTTTAAGTGATCCTCAGAGATTCTGGAACACAGTAAGGAAACACATTGGTAGACCTGTGTGCTAAAATAGCATTTATTCTGAAGAGTGGTATAATCATTTTTCTACTGTGTTTAACCAAAGCAATCCCAGGTCGGATACAGATGAGATATTTAACTGTTCCTACTCCTCTGATATTTCAGCCACCTTACAAGTAGATATTACAATATTTGAGCAAGAAATTACATACCAAGAAGTAGTAAGGCTATTTACATATTAAAAAACAATAAAGCTGCAGGTCCAGATGGATTCTCTGGGGAATTCAATAAATATGCAGGCCCAGAGGTTGCATTATTTCTAACTAAATATTTTAATAAGTTGTTTACATCTTGCAGTTTTCCACTTCAATGGTCAGAAGCAGTCATTCAGCCAAAACATAAGAAAGATGACATCAATTCTCCTGATAATTAAAGAGACATCTCCTTACTAAACGTATGTGGAAAACTTTATAGTTACATTCTCAATAAGCGTTTATCTATATGGTTAGAAGAAAACAAAGGACTAAATGAAGCACAGGCAGGATTTAGACGTAGTTATAGCACAGTCAACCATATATTTACTCTTTTGTCATTAATTCAGAAACAGTTTGCTAACCACGGAAAGTTGTACTACGCCTTTATAGACTTCAAGAAGGCCTTCGATTTGGTTGATAGGCATTGCTTGTGGTCTGTGCTTTAAAAAAAATGGTGTCAAAGGAAAAATGTACAGGGCTCTGCAAAGTATTACAACATTGTAAAAGCAAGGGTTAGTGTGGGGGGTGAATTAACTGATATTTTCATGTGTCCTGGAGGACTGAGGCAGGGAGACATTTGTAGCCCTGTTTTATTCACTCTTTATATTAATGAGTTAGTAGTTGAACTTGTTCAGAGAGGAAAACATGGTATATCTTCAACCCCCAATCAAATGCAGATACTGACACTACTCTTTGCAGATGATGTAATACTGTTATCATACACTAATGTTGGTCTGCAAACGCAATTAAATATATTAAGTGACAGAAAAAAGTTAGGATTGTTAGTAGATATGGATATATCAAAAGTAGTCGTATTTAAAAATGTGGCCACCTTGCTGTGCGAGAAAAATGGCTCTATAATGGAAGCAATCTCGAAGTGGTAAACCAGTACAAATACCTAGAAGTTATTTTTCCACAGGTTTGTGTTTTTCTTATGCATTGAAGGACATGGCTAGTAAGGCAAAAAAAAGGTGTAATTGGTATTTTACGTTTGTTATGGTCTCTTGGTAATCAGTTCCCTAAAATATTTTTCAAACTCTTTGACTGTCAGATTCAGCCAATTTTAATAATAATAATAATATAATAATAATAATAATAATAATAATAATAATAATAATAATAATACATGGAATTTATATAGCTCTATATCTTGTAAAAACAAATCAAAGCGCTTGCACTCGACCCTCACAACAAACAAGCAACCACTGGCAATGAATAATTCTAGCAAATTCAAAAGCACGAGCACACACACACACACACACACACACACACACACACACACACACACACACACACACACACACACACACACACACACACACACACACACACACACACACACACCCACGCACACACACACTTATAGAGGCTATACATTTAGGCAGGGCGAAGGGAATTTCAAATGTTGAAGGTAGGGACAAATAGGAAATGAAAACAGAAGGCAAAAATCTTAGGTTTGAAACAAGTGTGTCTTGAGGTTGGATTTAAAAGTGTCATATGTAGGCTTTTGCCGAAGGGAGAGAGGGAGGTCATTCCAGATTGATGGACCAGAAATAGAGAAAGAGCGGCGGCCAACGGTAGATAGGTTGAATCTAGGTATCTTTAAGGATAAGGTATCTGCAGCCGAGTGGAGGGAACAAGAAGGTGTGTACACGTGAAGACATTCACAGAGGTAAGAGGTAAGAGGGTGCTGTTTTGTGGAATGAGGCATTCTTACAAACAAACAGCACAGCCTAAAGAAAAAAATGCAATACTACTCATACAAAAATACAACTTAATGACCATCTTTGCAATCAGACAAATACAATCAGACAATTTTTTTTTTAGATTAATAAACTCATTCTTCATGAAAAACAACAACACAGAACTATGGTTCTGAGGTATGGGGTCTCCTGGCTGATCATTCTGTCATTGAAAGAGTATCTGTCTTTGCAATTAAAAGATTTTTTAATGTGAGCATTAGAACTCCAAATGCCCTGGTATATGGAGAGACCAGTAGATTTCCACTCTTTGTCAATACGTATACCCATAATATCAAATACTGGAAAACTCTTACAAGAATGAATACAGATCGTATTCCAAAATAATCATACAACATGCTGCTTAACCTCCATAATAATAATAAGAATAATTGGGTCTCTACAGTCTGCTTTACCCTATATCGTTATGGCTTTGCTTTTGTGTGGGAATGTCAGGGAGTGGCGATGCAAGGATATTTTTGACAGAATTCAGACAACGTCCTTAAGGATTGTTACACTCAAAACTGGAACAGTGAAATCAACACAAAAGAGCCTTATGCATTCTATTCCTTATTGAAACAAAATCTTTGTCTGTCTGATTACCTACTCATTGTTCAAAATAGTGCTGTTAGGAAGTATTTAACAAGAATGTGCCTCCGCGTTTCGCCATTAAGATGTCACAAAAACCGTTACATTACGACACAAAAGTGTTCTGACTGTCCTTTCTGCCAGGGTATCCTTGAATCCGAAGTACATTTCATGTTATATGTCCAAGATACAAAATGATACAGAAACAGTTTAAACCTACAGAATTTTCTAATCAACCATCTACTTTCATACTGGTGTTGCTGCTCTCAAGTAGCCTACAAAACATGCAAAGTCAGTAATGTATTACATCAAAAGTGCACTTCATTTAAAGTCATCTGCTGTGGAGGAGACAACATAATTATGAACTGTTTGCATTTATGTGTTTTCATATTGCTGATTGCAACTGTTATGTTTTTTGTCCTTTGCCTGGTGCCGAAAAAAAAAATGTTTTCGTAAGGTGGTGTTATTGATAATAGCTAGTTCTCGCTAGTTCTCATAACTATTCCAAAGGATGGTGATACCACTAAATCAGTGAGACTGACTGTCTGGAATGAAGGCACACAGAGGATTCTGTTCCACAAATGTTCGTGTTGCATTGATGTTTTCAAGAGATAAGTATGACAGTATGGCATCGTCCTCGTCCCACTGTTCCCCTTGACTTGGGCAAATGGCCTGGCTCATTAAATTATTTGAGTTGAGTTGAGTTGAGTTGTGTTGAGTTGAGTTTACTCTCTCTCTCTCTCTCTCTCTCTCTCTCTCTCTCTTCTCTCTCTTCTCCTCTCTCTCTCTCTCTCTCTCCTCTCTCTCTCTCTCTCTCTCTCTCTTGTGCTACAGTATCCATGGGTTTGATAGGAACCAATGTTGTGAAAGAGATCTTAGCATAGACTAAGGTCTGTAGGACATTATTAGGATAATGTCAGTTGAGAGTACTGAGGAAAGGGTTTTCCTGGTTAATTGTAATATTTGGATTTGATTTACAATTGTATACTCTCTATTGGTTTGCTAGGATTAACTTGGTATCTTGGTGTGAGTGATGAAAGGAGTGGCTTTCCTTACATTCGGCTAGACGACAATAGTATTTGCTATGTGTACCTTTCATGAGTTATGTACCTTGTTAAATGTGGATAAAGGAGAACTTACCTGAATTTTCTGATTGTTTCAGGTGTGTGTGTGTTGGTGTTTTGTGTTATTGGTAAACGAGACAATAAATTGTGTTACCATAACACCCCTGCATGGCCTCACATCAATACAGTTTGAGTTGTGGAGTGCCTCCCATTTCTTCTTCACCCCCTCATTGTTGAACGAACCTTGCAACATACTCAACAAAACAAACAATATATATAATTATACTCTGTGTGTGTAGTAGTAGTATTTAAATTAACATCCATGCACAGTTCGTGATTTGTATGGCAAACAAACAAAACAAGTACAAACAGATAACTACATCGTAAGAAGCAAGATTAACAGAATTTAAAGAAATCTACTGAACACAGAATAAAATAAACATAACGTTATCTCTAGCATTAACTCAGCATCAAGGAGAATGTGCAATAATGTTTTCTTGCCTTCAAAAGATGGTAAAATATCTTTAAAACCTGAGCATTGAAGAAGTATATGTTGATTTGTAAATCTGTTGCCACAAGGGCACAATGCATTCTTACTAAATTTTGTTTTAAAAGCGTCCAGTTTTACCCTGTAAAACAATGATGTGATGGTTCTACAAATATGTAAAGGGATTTTATTGTGATGGAAATTGTGATATAAAACTGCTGTGGTATCTAAGAATTGTGACTTATTTTGAAGTTTGTAACAGATTTATTTTTGTTTTGGGGAACTTGGTTAAAACGAATACAGCTACTTTTCTTAACAAGCAGTGGCACTCTTGTACCGTATATGGAACATGTAACTTGATTGAGCCATTAGATTGTTTAGCTCCCAGTTTTGCAGTCTGATCAGCAAGATCATTTGGAGATATACTTCAATGGGATGGAATCCATAGAAAGGAAACACAAGTACCACGTAAAGTTAGGAAATGAATTAAGGCTTTGATTTCCTAACTATTCCTACTACTTGTCATAAAAACTTACAGACTGCAAAGCACTTAACAAAGACTTAGAGTCAACACATGTCAAAGCTTGCAACATACTCAACAAAACAAACAATATATATAATTATACTCTGTGTGTGTAGTAGTAGTATTTAAATTAACATCCATGCACAGTTTGTGATTTGTATGGCAAACAAACAAAACAAGTACAAACAGATAACTACATCGTAAGAAGCAATTTGATTTCCTAACTACTTTGTTGTCACAAAAACTTACAGACTGCAAAGCACTTAACAAAGACTTAGAGTCAACACATATCAAAGCTTTGAAAACAGAAACAGGTAAATGTAAAAGGAAATTCAGTGCCATAGAAATTGCCACGAACTCTGCAATGAAAATGGACCTATTTTTTTCATATATTTACAGATTTTTTTAAATCTTGAGAGCTGCAATTACATATCCCACTCCTGCTTGATGATTTTCGAGCAGTGAACCATCAGTGTAAACTTGCAAATGTCCAGGATATCGCTCATAAGGACGGCTTTTAATGTTAGAAGCTAAGATATGTGGATGTTCACTTATTTTTTTTAGATTTGTGTCATCAATGTCTGCATGCTGCATCTCCCATGGTGGTATGGTTGGAATCAGTGGTCGAAATGCAATATCATTTACATCAATTTCAGCTTCATCTAGACAGTCCAAAGTGTAAGTCCTAAGAGATTCAAGAGATGATAATTATATTTTGTGCTCTTTTTGGATAATGTATACTGGATTGTATATCTATTTGTGTTTTGTTAAAGTTTGTAACAGTTTGACTTTCCACTACATATTTTGTAACTGACAATTTCCAAAATCCATCCTAAGGTAACACACCCATTTCTTTATAAGTACCAATGTTAGACGTGTGGAGAGGAACCCCGAACACCAATTTAAATGCTTTAAAACCGTTTGTAATTTTGCGAGCATTAACTTTGGCGCACTGAAATATGCTTCTTGCCCATGTCAAGTTAGTCCTCACAAGTGATACAGCCAAATGTTTGAGAGTAAAGATTTCTTGACCCCAAGGCTGTACAACCACCCCTTACAGCCCGACCACAGCCTGATTGATGAGGACTCAACACCACAGAGGGAACCTTCACCACTACCAGTGCTGAAGGAAGAAGTGGAGGAAGCTATCCGTAGTTTACCAACTGGAAAGTCACCTGGAGCAGACAACATACCAGCAGAGCTGCTCAAGAATGGAGGGGAACACCTGGTCACTGTCATTACATCTCTCTGTCAGAAGATCTGGGCGACAAAACAGTGGCCAGCAGAATGGACACAGTCTCTTATTATCCTCCTGCCCAAGAAAGGAAACCTCTGTCAGTGCCAGAATTACAGAACGATCAGCCTCATTAGCCACACCAGCAAGATCATGTTAAGAGTGATACTGAACAGACTCAAAAAGGAGGCGGAAGAGCACCTGGCAGAAGAACAAGCTGGGTTCAGGGCAGGAAGGAGCAGGGTAGAACAAATTTTGAGTGGCCAATCCTGATGGAGAAGCATCTGCAACATCAGAGGGACTTGCTACACAACATCATTCAAAATGTTAAAGCTTTTACAGCTTTATCAAAAACATGTCCTATTTGGCATTTCCAGTTCCCACCCTCGTGACCAATGTTGCGTCTAAAACTGAAAGGGATTCATACAATAAAACTAGACAAGGATGCGTGGAGTGGAAATCTATATCGTTTTATTCTGTTTCTTGCTCTGTGGTTCCAGTCCCTATTTTTTATATAACCGAATCCAACTGCCTGCTGGGTAATTACCAAAAGATGCCAAATCTCACATGCGCGAACCAGAAATAAAAACAATGAAAGTGAAAGCAACTAAAACACAACAGTGTTGATCTGAGAAATACTCCCAGAATTTAACTAGATTGGTATACTGGTTCGGAACACCACCTATTCTCAATAGAGGCAGATTCTCTGGAATTGTTCCTTTACTAAGCATCATATTTGTTTTTTTCAGGTGAGAGTGCAAGTCCGTTTTCTCTCATTAAAATATACTGCAGACCTCCCAGAATGGAACAACTACCCCGAGATCATCAGCAAGAGTGGTATGAGACCTGACATAGTAGTCAACTCCCACTCAACCAAGCAGCTGATCATGATAGAGCTGACTGTTCCATATGAGAACAGGATGGAGGCATCTCACGCCTACAAGACTGAAAAATATGCAGATCTGGCCAACAGCCTGAAGAAAGAAGGCTATCAGGTCAAAGTCCTTGCTGCAGAAGTCGGAGCCAGGGGGTTTGTGGGAGAATCGGCTTACAACCTCATGAAACAGCTCTCGATTGCAGGGAAGGAAAAAACCAGAGCCCTGAAAGCCATGACAGAAGCAGCCGAGAGATGTTCAAGCTGGATCTGGTCAAGGAGGAACAAAAGTGAACTGCATAAGACCTAGATGACCCCATAATACCATAGGTGGCTAATCCCCCCCCCCCCCCCCCCCCAAAAAAAAAAAAGTGTGCATATCCAGAGATCATGAATTCAAATCCGAGTCAGAACTCACCACATACATGAAGGGGCAGCAGAGAGACATCCAGAGTCATGAACTGGATGTGGGCCGGCCTCCCTAGAGTGTAAGGAAGATTAAAGGCCCGAAACACTTGTTTGAAGGGGGCTTCTCCTCTGAGGACTCTCTGCTGTCATGCTCTACATGCTCTACGCGAGTTTCTTACCACTACTATCTAAATCAATTTGATATGCCTTCCATATATGATTTATATCTCTTTTATATCTCTTTCATGTGTGTGTGTGTGCTGTTCTTGTGACGACACCACATTCAGAAGAGGGCACCCTGGCTTTAGTCTTATAAATCTATCGGAACAAAAGGTGGTACAGTACATGGAACTATACGTAGTAATGATGATAATATATAACCTGATGCACCACACAGACCTGCCTACCCGTGGTATTTTGACGATTTTTTTTTTTTACCCTAAATACGATTTTCCTGATAAAAGTACGATTTTCACAACCACCAAAAAAAAAAAAAAAAAACACCCAAAAAATGCAAACCACAGCAAAGGGTTCAAAGGAAGTAACTCTTTCATGCCGATATTTACTTTCCTTGTCCGCGATTACTTCCCTTGTCTGCGTTACCCGACATCGTTAGTCCTCACTAGACGCCCCCCCCCCCCCCCCCTCTCTCTCTCTCTCTCTCTCTCCCTCTCTCTCTCTCTCTCTGTCTCTCTCTCTGTCTGTCTGTCTGTCTGTCTGTCTGTCTGTCTGTCTCTCTCTCTCTCTCTCTCACTCTCTCTCTCTCTCTCTCTCTCTCTCTCTCTCTCTCTCTATCTCTATCTCTCTCTCTCTCTCTGTGTCTCTTTCTGTCTGTCTGTCTGTCTGTCTGTCTGTCTGTCTGTCTGTCTGTCTGTCTGTCTGTCTGTCTCTCTCTCTCTCTCTCTCTCTCTCTCTCTCTCCCTTTGTAGATTTCAAAAATTATTTGTAGATTTCAAAAAAGCATTTGATACCATTGACCACGCACTTCTCATCAGAAAGCTAGACCTGTACAATATATCGTCAAATAGTCTAGAACTACTCGCTTCTTATCTTAAAAACAGACAACAGTGTGTCTCAACAACTACATCCACATCCAATCTAAAACCCATTCATTATGGAGTACCACAGGGATCTATGCTAGGGCCAATTCTCTTTTCTTTATACATAAATGACCTTCCTCTACATATTGCATCCAAATGTGAACTATTTGCTGATGACACAACCATACATACAAGCCAGATTGACATTGACTCTCTTGCAACCATATTACAACAAAGCTGTAATGATCTTGTCAAATGGACAGATCTGAACCACATGTCTATTCACCCCCAAAAAATAAAATGCATGCTTATCACCACCAGACAAAAGCGACAAAATTTACCTCATAATCAGTTTCTAATACATATAAAAAAGGAAGCAATCGAACAGACCTCTTATCACAAAGTTCTAGGAGTGACAATTGATGAAAATCTCAGCTGGTTCTACCACATATCTCACCTATGCAAATACTTGTCCCAAAGAGTATACCAGTTGACTAAAATTAAACACTTCCTTGACTACCATTCAAGGAAATTATTCTTTCAAGCTTATATACAATCCTCAATAGACTATGCCTCAACCCTATGGGATTCTGCCAGTGCAAACACTATGAAACCCTTATCAAGTCTGTATAAACGTGCTCTCAAACTTATCCTCCTGAAAAAAACAACATTACTTGACGTGGATTATACTCAGTTAAGTATTCTTCCCCTACAACAAAGACTAAAATATAACAAGGGCATCCTGATGTTTAAGATAATGGTAGGAACTGTCCCCACATCCTTAAGAGATAAGTTCCCAATGAATCGTTCCAGAAATACTGAAAAGCCAAGTATCCCAATCCCAAGAATAGACTTGTTCAAGTCCAGTTTACTATACTCAGGCCCTGTACTGTGGAACTCCCTTCCCGATTCAATTAAACAGCACCAGTCATTGTCGACCTTCAAAAATCACCTAATGCACTTGATGCATCAAAACTAATGAACCAGTACTCATCCTGTTGGATATATATAATTCTCCCCCTTTCTCTCTCTTCTTCTGTGTGTGTGTGTGTGTGTGTGTGTGTGTGTGTGTGTGTGTGTGTGTGTGTGTGTGTGTGTGTGTGTGTGTGTGTGTTTAAATGTTTTTATATGTATCTTGTACCTGTCCACTGATGCAACAAGTACCTGTCCACTGATGCAACATCCAAACTAGTCACTTCTCTTATTCTTTCACGTCTGGACTATTGCAGTTCTCTTTTGGCTGGTCTGCCAGCATCATCTATCCACTCTCTCCAACGTATACAAAACTCTGCAGCTCGACTGGTCCTCAGAAAGAAAAAATCTGAACACATTACTCCTCTCTTGCAATCTCTCCACTGGCTGCCTGTGCCACAGAGAGTAAACTACAAGATCAGTACTCTCTGTTATAAATGTCTCCACAAAACAGCACCCTCCTACCTCTGTGAATGTCTTCACGTGTACACACCTTCTCGTTCCCTCCGCTGGGCTGCAGATACCTTATCCTTAAAAATTCCGAGATTCAACCTATCTACCGTTGGCCGCCGCTCTTTCTCTATTTCTGGTCCATCAATCTGGAATGACCTCCCTCTATCCCTTCGGCAAAAGCCTACATATGACACTTTTAAATCCAACCTCAAGACACACTTGTTTCAAACCTAAGATTTTTACCTTCTGTTTTCATCTCCTATTTGTCCCTGCCTCCAACATTTGAAATTCCATTCACCCTGTCAAAATGTATAGCCTCTATAAGTGTGTGTGTGTGTGTGTGTGTGTGTGTGTGTGTGTGTGTGTGTGTGTGTGTGTGTGTGTGTGTGTGTGTGTGTTGTGTGCTGCGTGCGCGCGCGCGTGTGTGTGCTTTCGATTTTGCTAGAATTATTTATTGTCATTGGTTGTTTGTTGTGAGGGTCAAGTGCAAGCGCTTTGATTTGTTTTTACAAGATATAGCGCTATATAAATTCCATGTATTATTATTATTATTATTATTATTATTATTATTATTATTATTATTATTATTATCTTATCATTGTGCACCTGTAACTGATTTCAAAGAGTAAATTTTTAATATTTTATTTTCATGTCACATTTATCATATGGTTTATTCTCTATATATGCATAAGTAAAAGATAGGGAGTGTTAAGTGATGATATTATTGGTCAGTTAAAAATTGTGGGCAACACTACCTGCCTAAAAATGTACTGTGTACTTACTCTCTCTCTCTTCTCTCTCTCTCTCTCTCTCTTCTCTCTCTCTCTCTCTCTCTCTCTCTCCTCTCTCAAAGCATGCTGCCTCAAAAGTAACTAGGGAGACCCAAAATCTTGACAGGGATGAGCAGATACTTGAGGGACAGCATGTATCATCCCATGATGAAAGACATTTGGATGATGCAGTTCTCAGTGATCAGGACCTGAACCCCACCCAGATGACAGAAACTGAAATGCAACTTGACTACATAGGGCAGGCTGATAATGATGCAAACGAAATGTACCCAGGTGTGGTCACAGACAGATCTGAAAGTAGTGCTACATTATTGGTGGAAAGTGTCATGACAGATGATAACATGCTGACTGTGTTGGGGGATACCACTGAAAGGGGGTGGGAAAACAATGACACTCATGATGAAAATCCTATAAATGGGGAGGCTGCACAGGAAACAGACAAATCTGATGAAGTGCACCAACATACAAAACAATGCAAATCAAACAGGGGTAATGCAAACCAGAACAAGACAGATGACCCAGTTACAGAGGACGAGACAGGACAAAAAATGACATGCGAAAGACAGTCAGACAGACAGAACAACAGAAAGACTGGTGACAAGACAGGGCAGGCAGTGACTGGACAAAAACGGAGCAGGTGTGCAACAAGAGACCTGCGTCCAAGAAGTGCTGCCCCTCTTGTAAGACAGGGTGGTCTGACCAGTGGTAGACAGCCTCAGAGGTCCCACAGTCAGAGCAGCATCATTGATTCTTTTAGCAAAGCCATGCCAGTAGACCAAACAAATGCCACCAACAAATCCATGTGTCTTAAGACTCATGGTACTGAGCAAACAGGCACCCACAAATAGGGACTCGGCCAGGCCACAGCACCAAAGCAAATACAAAAAATGTCTGAGAAGAAAGATGTCAATGTTACCTGTATGAATGGTCAGACATTGGCAACAACATCAGAAAATCATGCAAAGCATGTTGTACAAAGTGTAAATAAGTTACAATTAAAATTCCTTAATTATAATGTTAATGGTTTGTTACAGAAATTGGAAAATGCCCATTTTGTTGAATACCTACTTTCTCATGATTTTCTTTGTCTGACAGAAACTTTTGTTAGAGATGATTTTGATTCACCTTTATTTACAGACTACATCACATTCACATCAAAAGCGAAGAAACTCTCTCAGCAGGGAAGATTTTCTGGAGGAGTCATCGTAATGGTTAGAAAATCATTTGCAGATTTTGTACAGTTAATTTCATTGGATCTTGAAAATATAGTAGTCTTAAAAATAAACAAAGATTTATTATGTACAGATAAAGATATCATGTTTATTAGTTCTTATGTTCCTCCTTGTGACTCTCCTTACTGGAAATCACAGGAGGGTGTGTATGGTATTGATATGATTGAACAATGTATAATGGATATAAATGAAATGTATGATGAGTTTTATATTTTGTTGAATGGTGACATGAATGCAAGAACCGCTTCCAAAAACATGTGTTTTGATGGGGATGTTACTGATTTTGATGAGATATCTTTAAAAAATGAATACTTTTCAAGAAAGTCTCAAGATGGACAAACAAACAATTTTGGTACACAATTGATTGACTTGTGCAATATCTTTGAGTGTATTATTCTAAATGGTTTGAATGAACAGCAATTTGATGACAGCTATACTTATATTGCATCCTCTGGAGCTAGCACAGTAGACCATTTTATAGTTTCTTGTGATTTATTATTATCCATGAATTGTACATCACTTGTTGTTGAAAGCTTAACAGAGTCTGATCATCTACCAGTTGTTTTACAAGTAGAAAGTAGTTATAATGTTACTGGTGAGGTAGGGATAACAAATCTGAATGCAGGAAAATTTATTTGGAAAGTCGAAAAAGAAAGTGAATTTATTGAGATGCTGCAAAGCAGTATAATCCAAAATAGACTATTAACAGCTAGCCAAACCTTAGATACAAATGTGGATAATGCTTTAGATGATTTTGTGGAGTGTCTAAAAGTTTCTAGCCAATGCATGTTTCAGGTGTTCTCCGTTAAAAAGAAGAGAAGGTCAGTGTGGTTTGATTAGGAATGTTACATGTTAAAGAAAGAAAGTCGGAGAAAACTGAGTACTTTTAGAAAATCGCATAGAGAAGATGATAGAATATTATATGTAGAAGCAAGGAAAAGGTACAGATATCTATTGAAAAAGAAAAAACAAGCGTTCAGGAAATTACAAACAGACAATCTTGTGAAAGAAATGAATAATTCACCTCAGTTCTGGAAACATCTGAGAAACATGGGATGTGGTGGCAAACCAAAAATTAATAATAATATTAGCCTGGATGACTGGTTTATCCACTTTAAATCTCTATATCAAAGCAGTAATCAAACTCAAGCAGAGGAAAACAGTATTGAAAATGATTTCTCAGAAGAACCAGAACATGACCTAAACCAAACTATTTGTGAAGAAGAAGTTATTCGTGCCATATCTAAACTCAAAAAAGGAAAAGCATGTGGCATAGATGATGTTTCTGCTGAAATGTTGAAAGTTGGTGGAAGCACTGTTTATAAATTCTTAACAAAATTATTTAATAACAT
This sequence comes from Stramonita haemastoma, assembly GCA_030674155.1. NCBI lineage: Eukaryota > Metazoa > Mollusca > Gastropoda > Neogastropoda > Muricidae > Stramonita > Stramonita haemastoma. Next base: position 36,680,557 of record CM060346.1, on the reverse strand, counting down.
TTTTGATAAAGGAATTTATCCTCAACAGTGGTCAAAAGCTATAATAATTCCAATTTATAAAAAAGGTGACCCAGATAATGTTGACAACTATAGAGGTGTTTCTTTATTAAGCATAATTTCTAAGTGTTATACTTCTGTACTAAATACTAGACTATATACCTGGTTAGAAAGTAATAATTTGATTTCAGATAAGCAAGCTGGATTCCGGAAAAATCATTCTACTGTTGACCACATTTTTACTTTATATGCCTCAGTCCAAAAATGTTTGAGTAGAAAAGGTAGGAAGTTGTATATAGCCTTTGTAGACTTCAGAAAGGCTTTTGACTCTGTGTGCCATGATAGACTGTTAGAGTGTTTAAATAGACAGGGTGTTAAAGGAAAATTTTTTGCTTCTCTGAATGCAATGTATAACTTACTTTTGTCATGTGTACGTTCAAATTCCCAGCTTTCTGAATTGTTTGAATGCCCAACTGGAGTAAGACAGGGCTGTGTTTTAAGCCCAACTTTATTTTCAATATTTATAAATCAGTTAGCTGATGACATCGAGGAGAGAGGTAAACATGGCATACAGATTATACCTGATATTGCGGAATTACTCATAATGTTGTTTGCAGATGATGTAGCTCTGCTATCAACCACTCCTAGAGGTCTTCAAAATCAACTAGATATTTTACACATGTGCTGTAAAAAAAATGCAATTATATGTAAACAATGATAAGACAAAAATTATGGTGTTTAGGAAGGGAGGGTTTCTGGGGCGACACGAGAAATGGTTTTATAATGGCAAAAGATTAGAAGTAGTAAACAGTTACTGTTACTTAGGATTTAATTTCACGACTAAAATTAGTGCTAGAAGGGGTACAGATCATTTAGCAATTAAAGGAAAGAAAGCTGTTATGCAATTACATAAAGTGTTTAACAAATACAAGGAAATGACCGTAAGTGTATTTTTCAAAATATTTGACATTAAAATTCAGCCAATTCTGTTATATGCATCTGAGGTATGGGGTATTAATAGACTTGATCATATTGAAAAAGTGCATTTAATAGCTTGTAAACGATTTTTAGGTGTTCCAACGAGGACGCCTAACAAGATGGTTTATGGAGACTTGGGGAGATTCCCATTGTATATCAATTCATATGTTGCTTGTTTAAGATACTGGCTGAAATTAGTTCAAATGGACAATGAACGACTACCCCACAGAGCATATATTATGTTATTTGAATTGGACAGATGTGGCAAAAGTTGTTGGGTTACAAATGTGAGAGAGATTCTGTGTGAGACTGGATATGGTATTGTCTGGATGATGCAAGGAGTGGGAGATGCTAAAATGTTTTTGAGGGTTTTTAAACAAAGGCTTATTGACTGGTTTATCCAGGAATGGAATGGAACCATCAGTGAGCCAGAAAGATATCATATGTACAACTCATTTAAAACTGTTTTTGAAAAAGAAAGGTATGTAAACAACATGGACATTTATTGTTTCCGAGTTGCTGTTACTCAGCTACGATTTGGTGTACTTCCAGTCAATAATAATATTCATAGATTTAGTGAATCTGCCCAGGATAGACATTGTCAGTTTTGTGATAATCAAGTTGAAAATGAACATCATCTCTTGTTTGATTGTAGCCTTTACACAGACCTTCGAGACAAATTCCTTAAGAAATCATCAGAACTATCTTTTCAGGATCTTCTAAAAGTATCCAATGAAAATCACATACATAATGTATCCAGGTTTGTTTTTCATGCAATTAACAGAAGGAAGACAATACTTGGCTTATAATGATAGGCAGCTGAAATTGGTTCATTGACACTTGGTAAATCATGTCAACTGTTAAAAACTTGAAAATTGTAGCTATTCGGTATATTGTATCACAACACAGTTGCTCGGTTTTTGCTCTTGTGTGTGTGTGTGTGTGTGTGTGGGGTGTGTGTGTGTGTGGTGTGTGTGTGTGTGTGTTGTGTGTGTGTGTGTGTGTGTGCGTGCGTGCGTGTGTGCGTGCGTACGTGCGTGCGTGGGCGTGTGGTGTGTGTGTTTGCGTGCGTGTGTGCGTGTGTGTGTAGGTGTGGGTGTGCGTGAGTGCATGCGTGCGTGTGTACGTGCATGTGTGTATATGTGGGTGTGTGTGAGTGTGCTTTCTTGTTACTGGTTTGAAATTACATACCTGCAATGTTCTTTTGAAATGAAGTAAGATTGGTATTCATGATGCAGTTCACCCTATACACTTTCAGTAAGCCTATTCCTTGCTATAGTATATGTGAAATTTATACATGCTTTCGTTTTGAATTGCTACAGAATGTGTCAAACTCTTGCACGTGCTGTGGCGGTGCAAGATGGGGGCATGGGTAACCATGCTTTCGTTTTGCATTGGTATAGTATGTGTAAAACTTATCAATACTTTCATTTTGCATTGCTACAGTATGTATGAAATTTATCAATACCATCATTTGCATTGCTATAGTAGGTGTCAAATTTACCCATGCTTTGATTTTTCATTGCTATAGCATGTGTGAAATTTTTACAGGCTTGCATTTGTTTGCTTTTTTTTCATTGCTATAGTCTATGTGGAATATATCCATGCTTCAGTTTTCATTGCTACAATGGGTGAAAATTTATCAATGATTTCATTTTGCATTGCTGAAGTGTGTGTGAAGTGTATCAATGGTTTCTTTTTCACTGCCATGGCAGGCATGAAAGTTATCCAGGCTTTCATTTTTCCACTGCCATAGTGTGTGTGAAATTTATCAATGCTTCCATTTTCCGTTGTTATAGTGTGTGTGGAATGTATCCATGCTTTCAGTCTTCATTGCTGTTGTAGATTAAAAATTTATCAGTGATTTCATTTTGCATTGCTATAGCATGGGTGAAATGTATCCCGATTTCGTTTTTCATTGCTACAACAGTCAGGAATTTTTTTTTTTTTTTTTTTCCCCACTGCCAGGGCATGAGTAGTCTGTGTGAAATTTAACAACGCTTTCACTTTACTTTGCTATAGTATGTATGAAGTGCTCCCATGCTTTGATTTTTCATTGTATAATATGTGTGAAATTTATCCATGCTTTCAATTTTTCACTGACATAGTGTATGTAAAATTTATTCATACTTTCATTTTGCATTACACTCACACCCCCGCCCCCCTTCACATGGTGTATTGTGGTCCAAGGCCAAGGTACCATTAAACCATTTCAGTGTTCAGTGTTCTCTCTCTCTCTCCAGTCGAGGAGATTTTTCTCCCGGAGTTAACATCAGTGCTGACTCCACTCTCCCCAAAAGTCCTTCGAATGTGACTTTAAACCGAGGTCCCATGTGCAAACCCACGCAGAACATCTTGCGCACACGTTAAATCCTGTTCCGCTTTTCGTAAGAGTAGGCCATCGTGTGCCGGTGGGAACAGATGACATTTACAAAACTGCATACACACGAGGGCTGGATGAAAAAAAAGCACAAGAACGCTTATTCCATTATCCTCGATATAAAAGAAAAATCAAATCAAATCAAATCAAATCAAATCAAATCAAATCTCTCTCTCTCTCTCTCTCTCTCTCTCTCTCTCTCTCTCTCTCTCTCTCTCTCTCTCTCTCTCTCTCTCTCTCTCTCTCTCTCTCTCTCTCTCTCTCTCTCTCTTTGTGTCTCTGTCTCATTCTGTCTCTGTCTCTTTCTGTCTCTGTCCACACACACACACACACACACACACACACACACACACACACACACACACACACACACACACACACACACAACACACACTATCTACACCCCTCTCTCTCTCTCTCATCTCTCTCTCTCTCTCTCTCTCTCTGTCTCTCTGTCTCTCTGTCTCTCTCTGTCTCTCTCTCTCTCTCTCTCTCTGTCTCTGTCTCTGTCTCTGTCTCTGTCTCTCTCTCTCTCTCTCTCTCTCTCTCTCTCTCTCTCTCTCTCTCTCTCTCTCTCTCTCTCTCTCTCTCTCTCGCGCGGATAGCCTAGTGGTCAGAACATTGCGCTGGCAATTTGAAGACCCAGGTTCGAGTCCGGTCGAGGAAATTTTCTTCCTGGAGTTAACATCAGTGCTGACTCCACTCTCCCCAAAAGTCCTTCGGATGAGACTTTAAACCGAGGCCCCGTGTGCGAACGCACGCAGAACATCTTGCGCACACGTTAAATCCTGTTCTGCTTTTCGTAAGAGTAGGCCATCGTGTGCCGGTGGGAACAGATGACAATATTTACAAAACTGCATACACACGGGGACCGGATGAAAAAAAGCACATGATTGCTTATTCTGTTATCCTCGATATAAAAGAATAAATAAATAAAATAAATAAATAAATAAAATAAAATAAATAAACACAGAGTTTCTTTTGGGTAGTCTGTGTATGATTTTGTCGTAATTCAGATATACAATTGGTTTTTTTTATTTTGTATTAATCATTATTATTGGGGTGGGGTTTTTTTGTTGTTGTTGTTGTCTTCACCCTTTACCTTTCTTTTCACCTAGAGCTCTCTCCATTAGGAATGCTTGTTTTTCTCATCTGTCATGTCTCTCTTTCACTGTCCCTCCCCTTGCCAATCTCTGTCAGATAGTCTGTCTTTCTGTTTTTTATCTCTCACTTCCCCACCCCACCCCTCTCTCTTATTTTCTGTGTTTCTTTAAGTCAGCATCTGGACACTTCCCTAGTATCCCTACTCACACATTCACAGACACACAGACACAGACACAGACACACACACACACACACACACACACACACACACACACACACACACACAGACACACACAGACACAGACACAACACAGACACAGACACACAACACACACACACACACACACACACACACACACACACACACACACACACACACACACACACACACACACTACACACGACACACGACACACGACACACGACACACACACACACACACACACACACACCACTCTCTCTCTTCTCTCTCTCTCTCTCTCTCTCTCTCTCTCTCTCTCTCTCTCTCTCCTCTCTCTCTCTCCTCTCTCTCTCTCTCTCTCTCTCTCTCTTTCTGAAATACTAATTGAAGAGGGCAAGTTTTCTGAAAACACACACTTCTTCATATAATAATAAAAGCATAGTGCTGCCAGTGAATCAAAGCCCGAATTGAAACTGTCAAATAGGCCTAATGTTTAAAATACATCGAGACCAAGAAAGATTAGGAATACCATTTTTGCTATCAAAATAGTATTTTGGGTATGTCCAAATACTATTTTTCATTTGCTGGGGTAGGCAGGTATGACCACAGCACAGTAAAGGGGTGCCGCCACATGCTCACACAAAAAAACTGCACACACAAACATGCACACACACAGAATGCACACACACACACACACACGCATGCACGCACGCACACACACACACACACACACACACACACACACACACACACACACACACACACACACACCACACAAACACACAAAAGAATAAGGCCATGTTCAGAAGGTGTGACAAGTAGCCTAGCCTGTTTGGTCCCTCTCTACCCGACTTTTGCACAGTAACAGAGCTCAGGGCACCAAAAGAGTGGTCTACTATAATACCGGCTTGATATAGCGTTGAAACTTGTAAAGCAACAAACTAAAATATTTACATACAGATCATTCACATGCATGCAACTGTCCATAAAAGTATTAGATCAAAAGATATCAAATTTATTCACACACACACACACACACACACACACACACACACACACACACACACACACACACCACACACACACAAAACACCAACCAGTAATGACAAAAATTAATAAATATAGAAGTTAGCCGAGAGTTTAACAATATGTCAACATCATGGATCAGCTTATAGGGAAAAGAAACAAAAAACAAAAACTGTACATGAAGAAAAATACGATCATTCAAGTACAATCCATTATGAAGAACAAGAATAAGGGAAGCAAATCTTCCACGTATTTCGAAGGAAACGTAACTCTTAACAGTCTCAAGGAAAAATTATTGTTCTGCTAAATCCCAGGTGTGTGTGTGTGTGTGTGGGTGGGGGGGGGGGGGGGGGGGGGGGGGGCACGTGCTGTACGTGTGTGTATGTATCATTATCATTGTCATAGGTAAAAACAAAGTGACATTTGAACGAGAAAAACACGAACTTTAAACCTAAAGCAAATGAGCAACTGGACTTCGAAGGAAATATTCACAAATACCGAACATTAATTTAAAAAAATTTAAAAATTAAAAAAAAAAAAAAAAAAAAAAGTCACTGACAACATTTTCTAACGAACGATAAGAAATATCAGGCAAAAATGATTTTAAAGTTTGGCATTCAAAAATTAAATGAACGCTTGAAAGTTTTTCCCCACAACAGCATTTAACTCCTGTTACAAATTTTGTTTTTAACGCATTTTGCTTTAATCGATAAAGAAGTGAAGTAATTTGCCTGAGCTTTGCCATGCTATAATGGGGAAATTTCGAAGCTATATGTTTAAGGTTACAAGTCTGTATAACACATTTATCAGAAATGTTACCAAGGTCTTTATCCAATGACTTCATTTCATTCTTTGATTCCTTTTCCAATAAATTGTAAGTCTCATAAATTGAAAGTAGATAAATCAACTCAATAGATCCTTCCTCATGTTTTGCGCCCCTTTTGGCGGCTCGGTCAGCCCACTCATTGTAATAAAATCCGAGATGAGAGGGGACCCAATAAAACCTCACATCTGTTCCTCTCAAAGTTAGACAATGTATTAGGTGATTTATTTCTATTGCAATGTTAGAATGTTTTTAACTCAACCAGATTGATGATATAGTAAGGCTGATTTTGAATCAACACAAACTAAAATTTTGAAGACAGAAAAAGGTAAGTCAATTATATAGTTTAAAGACATAAGTATTGCAATTAGTTCCGCAGTATAAATAGATCGATTTTTCCCAAGGTAATATGATTTTACAGATTTAAGTTTGGGGATGACAAAGGCTGCACCTGCTTGTTGACTGCTAAGAAGAGAACCATCTGTATAAATTTCCAAATAATTTGGGTATGTGTTTGCTATGTGTGATCTAATGGAACTAATCACAGTGTGTGGATTATCATCTTTCTTGTAAGGTGTATGCTCAATGTCAAAATGTGCTTTGTTTTGCTCCCACTTAGGACAAGGCGTGAGTTTTTGCTCTACATCAACATACTCTGGAATGATTCCTGCTTTGTCTAATAATTCTTTCAAATAGGATCGAATAGTAGTTAAAAAGGAAATTTTTTTGCTCTTTTTGGAAAATCAACATCGGATTTAATCTTAACCTCTTCTGTGACAAAATTGCTGCATGAAGAACTTCTAACAATATATTTCGCGCATGCAAGTCATCTGTATTCGTCTAAAGGAAGTACATCTACTTCCTTATATGTGCCAAAAGATGATGCGTGGAAGGGAACACCAAGGGAAAGGCGATAAGCCGTGCAATCTAAACTTTGTAATTTTTTAAGAAGATATTTAGGAGCACTGAAAAACACTTCTTGCCCATACGTTAACCTAGAACGAACAGGTGATGTTGTGTTTTAAGTGTTTTAGTGCTATAGGGTGTGTATAGTGTCAAGTCAAGTCAAGTCAAGTCAAAATGATCTTTATTGAGGGTAAAAGATTAAGTTTACACAACTTTTTTTTCATCCTGCTCCCGTGTGTGTGTGTGTGTGTGTGTGTGTGTGTGTGTGTGTGTGTGTGTGTGTGAAGCTGACCATGTCCATTTCTGATGTTTTAATCACTCAGAATAAGAAAGAACAGAGACCAACGTACGTGTTACCAAGTACAACAATAAGGGAAGGAACTCTTCCCAATGTATCTAAGAAAACGTAACTCTTAGCAAAAAGTCGTCACGTAAAATTTCAATGTGTTACTTCATATCATGCGCACGTGTGTGTGTGTGTGTGTGTGTGTGTGTGTGTGTGTGTGTGTGTGTGTGTGTGTGTGTGTGTGTGTGTTTATTCATTAATTTTTTTATTCATTTTTTTGTTTGTTTTCGAGGGAAAAGGGCTCGTGTGCTTTTTTACTTTTTTTTTTTTTTTTACATCTGTTCCCACAGGCAAACAATGGCCTGCTCTTCCGAAAAGCGGAACGGTTTTAAGGTGTGCACAAACTGTTCTGCTCACGGGACCTCGGTTTATTGTCTCATCCGAAGGACTTTTGGGGGGAGTAGAGTCAGCACTGATGTTAACTCCAGAGCAAAAATCCTCTTAAACGAGATTCGAACCCGGGTCAGCAGATCACGCGCACATCACTCTGACCATCAGGCTATCCTTTTGTTGTTGCTGTTGTTGTTTGAGTGTGTGCGTGCCTACATGCGTTCTTGCATGCGTGTGAGTGTGCCTGCGTGTGTGTAGTAGTAGGAGTAGTAGTAGATTCATTAATCAGGTGGTTTTCGGCTGTTTTATTTATTTATTTTTTTTAATTTATTCTTTTATACCGAGGATAATGGAATAAGCAATCATATGAGTTTTTTTTTACTTCCAGTCCCCGTGTGTATGCAGTTTTGTTAATGCCATCTGTTCCTACCGGCACACGATGGCCTACTCTTACAAAAAGCGGAACAGGATTTAACGTGTGCGCAAGATGTTCTGCGTGCGTTCGCACACGGGCCTGGGTTTATAGTATCGTCTGTAGGACTTTGGGGGGGGGGGGGGGGAGTGGAGTCAGCACTGATGTTAACTCCAGAGGAAAAATCCCCTTGACCGGGGAATAGAACCTGGGTCATCAAATTGCCAGCCCAATGTTTTGACCACTAAGCTATAGCCTCTGGGGTTTTATTTCAAATGTTTTCATGGTGTCTGTTGCAATGGTGATTACAGATTAATTATAGCGATAATCATTTTGTCTGTTCGGGGTTTTCTTAGTTTGTGTTTGGGAGATGATAACTATAGTGATCATCATGTTGTCTCTTCTAGGGTTTTGTAGTTTGTGTTTAGGAACGATATTATTGTTGAATGTTTCCACAGTTGTGGCTTCTGCTTTCTCCTCAACACTGTTTTTTTTTTCATATTTCATATAGAAAGTAGATTTTGTTGTTTTCACTACTACTGATGTTGTTGTTGTTGTTGTTGTTGTTCCTTGGTTGCTTTCATCTTGTATGATTTTCGCAGACTTTTCCTCCAATTATATCTTACCTTCCAGTAAGGGTTTTTTTTCATGTTCATTTTTGGGGTTCTTCACATCCTTCAACCAGAGAGAGAGAGAGAGAGAGAGAGAGAGAGAGAGAGAGAGAGAGAGAGAGAGAGAGAGAGAGAAGAGAGAGACAGAAAGACAGAGACAGAGAGAGAGAGACAGAGAGAGACAGAGAGAAGACAGAGAGACAGAGAGAGACAGAGAGAGAAGACAGACAGACAAACAAACAGAGAGAGAGAGAGAAAGAGAGAGAAGAGAGAGAGAGAGAGAGAGAGACAGACAGACAGACAGACAGACAGACAGACAGACAGACAGACAGACAGACAGACAGAAGAGAAGAAGAGAGAGAGAGAGAGAGAGACAGACAGACAGACAGACAGACAGACAGACAGACAGACCAGACAGACAGACAGACAGAAGCA
>CM060346.1:36661028-36666028 GCA_030674155.1 Stramonita haemastoma | reverse complement strand
GAACTTTTTATTTCTTTTTTTTTCAATTCCAAAAACACTTCAGCAACGGTAGATGTACTTGATAAACTTGTGTGTAACTTCTCAGTTCACTCCTATTTGGAACTGGAACACTGGTTAGTAAGAATGTTTCATGAATGAAGAATTGAAATATTCAAAGAAGCCACCAGCCACTTTTCGTAAGAGTAGGCCATCGTGTGCCGTTGGGAACAGATGACATTTACAAAACTGCATACACACGGGGACTGGATGTAAAAAAAAGCATATGAATGCTTATCCCATTATCCTCGATATAAAAGAATAAATATTTAAAAAAAAAAAAATAATGATAAGCCACATGGCACAGTGACCTAATTTGATGACAAGTTAACTAGGTCTGCTATCGGCAACACAGCGAGGCATGAACATTCTCCAGCGGTAAAATGAGATGACCTACCTATCCAGTGGACTGCTTCTTTCAGTTTATTTTGTGGAGTGACAAAACTGGTTTTGAAAAAAAATGTGGGTAACAAACGCCTTCATCATCATCAATGACATGATGGGTTATTGTTTTTTGTTTTAAAGAAGTAACAGAAACTCAAGACTCAAGAATACTTTAATGTCTCAACTTGAGAAATTATGAGTGGCATTCTAAAATTACAATTACACCACATGCATTGTTAAACAAAAGAAAAAGTATTTTTTAAAAACCCACAGTATCTTAAAATCAACAATACCCTGCGTCTCATGCACACATGTGCGCGCACGTCATCATCATCTGTTTATTGTCAGATTAACATGCAGTTGTACCGGACAGAAACGATCAAAGTGTTTTCATGATGGAAGTTTCTGCAAAGCTTCAGTTAAAGTCAGTGTAGTGTTGTCATGATGGAAGTTTCTGCAAAGCTTCAGTCAAAGTCAGTGCAGTGTTTTCATGATGGAAGTTTCTGCAAAGCTTCAGTCACAGTGCAGCGTTTTCATGATGGAAGTTTCTGCAAAGCTTCAGTCACAGTGCAGTGTTTTCATGATGGAAGTTTCTGCAAAGCTTCAGTCACAGTGCAGTGTTTTCATGATGGAAGTTTCTGCAAAGCTTCAGTCACAGTGCAGTGTTTTAATGATGGAAGTTTCTGCAAAGCTTCAGTCATAGTGCAGTGTTTTCATGATGGAAGTTTCTGCAAAGCTTCAGTCACAGTGCAGTGTTTTCATGATGGAAGTTTCTGCAAAGCTTCAGTCACAGTGCAGTGTTTTCATGATGGAAGTTTCTGCAAAGCTTCAGTCATAGTGCAGTGTTTTCATGATGGAAGTTTCTGCAAAGCTTCAGTCACAGTGCAGTGTTTTCATGATGGAAGTTTCTGCAAAGCTTCAGTCACAGTGCAGTGTTTTCATGATGGAAGTTTCTGCAAAGCTTCACCACCTTCACAATAACAGGACCCGGTGCTGTTTGTCCTGTGGCCGGTAGACATCCCTCCTTCAGTGTGTCTGCAGCCAGCGGTAAGTCCATAGTTCTGTATTTTCCCCATTTCTTGGTTTATGTGACGACTGATTTTGTGTTTTCCCCATTTCTTGGTTTATTTGATGTTTGACTGATTTTGTATTTTCCCCATTTCTTTGGTTTATGTGATGATTACTGATTTTGCTTCAGTACTACTGTAAGCGATGTTTGTGTAGATGTTTTCAGTTGGTATAAAGTGATGTTCCTTCAGAAACAGCATGGTCATGATGCACAGAAACATTGAGAGCAGCAACAAACCAGCAGCTTATAGCCTGCTCCAAAGCAAAACACTGCACAAATCCATCTGGCAGCTGGTATACATAAGTGACTTTGAAAATAAAGAGGTTTAAAAAAAACAAAAAACAATTTTTTTATGTTGAGGATAATGGGATAAGCACTCTTGTGCTTTTTTTTTTTTACATCCAGTCCCCGTGTGTATGCAGTTTTGTAACTGTCATTTGTTCCCACCGGCACACGATGGCCTACTCTTACGAAAAGCAGAACAGGATTTAACATGTGCGTGTGCGTTCGCACACAGGGCCTCGGTTTATATCCGAAGGACTTTTGGGGAGAGTGGAGTCTGCACTGATGTGAACTCCAAGGGAAAAATCCCCTCGGACGTGAATCAAAGCCGGGTCGTGTGTGTGTGTGTGTGTGTGTGTGTGTGTGTGTGTGTGTGTGTGTGTGTGTGTGTGTGTGTGTGTGTGTGTGTGTATGTGTGTGTGTGAGCGCGCGCGTGTGTGTGTGTGTGCCCGTGCGTGTGCCCATGCGTTGGTGTATGTGTTGTGTCTCTGCAATATACTTTCCCCAAATCTACCCTTTTACTTTAGGCTAGTCAGCGCAACTCTGGCTCTGTTATTCTGTGACTGACCCCATCAAGTCAAGTCAAAGTCAAGTCAAAAACACTTTAATCATCCCTGAAGGGCAATTACAATACTGACAGGCATATTGATACGAATCATAATCAAAGACAGAAATAACTACATTTCATATTTGTTCAGACATTATATGATAACTTCAAAAAAAAATGTCACAAACACTCACACTCTACGCGCGGGCTCACACACACGCAAACGCGCACATACACACACTCCAATGTTTGGATACGGTGTTATTAAAACCATTGACTAGAAAAGACATATGGTCACTATTATTTACGCATTGTACGCCCGCGCTCGCACACGCAGGTATACACGCATTCACAGCACACACACACACACACACACACACACACACACACACACACACACACACACACACACACACACACACACACACACACACAAGTCCTTCGGATGAGACTTTAAACCGAGGCCCCGTGTGCGAACGCACGCAGAACATCTTGCGCACACGTTAAATCCTGTTCCGCTTTTCGTAAGAGTAGGCCATCGTGTGCCGGTGGGAACAGATGACAATATTTACAAAACTGCATGCACACGGGGACCGGATGAAAAAAAGCACATGATTGCTTATTCTGTTATCCTTGATATAAAAGAATAAATAAATAAATAAAACACACACACACACACACACACACACACCACACACACACACACACACACACACACACACACACACACACATACACACACGCGCGCGCGCGCGCTTCCAGCCTAGGCCTTATCCATTCCGCCACACTGCAAGCCACATTCCACACAGCTGTGGTAGGCAGCCCCCTCCCTACTATTTCTCTGTAGCCTAGCTCAAAGATACTCAAGTTCCAGAAACCCACACTTCCTGATTTGTATGACTGAAGTTTGAATGAGACCGTAATTGGGCCTAGTGTGTAGCCTAGTGTGTAGTGTAGGCCTATAGGCCTACATGTGAATGTGAGATGGAAGCCATGCAGCATTCTTGGAGTTCATTGGCCAGGCTGGCCCAGGATAGGCAGGGGTGGAAAGACTTTGTTGCTGCCCTACACACCACTGGGTGTAAAGGATGATGATGATGATGATGACATCTGAATGTGAATGGTGCATGGTGTTGTTGATAGCCTGTAGGCTATATATGGATAAATCTGCTATGAAAAGCTGGCGGATCAACATCACTGTAAGTACTTTAAAAGATCGCATTTTGACTGTTGGCTGTTTGTTGTGTGAATCAGCATTAGGCCTAATTTGTGGTCTGCTAGAGCTCTGCATGTGCCTGCAGCCCACCAAGTTCTATTTATAATAAAGAGGGCAGTGCAGGGAGTGATTGACAGAACTTTGGGAACACACTGCGGGGGAACGGGTTCCAGAAATCATCAGGTTTATTTTCCTTGAAGGCATTACAGTGAGCAATAAGTATTATGAAATAGTTCTAGAATTGCAGGTCAAGGGGGGGCGGATAGCCTAGTGGTCAGAACATTGCGCTGGCAATTTGACGACCCGGGTTCGATTCCGGTCGAGATTTTTCTCTTGGAGTTAACATCAGTGCTGACTCCACACTCCCCAAATGTCCTTCGGATGAGACTAGACCGAGGCCCCGTGTGCGAACGCACGCAGAACATCTTGTGCACACGTTAAATCCTGTTCCGCTTTTCGTAAGAGTAGGCCATCCTGTGGCGGTGGGAACAGATGACATTTACAAAGTTGCATACACACGGGGACCTGATGTAAAAAAAGCACAAGAGTGCTTATCCCATGATCCTCGATATAATAGAATTTTAAAATAAGTAATATATACCATGCACTTTCTTTTGTATACATGTAAACATATAAAATAAACAAGACAGTATTTAACTATGAGCATTAGTTAAAGTAACAGTTGCAGCAAAAAGGTATCCAATATAATTACTGTGATCTATTCAGACATGTGTTTGCAAGGCTATAGATTTGTAGGCAAGGGCAGAAAGGCAATATTCGGGCCTACCAAGCAGTAGCGGTGGTCGTTATTTTAATTTTTTTTTTTGGGGGGGGGGTGTTTTGTTTTTGTCATAATTCCAGTAGGGAAGAGTGTGTGTGTGTGTGTGTGTGTGTGTGTGTGTGTGTGTGTGTGTGTGTGTGTGTGTGTGTGTGTGTGTGTTGTGTGTGTGTGTGTGTGTGTGTGTGTCAGTGAGTGAGTGAGAGAGAGAGTGCGCGGGTGCGTGCGCGCGTGTGTATGGTGTGTGTGTGTGTGTGTGTGTGTGTGTGTGTGTGTGTGTGTGTGGTTGTGCGCGCGCGCGCGCACACACACCTTCCAACTTGCATAATCCTCTCATCTGTTTGCTAGTAGGCCCAATGTCTGTCTATCTATCTGTCTGTCTGTCTGTCTGTCTCTCATCACATAATTATATTGGCAATGGATACCTTTTATTATTGTTGCTATTTAGTTAGAGGTTATCTTTTATCTTGATGTTATGCCTGAAAAGGGCGGGGATTGGATATAAAAAAAAGCACCTTGCCTTGCCTCTCCTCTCTCTCTCTCTCTCTCTCTCTCTCTCTCTCTCTCTCTCTCTCTCTCTCTCTCTCTCTCTCTCTCTCTCTCTCTTCTATTACCCTCTTTGAATAAAAAAGTTTTCAAGTTTTCAAGTTTTCTCTCTCTCTGTCTGTCTGTCTGTCTGTCTGTCTGT
>CM060346.1:36653528-36656028 GCA_030674155.1 Stramonita haemastoma | reverse complement strand
GTGATGGGGAGCTGTCAACATTGGGGACATGACCTGTTGAACCCTTTCTATTCTTCTTCTCCACCATCCACCGCTACCCCCCCCCCCCCCCCCCCCCCCTTTTTACATTGTCTTCGGGCACAGAGCCTGTAAGTTGTCATGGTACCAGAGCTGTCAACTCTTCCCAAACACCACTCCACCCATCTCTCTCTCTCTCTCTCTCTCTCTCTCTCTCCACACACACACAACTCAGATTTCTCTGTCTCCCTGTGTGTGTGTGTGTGTGTGTGTGTGTGTGTGTGTGTGTGTACGTGTGTACGTGTGTACGTGTGTGTGTACGTGCGTGTACGTGTGTGTGTGTACGTGCGTGTACGTGTGTGTGTGTTGTTGTTGTTGTTGTTGCTTCGATTTTACGTCTGTTCACTCAAAGTAATAAAAGACGAAGGGAAGGTGAGGGAAGGGACAGTTGTGTTGATGGATGTGTGCAGTAAAATGCGTGTCTATTTCTTAATAATGTATACAGTACACAGAATAGGGCTAAGCAATGATAACAACAAGTAAATACATGACAATTGCTAATATGACTTATAACTATAACAAATATCCTAAAGGACTTTTCTTAAAGATTTTGTTGTACGAAACGCCAAATTAAGATTTTAAAAAATCATCCAAGGATTTTTCAGAAAAATCCCCCAGGTAAGAATGGTTTTGGACCAGACTCTTACATTAAAAAAAAGTATATGACTGCTTGTAATTTTCTCACCTCACAAACCTTTTATATTTTTGCTATATTTAGTGATGAGCGCGTTCAGTTTTATCCGCTAGCTTTTCCTGCCGTGACAAAACTTGTATTAATCTCAGTGATCAGTATCCTTTAAATGAGGGACAGTAAATAAAGATCTGTATAACCTTTATAAGTGTGTATGTGCGCGCGTGCGCACGCACGCTTGCGTGTGTGTGCGTGCATGCGCGTGTGTGTGTGTATGTGTGTGTGTATGTGCGCGCATGCGTGTGTGTACATTCGAATTTGCTGAAACTATAAATTGTTAATGATTGCTTGTATAGGTCTAGGTCGAATGCAAGCGCTTTGATTTGTTTTTACAAGACATAGCCCTATACAAATTCAATGTATTATTATTATTATTATATTATTATTATTATTATTATTATTATTATTATTATTATTATTATATCTGTCTGAAAAGCGCTCCTTTGGACAATAAGTTTCTTTTGGCCCTGCTCCACGATGCCTCTTCTAGTAAATGACAGTCCTCTTGTAAAGATAATGGAACATGTAGTTCTACAGAATCCTCTCCATGTTTTGCACCTCTCTTTTATTTATTTATCTTTTCTTTTATATCGAGGATGATGGGATAAGCACTCATGCATTTTTTACATCCAGTCCCCTGTCTGTATGCAGTTTTGTAAATATTGTCATCTGTTCCCACCGGCACACAATGTCCTACTCTTACGAAAAGCGGAACAGGATTCAACGTGTGCGCAAGATGTTCTGCGTGCGTTCGCTGCACACGGGGCCTCGGTTTATAGTCTCATCCGAAAGACTTTTGGGGAGAGTGGAGTCAGCACTGGTGTTAACTCCAGGAGAAAAATCCCCTCGACCGGGAATCGAACTCGGGTCGTCAAATTGCGAGCGCAATGTTCTAACCACTCTCTTCGTGGCTGTTGTCAGTCCACTTATTTGGTACAAATCCCACAGGAGAAGGTACCACCCAACACAAAGTGACACAGATACCCCTTAAAGCTTAAACATGCATGACATGACTGATTTCTCATATAACTTCAGACATTTTCTTAGATTTTGTGGATTTTAGTTAATGCGTTAAAGTTAAAGTCTGTCCCAGCCTAAGGCTCATCAGGCCGGTGCTTATCCCGGTTTCTGTGGCGTTAAGCGACTGAGAGTCATAGAATCCCCCCTGGATAGGACGCCAGTCTATCCCAGGGTTAACCCCCAACACAAGGTTGGTACCCCTTTTACACCTGGGTGGGGTGAGAAAATAGCCGTAAAGTGCCTTTTCCAAGGGCACAACGCCATAGCCGAAAGCTGGGATCGAACCCGCAACCTTTAGATTACGAGTCCAAAGCCCTGACCACTAGACTACAGCGGCGGCAGTTAATGCGTAGAGTACCGATTTAGAATCAACGCAAAGAAAAGTTTGAAATATATTCAGCGGTAGATCGAGAATATAACCAAAAGCCATTAAATTGCTATTAGCTCAGCTGTTAATATCGAATGATGTTTACCAACATAAAAACATTTTTCTACTATAAGCGATGGTATTAGGAAAACTGAACCTGTCTCTTGATCATCTAGATGTGAACCATCTGTAAAAACGTTTAAATGGTGACAATATTTCTGATGAATGTGTGATCGACTTTAGAGATCATGATATTTTGATTTTCACTTTTTGCCATATTTGTGAATTCTATATCAAAATTTGCTTTGCTCATTTTCCATAACGGATAAGGTAGAATTGTGTGTGTGTGTGTGTGTGTGTGTGTT
>CM060346.1:36646028-36648528 GCA_030674155.1 Stramonita haemastoma | reverse complement strand
GCATTTATTTTAATTAAGTTTATCTGTTTTCCTTTGCGTGCTTTTTCGTATGCATAATTCCACGAGTTTGTGATGGTTAGATCAGTTTGATCCTTTTTCCTCCAATCAATTGTCCAAACACACTGACATTATTTTCTCATTTTTCACCCTACCCATTACCTGTCTAATATCACTTTCTAGTGGATAGACGTTAAAATTGAACACACACACACACACTCACTCACACTCACCAGAGAAAAGAGAGGAGAGAGAGAGAGAGAGGGGGGGGGGGGAGGGAGGGGGGGAGGAGAGAGAGAGAGAGAGAGAGGGGGGGGGGAGAGGGGGGGACTGTTGATTTGGAAGGAGGAGGTGGAAGTGAAGTGTCATACACAGGGTTCGCGATAACCGGTAATTGTCGGTATTTTACCGATTGTAAACAGGGAATACCGAAAATTTCGAAGCAGCCGATTCTGTTTGCCTGTGACCGATTAGATTTTCGTCTCAAAAGAAAAGTCTGAAGTGACATTTTCTGAAAGTCTGTCATGCGCCTGTGCTTACGCACCCACCCCCACCCCTTCCAACGAACTCTTGTCTTTGGCGCCAAACATTAGCGCGCAGAACAGCAAGTTTTACTGTACTGTGAAAGAATAGAGCTTCGCGCTCTTCTCCGCATGACAGTGGCTTCCATTCACAATGAGTAAATGGGGCCTATGCCTAGAGGGTCTTTGACTATGAATTTGCCTTTGCTTTGAGAGAGATGAGTCAAAATGGCTGAAAAAAAATCAGAGGTCGCTTTTTTCTTTCTTTAAAAAACCCTCAGTCCCCAAACAATCCAGAGAAGAAGATGCAAGTGAAAGCTGTAGCACTAGTGCCAGTTTGGATGCTTTTTCTGGTTCAGCCTCACTGAAGAGTTTCGTTTTGTTCACAGTACATTCGGGATTTTATTTTCTGGGGACCGATTTTGGGGGAGTTGGTAGAAGATATCTTTGAAATGGCAACTTGCAGTAGGCCTACCGGTTTTTAAAAATCATAGGGCGAACCCTGATACATGTGATAATATCCAGCCTGCTGTTCACAATGGTGCCAAACCGACCCCTTCTCCATCATCCCTCTATTTTTTATATATTTTTTTTCCTTTTACATCGAGGATTATGGAACAAGCATTCATGTGCTTTTTTACACCCAGTCCCCGAGTGTATGCAGTTTTGTAAATGTCATCTGTTCCCACCGGCACACGATGGCCTACTCTTACAAAAAGCGGAACAGGATTTAACGTGTGCGCAAGATGTTCTGCGTGCGTTCGCACACGGGGCCTCGGTTTATAGTCTCATCCGAAGGACTTTTGGGAGAGTGGAGTCAGCACTGATGTCAACTCCAGGAGAAAAATCTCCTCGACCGGACTCGAACCCAGGTCGTCAAATTGCCAGCGCAATGTTCTGACCACTAGGCTATATAGATCCGAGAGAGAGAGAGAGAGAGAGAGAGAGAGAGAGAGAGAGAGAGAGAGAGAGAGAGAGAGAGAGAGGGGGGGGGGGGGGGGGGAGGGAGGGAGGGGAGAGGAGGAGAGAGAGGGAGGGAGGGAGGAGGAGGGAGGGAGAGGGGGGGGGGACGAGGGAAGAGGAGGTGGAAGTGAAGTGTCAGGAGTGTTAGAAGTGTGATAATATCCAGCCTGTATACAATGGTGTGTGTCTGTCCACCCCCCCCCCCCCCCCCCTCTCCATCCAGATTGCCAATCATCATGGTAGGAAAAAAAACCTAACTGAAACACAGCAGAAACTGCAACAACAACAACAAAAAACTGCGATAAAAGTCACATTATATTTTGGGGGGACGGATAGCCTAGTGGTCAGAACATTGCGCTGGCAATGTGACGACCCGAGTTCGATTCCCGTTGGAGGGGATTTTTCCTCTGGAGTTAACATCAGTGCTGACTCCACTCCCCCCAAAAGTCTTTCCAATGAGACTGTTAACCGAGGCCCCGTGTGCGGACGCACGCAGAACATCTTGCGCACACGTTAAATCCTGTTCCGCTTTTCGTAAGAGTAGGCCATCGTGTACCGGTGGTAACAGATAACAATATTTACACAGCTGCATACACACGGGGACTGGATGAAAAAAATCACGTGAGTTCTTATTCCATTATCCTCGATATAAGAGAATAAAATAAAAAATATAATAAAAACGAATCATCCTTCTTTGCTGTATAAACATGGCCCTCTGGCTGTCCGCCCCCCCCCCCTCCCACACACCATACTGATGCAGTGATGGGGGGGGGGGGGGGGGGGGAGAAAGAGAGATAATTTTTCTTTTAATTCTAAGATAGTGAAAAAGCATTTATGTGCTTAATTTTGTGTGCCGGTGGGAACAGATGACAATATTTGCAAAAAAAAACTGTATACACACGGGACCGGATGGGAAAAAAAGACATGATTGCTTATTCTGTTATCCTGGATATAAAAGAATAAATAAATAAATGTTTGTATCCTCTATCCAGTCCCTTCATTAATGAGAGATAACAATC
>CM060346.1:36618528-36638528 GCA_030674155.1 Stramonita haemastoma | reverse complement strand
AGTGGAGTCAGCACTGATGTTAACTCCAGGAGAAAAATCTCCACTGGAATCGAACCAGGGTCGTCAAATTGCCAGAGCAATGTTCTGACCACTAGGCTATTGTCCCCACAGAAGGATGAGTGCAGTTTGTGTTTACTAAATGTTGTTTGCAGTAGTGACCTTGTACTGACATTGGATCTAAAGAATAACACGAAGCCGAGAAGGAACACCAAGTTAAAATTAGATCTGGATCTAAATTTAGAATTAAAAAAAAAAGAACTTCCACGTCACTGAAGATTTGGTTGTTTTGCAAAAAGGAGTGTAGAGTTAAAGAATGGAAAGGAGAGAGAGTTTGTGCTCTAGGATTCCTCAGTAGGCGTCTGTTACCGCCAGTATGACATGACGCCCATAGTGCGTTTTTTGGAGAGAAAAAAAAAGAGAAGTTGTTTTGTGTGGTGGGACAATGTGGGTTGCAGACGGATGGTTCCATAAGGGGTCAACGCAAGGTTATCGGGTGAAGGTTGGCATGGCCGCCAGTGTCTGTCGTTTGGAGCGGAAGCTTGGTTGTGCCGTGGTTTGGATTTTTGTTGTTTGTTGTTGTTTGTTTTGTTTTTTTGAAGTGGTATTGTTTCAGGTAAGTGGATGGTGCTGTTTTGGGTACTGTCTGTCTGTCGGCAAGGTTATTAGCCTTCTTGCCTTGGTTTTTGTGCTCAAGTCAGCCGTCATTGAAGATGAATTATCTGGCCTTGGGGTGAGTGAGGTCTGGTCGGTCTGTTTAAGATTGGGTTGTTTATTAGAGGGGAGTTGTATTTGTATTTGTACCACCTTATGTCACAGCAGACTTTTCTGCCTGAAATTCGGTCTGCTCTCCTTGGGGAGAGGGCGTTGCCACAAGTGCAGGGCCTACCCTTTTTTTTTTTTCTTCCCTGCATGCAACTGTAATTGTTTCCTATCAGAGTGGCTTTTTTCTACAGAATTTTGCCAGGGTCAACCCCCTTGTTGCCGTGGGTTCTTTTACGTGCGTTAAATAGTGATGTGTAACACACGTGACCTCGGTTTATCAACTCATCCAATAGACTAGCGCCCAGACCACCACTCGCCGTCTAATGGATGGGGAAAAAGTTTAGGGCCCAAACGGGGTAGGAATCACCGCAAATTCCAACCCACACTTTTTGCTTTCTAGGCAAGGCGCGTTACCACCTAGACCGCTGATCCATCATGTACAGTACAGTGTACAGTGTAGAGGTTTAGCTTGTCACTGCTGCTTCTTCCAGTACTGCTAGGGTAGTACAGTAGGGTGTGCCCTGGTTAGTATGTGGGGGTCAGTTTGTCTGAGGTCTGTGTTTCTGCTGTGATGCTGTTGTGTTAGCTTTGTGCTGCAAGGGGAGGAGTTGACAGCTGCTGTTTGTTTTGTAGGTGGATGGGTGGTCTAGGAGGTAATGCGCCTTGCCTAGAAAGCATAAAGTCTGGGTCAGAGTGTGCGTTGGTTCGTACCCGCTTTGGGCCCAAAACTTTTTCCCCATCCATTTGTGTTTACTAAATGTTGTTTGCAGTAGTGACCTTGTACTGAGTGGTGGTCTGGGCGCTAGTCTTTTGGATGAGACAATAAACCGAGGTCCTGTGTGTTACACATCACTATTTAGCACACGTAAAAGAACCCACGGCAAGAAGGGGGTTGACCCTGGCAAAATTCTGTAGAAAAAAGTCACTCTGATAGGGAAACAAATACATTTGCATGCAGGAAAAAGAAAAAAAAAAGGGTAGGCACTGCACTTGTGGCGATGCTGCCCGAATTTCATGCAGAGAAATCTGCTGTGACATAAAGTGATACAAAATACAAATAGTATTTAGTATTGTCCAGTGTGGGTCAGATCTGTGTGTGTTAGCTGTGCTGTTTGTTTTGTAGTGGGGTCAGTGGTGCTGTGGTGGGGTCAGTTGTGCTGTGGTGGTGTCAGTTGTGCTGTGGTGGGGTCAGTTGTGCTGTGGTGGGGTCAGTTGTGCTGTGGTGGGGTCAGTGGTGCTGTGGTGGGGTCAGTGGTGCTGTGGTGGGGTCAGTTATGCTGTGGTGGTGGGGTCAGTTGTGCTGTGGTGGTGGGGTCAGTTG
This sequence comes from Stramonita haemastoma, assembly GCA_030674155.1. NCBI lineage: Eukaryota > Metazoa > Mollusca > Gastropoda > Neogastropoda > Muricidae > Stramonita > Stramonita haemastoma. Next base: position 36,636,445 of record CM060346.1, on the reverse strand, counting down.
TGCTGTGGTGGTGGGGTCAGTTTGCTGTGGTGGTGGGGTCAGTTGTGCTGTGGTGGTGGGGTCAGTTGTGCTGTGGTGGTGGGGTCAGTTGTGCTGTGATGGTGGGGTCAGTTGTGCTGTGGTGGGGTCAGTTGTGTTGTGGTGGGGTCAGTTCCTCTGGCACCTTACCTGCTGGTGACTTTGTAGGAGTCTTCAGGTAACACCAAGGTCTGTGTGAGGAAGCTGTTTGTTTGCCTTGTTCCACTCCTGGGAGGAGGGGGAGTTGACAGCTGTTGTTTTGTGGTGTCTCAGTGACTGTGTGTCTGTGTAACAAGTCTGTCAGCCATTTATTTACAAGCTGTTGGAAGAGGGGGGGTGGGGGGGGGGGAGTTGACAGCTGTTGTTTTGTGGTTGTCTCAGTAACTGTGCCTATGTAACAGTCTGTCAGCTATTTACAAGCTGTTGGAAGAGAGGTTGGGGGGGGGGGGGGGGGGAGTTGACAGCTGTTGTTTTGTGGTGTCTCAGTAACTGTGCCTATGTAACAGTCTGTCAGCTATTTACAAGCTGTTGGAAGAGAGGTTGGTGGGGGGGGGGGGGGGGGGGGAGTTGACAGCTGTTGTTTTGTGGTGTCTCAGTGACTGTGTGTCTGTGTAACAAGTCTGTCAGCCATTTATTTACAAGCTGTTGGAAGAGAGGTTGGGGGGGGGGGGAGTTGACAGCTGTTGTTTTGTGGTTGTCTCAGTAACTGTGCCTATGTAACAGTCTGTCAGCTATTTACAAGCTGTTGGAAGAGAGGTTGGGGGGGGGGGGGGGGGGGGGGGAGTTGACAGCTGTTGTTTTGTGGTGTCTCAGTAACTGTGCCTATGTAACAGTCTGTCAGCTATTTACAAGCTGTTGGAAGAGAGGTTGTGGGGGGGGGGGGGGGGGGGGGGGAGTTGACAGCTGTTGTTTTGTGGTGTCTCAGTAACTGTGCCTGTGTAACAGTCTGTCAGCTATTTACAAGCTGTTGGAAAGAGAGGTTGGTGGGGGGGGGGGGGGGGGGGGGGGGGAGTTGACAGCTGTTGTTTTGTGGTTGTCTCAGTGACTGTGCCTATGTAACAGTCTGTCAGCTATTTACAAGCTGTTGGAAGAGAGGTTGGTGGGGGGGGGGGGGGGGGAGTTGACAGCTGTTGTTTTGTGGTTGTCTCAGTGACTGTGCCTATGTAACAGTCTGTCAGCTATTTACAAGCTGTTGGAAGAGAGGTTGGGGGGGGGGGGGGGGGGGGGGGGAGTTGACAGCTGTTGTTTTGTGGTTGTCTCAGTGACTGTGTGTCTATGTAACAGTCTGTCAGCTATTTACAAACTGTTGAGGAGAGGAGGGAGGGGGAGTTGACAGCTGCTGTTTTGTGGTGTGTGTGTTTTTTTCATTTAAAGTCTGAAATGTAGGCTGACTTTGCTACACTACCACGCCCTGCTTAGCTCTCAGTTCTCTTCTGTCTGTCTGTCTGTCTGTCTGTCTGTCTGTCTGTCTGTCTCTTTTCTCTCTCTCTCTCTCTCTCTCTCTCTCTCTCTCTCTCTCTCTCTCTCTCTCCCTCCCGGGCTCTCCCCCTCCCCCTCTCCCTCCCTATCTTTGCCCAGCCAGTTGTGGTGTGTTGTTATGATAAAATCCTTGTTCAATATTAAAACTGAGGTGAGGATAAAACTTTTTTACTTCAGAGGGTTTTGAGTTTTGTACCTACTCTGTAGCATTTTTGAGATGGAAGAAATTGAAAGTATTTAGTAAGCCCATGTGTACCATCACCACCGATTTCTTTCACTCTTGTCTTTGGCACAACATTCATATGGATCATTTAGTTTCATTTGTGCTTCAACCACAATTTTGGCCACAGTATGTTACAACTCCGTTTTAAAATACATTTTTTGTTTTTGACATTCAATGTTTTGTACTGGGTCTTCATATTAAAGAAAAAGAAATGACAGACTCATTATTTAAGGTAAGTCACGGCAGTGGTATTTTCATTAAAAACATTCGATTTTGACTGATTCTTCACCTTTAAACACTGCTTTATCACATTATCTTATTCAATATCCTAAAAAAAATGATCGGAAAACAGAAAAAAATGCAATGAAATGTGGTATGTAAACAGGGACAAGCCCATATTTTGAGCTATGTTGACGTTTTTCAGCAATGTTTGTGCCTTGACAACAAGCCTACCGGATATTGAAAACGTGCCTTGTTTCATATCAGAAGAAAGGTCGCGATCTCCACTTTACAACGAAGTATACGTCATTGTACACGGGAATCACCTTATTTAGGTTTTGCGGTTTTTCCGGATACAAATAAAAGGCACGGAAATGCCCGAAGTGTGGTTATAATAAGCTACCGATATTCCGACCAATCAGCTGTGAGTTCCGACCAATCAGAACGCTCAGCGGTCACGGAGTTCGTGCGTGATCAAGCGTTCTTCCGTTGTTATTGTTTTCGATTCGACATGTGTTAGCTGCAATTTTCACTGCTTTTTCAATAGTTTTACTGGTTTTTCAACAATTTTGAGTTTGTGATTTGGTGCAACCACTGAAAATTATGCCTGGACCAAAATCTGCCACACACACGAAAGAGACTAAGTGATAAACTTGAGAAGATGCGTGCAGCAAAACAGCAGACGACAGTTGCATCGTCTGCTTTGCCTCACTCGTCAACAACAAATGTGGATCCTAGCTCTACTCAAAGTGCATCGAGGAGAAAAATACAGACAATGAAAGCAGCAGAACGAGTTGGAGAGGGAGAAGAACTACTGTGGGCCGGTTTTAGTCCACATGTTTCATCTGAATCGACTTCTGTGTGATCTGTGTTGCCCGGAGTGTGGAGAGACAAGCCTGAGTGTGCAGATCAAGGAGAGACAGAACGCTGGTTTTGCTTCACTGTTTTCGCTTAGGTGTGACGGGAGGGTGTATGAGAAGAAAGAGATGTCATCCCCATTATCCAGGACAGTCAAAATAAAATGTTGCCTCTGAAATCAAACCCAAAATGGTTGTGTTCAGTCATGAAATGTTCTCCTTTTTCTTTCTTCATTTTCTCAAATTCCACATTTCACAGCACATAACCCAAATTTATGTGAGGTTTGCTCATTTATGTGGAGTAGTAGACTGTTCCCCTTTAGCATGCTGCTTTATCTTTATTTGTAAAAAAAAAAAAAAAAAAAAGGTTTTTGTTTTTCTGTGATTTTGTTGCATACATGCTGATATTTCTAAATTATACTGTTTAAAAAAATTGAATTTTAGGATTTTATTCGTTAAAAAAATAATTGGGCCTGTATTGTAAAAAGCTCTCCTGCAAACAAAGATAATATAATTATCTACATAACAAAACAAACAACAGAAGTCTACATTTAATACCTTTTCCACAAACTCAATAACATTTTTTTTGTTTGGTGGCCATATTGGATGGTTTCCATGGCAACGGTGGGTGAAACTGACCCAGAAAAACCTTTTTCTTAATCTATGGATCATTTCCTTTAAAGTAACAGTAAAAAAAATTGGAATGATTTTGAAAAGAAAATTTGACTTGGTGCACTACCATGTCTGACCTTAAAGCACCTATAGAAGTCCGTGTTGGCCATTTAAAATCAGGAACTAATGTATTGTACCAGTGCACGTCAGTGTTTGGCCATTTAAAATCAGGAACTAATGTATTGTACCAGTGCAGTCAGTGTTGGCCATTTAAAATCAGGAACTAATGTATTGTACCAGTGCAGTCAGTGTTGGCCATTTAAAATCAGGAACTAATGTATTGTACCAGTGCAGTCAGTGTGGCATTTAAAATCTGGAACTAATGTATTGTCAGTGCAGTCAGTGTTGCCATTAATCAGGAATAATGTATGTACAGTGCAGTCAGTGTTGGTCCTTTAAAACCCAACAGTACAGGCAGGATTGAGGCAGACACTTGTATGTACAGCTACCGACCACTGCCAGTGAGCTCTTTCCAACAATGGGGACGGGATAGCATAGTGGTCAGAACGTTACGCTCGCAATTTGACGACCCGAGTTCGACTCTTGTTGGAGGGGATTTTTCCCCTGGAGTTAACATCTTTGCTGACTTCACTCTCTCCAAAAAGTCTTTTGGATAAGACTGTAAACCGAGGCCCCATGTGCGAACGCACGCAGAGCATCTTGCGCACACGTTAAATCCTGTTCCGCTTTTTGTAAGAGGAGGCCATTGTGTGCTGGTGGGAACAGATGACAAAATTTACACAGCTGCATACACAAGGGGACTGGATGAAAAAAAGCACATGAGTGCTTATTCCATTATCCTCAATATAAAAGAATAAACAAATAAATAAAATATACAGGATTGAGGAAGACACTTGCCACCACATTTCAGTAAAACTTTCACTTTTCTCAGATTTAAAAGGGGAAAAAAAAAAGGTCACTTGTTCGTACATTGATGTTTCACTTCAGGCGTTTGTTTTTCATTGATTTGCTCGTCATGCGATGAAGGAAGTTTCATTTTTGTCGTTCTTGCTGTTTGTCATATACTCAAAACCAGTTCTACGTTAGTCGTATTTTTCTTCGTATTGCTTGTCGTACCTGTGCGGGCTTTTCCATCTTTTCTTCATATTGTTTGTCGCACCTGAGCGGGCTTTTCCATATTTTCTTTGTATTGCTTGTCGCACCTGTGCGGGCTTTTCCATTATTTTCTTCGTATTGCTTGTCGCACCTGAGCAGGCTTTTCCATTATTTTGCCTCCTGGCCTGACTGGAGGCTGGATCTACACTACAGCAGACTGTAAGTCATGTTCACTGTGTGTTGGCCTTTGATCCACTGTGTGTGTGTGTGTGTGCCTAGTCAGTGTGTCAAGCTAACTGGAGTATTAATTTTTAATTTTAATTTTTGTTTAAAAAAAAAAATTATTAAAAAAAAATTCTTTTATATCGAGGATAATGGGATAAGCACTCTTGTGCTTTTTTTTTTTTTTACATCCAGTCCCCGTGTGCATGCAGTTTTGTAAATAGTGTTATCTGTTCCCACCGGCACACAATGGCCTACTCTTATGAAAAGCGGAACAGGATTTAACGTGTGTGCAAGAAGTTCTGCGTGCGTTCACACAAGGGGCCTGGGTTTAAAGTCTCATCTGAAGGACTTTAGGGGAGAGTGGAGTCAGCACTGATGTTAACTCCAGGAGGAAAATCTTCTCGAATGGGAATCAAACCTGGGTCGTCAAATTGCTCTGTTAGTGTGTGTGTGCATAGTCAGTGTTGCCAAGCTAAGTGGAGTATTCAATTTATTGAAGTCACTGTAGTGACTTGCTGTGTCAGTGTGTCTGTGCATTTTCAGTGTGTCGAGCTAAGTGGAGTATTGAAGTCACCGTAGTGACTTGCTCTGTGTGTATGTGTGTGTGTGTGTGTGTGTGTGTGTGTGGGGTGTGTGTGTGTGTGTGTGTGTGTGTGTGTGTGTGACACAGTGTGTAGTCAGTGTGTCTAGCTAAGTGGAATATTGAAACCACTGTGGTGACTTGCTGTGTCAGTGTGTGTGTGTGTGTGTGTGTGTGTGTGTGTGTGTGTGTGTGTGTGTGGTGTGTGTATGTAGTCAGTGTGTCTAGCTAAGTGGAATATTGAAACCACTGTGGTGACTTGCTGTGTCAGTGTGTGTGTGTGTGTGTGTGTGTGTGTGTGTGTGTTGTGTGTGTGTGTTGTGTGTGTGTGTGTGTGTGACTCGGAACTGTATGTCAGTCATTTGGATGATACTATAAACCGAGGCTCCGTGTGCGAACCCACGCAGAAATCTTGCGCACACATTAAAACCCTGTTCTGCTTTTCAGAAGATCAGGCCATCGTGTGCCGGTAGGAGCGGATAACAAAATTATTTTTTAAAAAACAAAAAAGGCCAACGTGCACACAGGTGTCATGTTTAGATACCATCCCTGAGGGGGCAAAAAAAAATAATGGGTAGGCGCTGCACTTGTAGCAACGCGCTCTCCCCGGGGAGAGAGAGAGAGCAGCCCGAATTTCACACCGAGAAATCTGCTGTGACATAAAGTGGTATAAAATAAAGTAATAAAATAACATAAAATAATGGTACAATAGATGACAGCTTAATTTTGTGGACTGATGATGATGATGAAGAAGAAGAAGCTGATGGATTTCCTTGTTCTTCTTTTCCAGTGACTGTCCTGACCTGGCCTGTGCTAGCAGGAGACTGGAAATCCCAAAGTGATGGCGGTGATTGTGAATGGTGTAGGAAGGAAGTGTACTGCATACAGACAGTGCATCCTGTCATGTCCCCTGCTTCTGTCCCTGTGTGTAGGAAGGAAGTGTGCTGCATACAGACAGTGCATCCTGCCATGTCCCCTGCTTCTGTCCCTGTGTGTAGGAAGGAAGTGTACTGCATACAGACAGTGCATCCTGCCATGTCTCCTGCTTCTGTTTCTCCCTGTGTGTAGGAAGGAAGTGTACTGCATACAGACAGTGCATCCTGCCATGTCTCCTGCTTCTGTTTTCCCTGTGTGTAGGAAGGAAGTGTACTGCATACAGACAGTGCATCCTGCCATGTCTCCTGCTTCTGTCCCTGTGTGTAGGAAGGAAGTGTACTGCATACAGACAGTGCATCCTGCCATGTCTCCTGCTTCTGTTTCTCCCTGTGTGTAGGAAGGAAGTGTACTGCATACAGACAGTGCATCCTGCCATGTCTCCTGCTTCTGTTTCTCCCTGTGTGTAGGAAGGAAGTGTACTGCATACAGACAGTGCATCCTGCCATGTTCCCTGCTTCTGTCCCTGTGTCAAGGTAAGAACACTGGAGTCTTCAGGATTCCTTGTGACCACTCACTTCTGCTTCTGATGGTCCAATCCTTCCTTCCTTCCTTCCTTCCTTCCTTCCTTCCTTCCTTCCTTCCTTTCTTCTTTCCTTCCTTCCTTCCTTCAAGGTGGATCGGTGGTCTAGGTGGTCACGCGCCTTGCCTAGAAAGCAAAAAGTCTGGGTCGGAGTGTGCGGGGTTTGTACCCCGTTTGGACCCAAAACTTTTTCCCCATCCATTAGACCCTGAGTGGTGGTCTGGGCGCTAGTCTTTCGGATGAGACGATAAACCGAGGTCCCGTGTGTTACACATCACTATTTAGCGCACGTAAAAGAACCCACGGCAACAAGGGGGTTGTCCCTGGCAAAATTCTGTAGAAAGAAGCCACTCTGATAGGGAAACAAATACACTTGCAGGCAGGAAAAGAAGAAGAAAAAAAAGGGTAGGCGCTGCACATGTGGCGACGCGCTCTCCCGGGGAGAGCAGCCCGAATTTTACGCAGAGAAATCTGCGTGACATAAAGTGGTACAATAATACAAAAAAATACAAAAATTCCTTCCTTCCTCTGCCTGCCTGCCTGCCTGCCTGCCTGCCTGCCTGCCTGCGCCTGCCTGCCTCCCTTTGCCTGCCTGTGCCTTCCTTCCTTCCTTTCTTTCCTTCCTTCTTTCCTTCCTTCCTGCCTGCCTGCTTTCCTTCCTTCCTTCCTTTTTTCATGAAGCCTGCAGTTCACCAGGCTGTATTTCAGGGTGCTATATGCAAGCAGATGATGTGTATTTATTTGAAAAATAAATAAAATAAAAATGCCAGCAGATCATGTGTATTTAGAGATAGGTTTGCCTGTCATGTTCGACGATGACTTCCAAAACAGCAGAGGAGGCAACTGCTGTTTTGGGAATTGGGCAGAAATTTGATTATAGTGGAGATGCCTTGCCCACAGCTCCCCCCGCTCTTTCAGCCAAGAGGGCATAAGGACAGTCAGCGTTGGAGATGTTCTCCAAAGGCCAACTAGCCCCTGGGCTTCAGCACATAAGGATTGTGCAAGTCAAGCCTCCTAGTCCGAGAGTCATAGTTGATCACTAAAGTAAAGACTTAGCTGTAAAGTGGAATTCCATGAGTGGGAAAGAAAGCATGTGTGTAGTGAAAGGATACAGCGAGTAAGGGTCACTGAACATTGAGGACGATGAGAGTGAGGCAGAAATACTAGACATGCGAGTTTTTACCATGTGGCATATTGATATATGACTGATCAGCAGTTACTGAGTTAGGCCATGAATATGACCACATGTGCAAAAAACAAACGATTTCCTATATACTTAATCTTAAAACATATGAATTTCCATCTGCAAGGCAGAAAAACAATTTTGTTTTATACAGTAAATATGTTTATAGTGTAAGTGGTTTTTGTTTGTTTGTTTGTACTGTTGTAGATTGATTCTGTGATTGCTGGTTGTTGTGGATTGATTCAGCGATTGGTAACTGTTGTAGATTGATTCAGTGATTGGTAACTGTTGTAGATTGCTGACTACAGTCTGAAGGTTCATCTCTGCTGCTGCCTCCTCCCTTCCTTCCTTTCCATCAGTTTTCAGGTACGTGTGTGTCTGTGTGTGTGTGTGTGTGTGTGTGTGTGTGTGTGTGTGTGTGTGTGTGTGTGTGTGTATTCAAATTCATTTAACGTATTTTCACAAATTGTGATATTAGAAGGGGGGGGGGGGGGGGGGGGAGTTGGGTGTATGAGTGTCAGGGGAAGAGGGTGTAGTTGGCAATGAATGGGGTAAAGAATTTCAGAGGGTCAATACTTGCTAAGTAAATTAAAAAAAAAAACCAAAAAACTTTTTGTTACTAACCTATTGAACTACAGTAATCAAAAACGGGAAAAGCAGTTCTAATAATCTCTAACAAAATCAGTAATTCCAATGAAAAATATAACAAAATAAGTTACTTAATTTCACATAAGAAAACACAAAATACCCTCCCAGAAAAAGAACGGGAACACCCAACAACTGCGAAAAATCAGCTACAATCAGCAACATCTCCTAGCCCTCACCCCCAAAACTAAACAAAATAAACAACAATAGGAATACAAATACCCAGTACAGGAAAAATACTGCCCCCCCAAAAAAAAACAAAACAAAAAAACAACAAAAATCCCACCCTTACAAACATAAAAATAACAATAAATAAATATCCGATTAGAGCAATTTGTGTGTGTGTGTGTGTGTTGTGTGTGTTGTGTGTGTGTGTGTGTGTGTGTGTGTGTGTGTGTGTGTGTGTGTGTGCGTGCGTGCGCGCGCATGTGTGTGCGCATGTGTGTGTGTGCGCATGTGTGTGTGTGCGCATGTGTGTGTGTGTGCATGTGTTTGTGTGCACATGTGTGTGTGTGTGTTTTATAATTTTCTTTTTGTATTCTTTTATTTCAAGGATAATGGAATAAGCACTCCTGTGTTTTTTACATCCATTCCCCGTGTGTATGCAGTTTTGTGAATTTTGTCATTTGTTTGGGTGTTAACTTGTCCGTAAGATGTTCTGCATGCGTTTGCACACGGGACCTTTGTATAGTCTCATCTTTGTGTGGTGTGTGTGTGTGTGTGTGTGTGTGTGTGTGTGTGTGTGTGTGTGTGTGTGTGTGTGTGTGTGTGTGTGCGTGCGCATTGATGTTATAATTGCTTCCTGTTATAGATTGTTCACTTGTTACGCCTTTTATCATATGGCCTCCTTTGTTTGTTACATTGTGTGATGTTTTAATGTCATGCTGTATGTCATGCCTCCTTTGTTATGTTTTAATATTGTTATGACATCATGCCTCCTTTGTTATGTTTTGATATTATGTTATATCAGGCCTCCTTTATGTTTTATATATCGGTAGATTTTATCAGGCCTCCTTTGTTATGTTGTGTGATATTTTGATATTATGGCATGCTATATGTCAGGCCTGTGTTATGTTTTATATTGTTAGATTATATCAGGCCTCTTTTGTTATATTGTGATGCTTTGATATTATTAGGTAGCTGCAGCAACAATTTTTTTATGCAGTTATGGCTTAAGTTTTTGTTTCAGATACAAAAATCTTATTAAAAGAGATTTAAGGCCAGACATGGGTTGGTAAAGGGAAAATTAAAAAAAAATGTTTTGAAGGGTTTTGTTTTAGATATATCACATACCACTTGCAAATTAGAAAAATCAGTTTGGCTATTCTGACCTTTTGTTTCCATGGAAACGAATTCAAAATGGCCGACAAACAACATATTTTATGTTATGTCAGGCCTGCTTTGTTATGTTTTGATAATATGGCATGTTATGTTAGCCCTGCTTTGTTATGTTTTGATATTAGGGCATGTTATTTTTAAAGTAGCTTCATTTTGACTTGGAGAATTAATTCATTGTATTAAAGTGAAAAAAAAAATTGCTTTCAGGTTGGAGAAGTAAGGCCAAGAATTGAGGAGAGATCTGAGGCTGTTGTCTGCCCCTTGCTGTACAGTGAACAGTGAACACAGAACTGAGGGTGACTGACACCTTGCTGTACAGTGAACAGTGAACACAACTGAGGGTGACACCTTGCTGTACAGTGAACACAACTGAGGGTGACACCTTGCTGTACAGTGAACAGTGAACACAACTGAGGGTGACTGACACCTTGCTGTACAGTGAACAGTGAACACAGAACTGATGGTGACACCTTGCTGTACAGTGAACAGTGAACACAGAACTGAGGGTGACTGACACCTTGCTGTACAGTGAACACAACTGAGGGTGACACCTTGCTGTACAGTGAACAGTGAACACAGAACTGAGGGTGACTGACACCTTGCTGTACAGTGAACAGTGAACACAGAACTGATGGTGACACCTTGCTGTACAGTGAACACAGAACTGAGGGTGACTGACACCTTGCTGTACAGTGAATAGTGAACTGAGGGTGACTGACACCTTGCTGTACAGTGAACACAGAACTGAGGGTGACACCTTGCTGTACAGTGAACACAGAACTGATGGTGACACCTTGCTGTACAGTGAACAGTGAACACAGAACTGAGGGCGACTGGCACCTTGCTGTACAGTGAACAGTGAACACAGAACTGAGGGTGACTGACACCTTGCTGTACTATGAACACAGCTGTGCGTATCATGTGTATCTGCTCCAGAAATTCTGCTATGGTTGTAAGCAGTGAACTCCTCACCCAGAACACAGCTCTGTGTGTGTGTGTGTGTGTGTGTGTGTGTGTGCGCGCGCGCGTGTGTGTGTGTCTGTTTGTGTGTGTGTCACTTGTGTGTGTGTGTGTGTGTGTGTGTGTGTGTGTGCGCGGTGTGTGTGTGTGTGTGCGCGCGCGTGTGTGTGTGCGCACGCGTGTGTTGTGGTGTGTGTGTGTGTGTGTGTGTGTGTGTGTGTGTGTGGTGTGTGTGTGTGTGTGTTTGCTCCTGAAACTCTACTGCTGTGGTATCCTACAGTCAACTCTGCATTCAGAGTTGTAGTTTTTTTATTTTGATTTGATTTATTCTTTGATATCGAGGATAATGGAATAAGCACTCTTGTGCTTTTTTACATCCAGTCCCCGTGTATATGCAGTTTTGTAAATGTCATCTGTTCCCACCGGCACACCATGCCCTACTCTTATGAAAAGCGGGACAGGATTTAACGTGTGCGCAAGATGTTCTGCCTGCGTTCGCACACGGGGCCTCGGTTTACAGTCTCACCCGAAAGACTTTTGGGGAGAGTAGAGTCAGCACTGATGTTAACTCCTGGAGAAAAATCTCCTTGACCGGACTCGAACCCTGGTCATCAAATTGCCAGCACAATGTTCTGACCACTAGGCTATCCGTCCCCCAACTTCTAAACTCCTGTATTAATTTAACTCTCCTACTATCATGTTCGGTTTCTCTTACTCACCACTGTATACCAAGTATTTGCAGCAGTGCGCATCAGTTGCACGCCTACTGACTTTAAAGAATCATTTAAAAAATCGAAATTAGACACATCTACATGAAATTTTCCGTGCTTGTGTAGTTGTGAATAAAAATACATATTTCTTCATCTGACTCTTGTGTGACTTGTTGTTGTTGAATGCTGATGGCGATGATGATGTGATTGTTGTGGGCTGCGGTGGTTATTCAATAATATAAAAAATGACAAGACTACTTCAAGCGGTTAAGAATCATCAAGATGTCAACTAAAATCAAACATGCATGCATGGATGCAAAATAAATGAAAATGATCAAACAGTGCTACAATAACATGTGAACACACAAACAAGCATACAGGCTGACTGATGAAAAAAAAAACAGCCATTGAAATCGGATCATGGTTAGTTCCAATTTTATTCTTCACTTTTGTCAGTGAAAAAACTGAGAGAAAAAAATTGTGCTTCTCACAAGCCTTTGTTTTTTTTTTGTTTTTTTTTAAAGTTTCTGGAGCCACAATATTTACGAAATTTGTTCATTTTCGGGATAGTATATAAACACATTTGTATGCATGTGATTGGAGGAGAGTAAAGGCAGCCACACTTTTCTGTGATGATATATAAACACAACATTTGTGACGCTCCACCATGAAATGAGTCGCTTAGCACATTACCTAATTTTGCGCTAGGAGCCATTAAAGCCAGGTGGGGGTCAAGTTGTCAGTTTTTGAGATTTTGATGGATTTTAAAACTATATCTGTTATTCTACCTTGTAAGGAAAATCAAAGGCATACTTTTTATTCCTTTTGCTTTTAAATGTTAAAAAATAACCAAGCCCTCATTCTGACCACCTGTTACGAAAATAAACTTGCCCGTTTCTCATTTTGTCACATACTGCAATCTATCATTTCAATTAGTAATAACTTTGCACAGAATTGTCTGAATTTCAATTTGTTTTTTGTATTGTATAGCCATTTCATTGCAAATTAATAACATGCCAAATAACTAAAAATTGACCTCGGGTGCAATGCAACTCATTATGTGGTGGAGCGTCACATTTGTATGCATGTGGGTTTCTACAGAGATTTCACCTCTTCCTACTAGCAAGAAGTGGGCTAACTCTTCTGGAAGGTGGAATGGGTTTGTAATGTGTCCGCAATTTGTCCTGCTTACATTTAATTACGTACGAGGCCACAGTTTGTAGCTTATCTGAAGGACTTTAGTTTGAACAGAAATATGTGCAAATTTACTGCCTGTATAGTAATGTTTGGCAAACAGACTCGTGGGTCTTGTAAAAATCACTCACAGTCAGTTTTGTTTGTTTGTGTGTGGTTGTGTATGTGCATTTTGTTCGGCTTCCTGCTTACTCCATGGGAAAGTCTCCATTACAGTGAGGCCCCAGATTTCAGGCAAGATAACACAACACTGGGGAACAGAAAAGGCTGACATTTAGGTTAAAAAAAAAAAAAAGAACAAGAAAAGGAGAGACAGAGACTGTGTGTACTGTAATTGATTGAATTTATATTGATTCCATTTCTTGTGCTTGCGCACACACACACACACACAGTGACACACACACACATACACACACACACACACACACAGTGACACACACACACACACACACATACACACACACACACACACACACACACAACACACACACACACACACACACACACACACACACACACAAATCTCACTCTCCCCTCTCTTTTCCTCCCCTCCCTCCTCTCTCTCTCATTCTGTCTTTCTCCCTCTCTCTCCCTCTCCCTCACTCCCCCTCTCCTGCGCTCTCCCCCTCCATCCCACTCACACCCCCCCCCCTCTCTCCCTCCCCCCCCCTCTCTTTTTTTTTTCTAACCCCCTTCCTGTGTCTTTCTCTCTCCCTGTCTCTCTCTCTCCCCTCTTTGTTCTAGGGATAAATAAAGCTGATAAAATAATAAGAATTATACATGGAATTAATGTAGCACTGTACCTTGCAAAAAAACCCCAAATCAAAGTGCTTCTTCCATTTGACCTGTATAGAACACAAGCAGTCAGTAACAATCAATAGTTTTAGCAAGTTGGAATATATACACACACACGCACACACACACACACCACCACACACACACATGCACGCACATGCATGTACACACATAGTTGGTGAAGTTTATATATATATATCTATATATGATGGCCTACTCTTAGAAAAGCTGAACAGAATTGAACACGTGCGCAAGATGTTCTGGTGTACGTTCACTCACAGGGCCTCGGGTTTACAGTCTCATCCGAAGGACTCGTGGGAGAGTGGAGTCAGCACTGATGTAACTCCAGAGGAAAAATCCCCTCGAACGGGAATCGAAGCTGATACAAGAACAATGAGCCATGTTATGCACACCCCCTGTAATGTTGCTTCCTTTGTTCTTTGTTTCTCTTTTCTGCCCATTTCTTTGTGTGTGTGGTGTGTGTGTGTGTGTGTGTGTGTGTGTGTGTGTGTGTGTTGTGTGTGTGTGTGTGATGAGGAACTGCATAGTCACAATACAATTTGTTCTTGTATGTGTGACGCTCCACCACATTGTGTGTGTGTGTGTAGACATATAATGTTTGTTCATTTATATGTGAGCGGTTACATGTGCGTAACTAATTTGAATGCAGGTGCTTTGTTTGTGCGCTTTACAAGTTTCAGCGCTATATAAATCCAATTATTATTATATATGTGTTGTGTTGTGCAGGATCTACTGCCTTCATGTAAAGTGTATATGGGTCACTCTTCTGAAACCTATGCAGGAGAGGGGTGTCATATTCATAGCCAAATAAAAATTGTTCTAATTTGTTTTGGGTGTGTAACTTGACTATTTAATCAAAAGTGGTACAACTATCAGCCAATCAAGAACTATGTGCTACAAACTAGGAATTTACATCCATAAACTGATTTGTTTCTTGAAAAATCCACCATTTACAATCTCAATTTTGTTACATTGCCGTAGGAGTGGTTTGCATTTGCTAAAATTCTAACTTCAGGTACCAATTAGATAGAACAGCTGCACTGAAAAACTAAAGATGACCAAACATGCAAACAATTATATTGCATTTTATTACCTTATTTTGGATTCTAACACATGACTTTTTAAATTAAAAAAAAAAAAAAATGTTCGCGCAGTAACCGCGGTGTCGCATTCATGACCTGCCTTGTGCAATGAAACTTCTAGTCTTATCAAGTGTGAGCAGCCTACTTTCCATTTGTTCTCAAAATAAAACTTATTCTTATGAATTATGGATGTTTAACAGACTTGTAAGTCGGAAAGTTTTTATACAATAAGCACTCCAACAAAAATTATGTCAGTGGTGTCTCAAAAATCGCGTTACAAACCGGGACGACAAAAGGATTATATTTTCTCAAATTCAATCCCTGAGGCTGTTTAGCGGAAGAATATTAAGGAATCCAATGCATAACATCATTTTCCTCTCCCCTTCTAGATGAGACTATGCGCTGATTGGTTTGCCATGTTAAAATGAAATCTTTTTCTGCATATAAAAATAAAAAATATTTCCTTCTTATTGGTGTCATCTGTTACGCGCGAACGTTTTCAACTCATTGGATAAAGTATTGTTTTTTTAAAGTTCTCAGAGAGTAATCAATTTACTTTTGATTTTACCTGATCAAGCATCATAAATCTCTATAAAAAAACTGAAAACAGCATCAAATGCAGATTTTGATTTTTCCCAAACCATGTAACAAAATTGTACAGGTTTCAGAAGAGTGACCCATATATATATCTCTCTCTCTCTCTATGTGTTGTGCAGGATCTACTGCCTTCATGTAAAGTATATCTCTATGTGTTGTGCAGGATCTACTGCCTTCATGTAAAGTATATATATCTCTCTCTCTCTGTGTTGTGCAGGATCAACAGCATTCAGACGCAGGAGGAGCCGCTCGTGCTCGGATATTGCATGTAGCTCTAGCTGAGAAGAAAACTCGCAGCGCACGCCTCACGCTGTGGGGCGAGTTACAGCAGCAGTCCACCAGCTCTCAGAGCCAGCACACGGTATCAGTAATTTGTGAGCGCTGTATGACCCCCAGCGAGAGGGTGTTTGTAATCAGGCCTGGGTCTCCCTACTAGAAATTACCACCGGCCGAAGCGCATTACACAACCTGACACAGACAGACGACACTCCACATTCCACAACTGCAGCAGACACGACTCAGTACAGAAGCGCGGTGGGTTCGGCTGGGGAGGCCGGGAGGACTCAGGGGGAGCGGCAGTGGCATTGAAAGTGTCGACTTCCTGAAGTCTTCCGGCTGCCCCAGCCGGAGCCACCCAACACAGCACGCTGGCCACAGACAAGCCTGGAAACAGAGGACCCTGACACACAACAGCGGCCAGGTGGTAGTAGCAGCAACAGCAGTAGTCAGGGAGAGGTAGCGTGGCGGAGGCCTCTGTTGCCCCCGTCCCCTGTGGCAGGCCCATCGAGGCCAGATACCTCTATTCCGTTACCATCATCCTCATTTTCTTCAGTTACCTTTTCAGCAGCAGCAGGGGCCGCAGGGGGCAGGCTTGCCCTCTCACCCCGTCCAGTGGGCCCTCCACCCCCCGGGTGAAGCACTCCCCCCCCCCAGGGCAGCAGCAGCCCCGGCTGTGGGCCAGCCAAACTGAGCCCTCGCTGATCCACAGGGGGAGGGGGAGGAGAGGAGGAGGAGGATGATGATGACGACGTCAGGACTGGACACCTCTTCTCAGAGTCAGGTGGGTGTGGGTGTTTGTATGTGTGGGTGTATGTGTACGCAGTGTGTGTGCATGTTACGGCAGTCGTTTACCCCCACTTTTCCGCGCGTCTGGTACTTGAGCCCTGATCATCTAATCTTAGTTTACACACTGACTGACAGCTTGGAAGGGTCTGCTCAATATTGCGTGGCGTCCTTTCCACTGTTACAGTGGAGAAAGTGACCACACAGATTTTGTTTTCCAACTTTGCAGTGCTTTGCGATATGTTTGTTGAACTCCTCAGCGCTATATTCAGGTGTATTCAATGCAGTGTTCTCTTGTTGTTGTGAAGAAGTAAATTTGAATCAATATCTTCTATCTGCTTAGGAGTTAGAACAAAAAATAACAGCTGGATTGGATGTTCACGTCAGGTTGCTCTTCTGTGTTTAGTATTGAGAGTGGTAACTCTTGCGCCGTGACGTAAATTGATTGCAATTTTCCTTCTGAATTCAGATAAATTTGACTTTGTCAAAGCCAGGGTGTGGGGGGGCGGGGGGGGGGGGGGGTGTGTTGTGTGTGTGTGTGTGTTTCTTCTTGTATTTAACGTCTGTTCACTATAAGTGATATTAGAGGGGGGGGGGGGAAGTCATGCAGCAGCAGACTACAGCCATATATATCCAGAATCGCCCTACAATGGACTCCAGACGGTCGAAGAAAGAGAGGCCGCCCCCCAAGGAAACTTGGAGGAGAACAGTAGAGAGGGAGATGAAGGAAAAGGGTTGGACAGGGGCCGGTCTGGAGCGTGTTTCAGCCGACCGACATCAGTGGCGGGCTCTAGTCGAGGCCTTATGTGCTACCTGAGCACAAAGAGGACTAGATAGAACAGTTATCAAAAAAAAAAAAAAAATCAATGCAACATCTAAAAATGCAAATAGGGAAAATAATAACAAAGAACTTTTAAAGAAACGCGAAAACTGGGCTATGTACAAGAGACTTCGTAACAGCGAAAAGAATGTTTTCATCTCGGTTTATCGTCTCATCTGAAGGACTTTTGGGGAGCGTGTGTGTGTGTGTGTGTGTGTGTGTGTGTGTGTGTGTGTGTGTGTTTTATTTATTTATTTATTTATTCTTTTTATATCGAGGATAACAGAATAAGCAATCTTGTGCTTTTTTCATGCGGTCCCCGTGTGTATGCAGTTTTGTAAATATTGTCATCTGTTCCCACGGCACACGATGGGCCTACTCTTACGAAAAGGGGAACAGGATTTAACGTGTGCGCAAGATGTTCTGCGTGCGTTCGCACACGGGGCCTCAGTTTAAAGTCTCATCCGAAGGACTTTTGGGGGAGAGTGGAGTCAGCACTGATGTTTAACTCCAGGAAGAAATTTCCTCGACCGGACTCGAACCCGGGTCTTCAAATTGCCAGCGCAATGTTCTGACCACTAGGCTATCTGCCCCCCTGTTGTGTGTGTGTGTGTGTGTGTGTGTGTGTGTGTGTGTGTGTGTTTGTGTGTGTGTTTTGTGTGTGGGGAGTGGACTTCACATCCCTCTGGTCAGTCAGTGTTGTGGGGGGGGGGGGGGGGGGGGGT